>ML778067.1:151421-166141 GCA_009831015.1 Picea engelmannii
TTTCACTCACATCTATGAGGTCTGAAAGAATGTCTACCCTCAATATAGAATATCAACACTGGGCTATCTGCCCCATTCTTCTCAACCAAGGAAGAAGGATTGTTTCTGATTTATGAACCTGGACCATTTCCCACCCTGGGCCAGTCTTCTGACACTAAACAAAGTGTAACCTGGAGAGAATGAATCTACCCTCGAGAAATGCTTGGACCATTCCTTATCCTGGGCCATTCCTCTGACACTAAACAAAGTGTAACCTGGAGGGAATGAGTCTGCCCTAAGGAATGATTGTCCTGGACTATTCCCCACCCTGGGCCATTCTTCCGACATTAAACAAAGTGTAACCTGGAGAGAATGAGTCTACCCTCGAGGAATAACTGTCCCTGATTGTTGAGCCTGGACTACTCCCCACCCTGGGTCATTCCTCCGACACCAAACAAGGTGTAGCCTGGAGAGAATGAGTCTGCCCTCGAGGAGTAACTGTCTGGACCATTCCCCACCCTGAGCCATTCCTCCGATACTAAACAAAGTGTATCCTGGAAATAATGAGTCTACCCTCGAGGAATGTCTGTCTTGCATCAACCTCCAAAACGGACGATTCTTCGAAACTGCTCACAACTGTGAACTTCGAAAGAATGACTACCCGGCGAGGCGGACCATTCTACTTGACCACTACTCAGAGTGACTGCCAAGAAGAATGACTGTCCTAGATCACTCCCCATAATGGGAAGTCATTGTCTATTATACATCAGCAATCAGTCTACCTCCCATGTTAACTACAATGGGAAGCCACTGTCCGTCAGAAATCTCAATCCACTTTCCGAACAGGAAAGCATCTGTCCAATATGGACTCTTACAAAAATAAGTAACATTTTCAATTCTCCCTCCTAACTGAAGAGTTATTTTAATCATAGAAATAAACATTTTTGCGTACCTTATCTATCCCAGAGAGTCTTCCCCTTCAGCTAAGGGAGTTATTTCCACAATCCCCATCTTCTCTCAGAAATATGCAAACTTGATTCTGGAAAGAGGCTTTGTCAGGATATCTGTTGTTTGCTCATCAGTGGGGATATACTCAAGCTTTACCTCTCCTTCCTGGACTTTATCTTAGATAAAGTAATATTTGATCTCAATGTGATTCGACCTTTCATGAAACACTGGATGCTCAGATAATCTTATACAACTTTGATTATCACAATATATTGTGGTCGATTCTGGAGTTTGATCAAATAAATCGGATACTAACTTCCTTAGCCATACTGCTTCTGTGCATGCTTCACACGCTGCCATATACTTTGCTTCTGTTGTACTAAGTGTGACAGACTTCTACTTCCTGCTGCTCCAAGATATCATAGCGGAGCCCAAGCTGAAACACATACCTGAAGTACTCTTTCTGTCTTCTGCACTTCCTGCCCAATCAGAGTCCGTGAATCCATGAAGTTGGATATCACTGGATGCGGTGTATTTTAAGCCATAGTTTATTGTCCCACGAATATATCTTAAGACATGCTTTGCAGCTATCCAATTCTCTTGTCTCGGTTCCACATGGAACTGACTTAATGTATTTACAACAAAGCAAATATCTGGTTGAGTATTTACCAAGTACATCAATGATCCAATTAGCTGTCGATATAGAGATGGATCTACTGGATCAGAATCTGGGACTTTCATTTTTCTTATATCCGCATTCATAGGAGTGTCCATGGACTTACAGTCCATCATTCCAAACTTCTGAAGGATCTTTATTACATATTTTCCTTGTCCAAGGAATACTTCACCACGCTTCTGCCATACTTCTAGTCCCAAGTAATAGTTCATGAGACCTAGATCTTTCATATCAAATTCAGAGGCTAAATCCTTCTTGCACTGAATGATTAGAGATTCTTCACCTGTTATGAATAGATCATCAACATATAACAGTAGAATTACAGGTGCATTGTGTTATCATCCTATAATTTATAGAATCAACTGGTGACTGGGATATTATCTGTCTTTAGTATTCTGTGGTTGACAAATGATATTTCATTCTGCAAATAATTTGAAAAAGAAAAGAAAAGAAAGGAAAGAAAAAAGAATGAAAATAAAAGAAAGAAAAGAAAAAAGAAGGGAAAGAAAAAAGAAAGAAAAGAGGGCATAAAAGATTTCAATAAAATCCCCATGCAATAATACTAACTTGGTCCATACCTTTCAACCATGGCCAAGTTCTTTTTAAATTGATGTTGATAGGGTAGTGAATGAATTTGGCTAAACAGTTTAATCTTAGCCAAAGTGTCTAGGTAGATTAGTGAATAAATCTGGCCAAACTGTCTAATCTTGGTCAGATAGCCCCAGGGTAGAGTAAATTCTTAACCCAATAGTCTAATCTGGGTTAATTGTCATAGGAAGATAGGTTAGAATGTAGGCTAGTTGCTTTGTTGCTTCATTTCAATAAGAACCAGTTTGATGTAAGTATTGCACCATGTTTTCAGATGCTTAAAAGGATCGTTTTCCTAACCCCTTGGTGGTGTCTACTTGCAAAACCTTGGAAAAAACCTTAAAAAGCATTTATCCTAAGTTTTTTCTCGGCGCATGTGTTTTCCGCCCCCCACTTAAGCCCCTTGCACATATCAATGGTCCCGAACATGGCGCCCAGATCTACAGTAAACAGAGCATTCCGGACCCCCCCGACCGTTCTGCTTTTAACCGGGGGGGGGGTCCAGAATTGATGATAAGACTCGCTCTCATCTAGACGGCTCAAGATCGAGCGCTCAAATCAACGGTCAATATCGGATTCTAGACCCCCCCGTCCATTCTGCCTTTAATGGAGGGGGGGGGGGTCCAGAATGAGTGTTAAATAGAGCGCAGAGATATGCGGCTCAGAAATAGGCGCTCAGATCAACAGCCAAAAATGAATTTCGGACCCCCCCGGATGATCTGTTTTTAACCGAGGGGGGGGGGGTCCGGAATGGTTTTCTTCCTCTGGCGGGTCCCTTGTTATACGCGGCGTCGATCTATTGCCCTGAGTCCCTTCACCATCTGCTATCTGAGAAACCTTCGTCACCGCTAGACGTCACCCTCCACCTCTCCCGAACTAATCATGTCCCATAACTGTTGTCAGTCCTTCCCCCCTATTCACTCATGGAAAGCCCCTTATTATGACTTTTTCCTCCAATCGATAGCCTCCACGTCGCCCGTCCGTATCCCTCAGTCACCGTCACCCACCGTCTCATCCTCAAGTGATCCATTGGCCATTTAGTACTGGATAACCTATCCGTTATCCAGCTGACCTGCCTCCCACGCCCAACCGACCCCTATTTAAATAAAACTACCATTATTCCCCCTTACTTCCACCATTCACCCATCGCACCAGAGAAATTCACCACTTACCCCTCCGTTACAGTCCATTGTCCTCATCCACAGTCAGTCGACCCCACTAACATTGTGTTTTGTTGCAGGTATTGTTGTAGAAATGGCACCAAAATCCAAACAAACAGAAGGAGAGGAGAATCTGTTTCTCCGGCCTCCTATAGACCTGGACAGGATCCCACTGGTCAACAAAGACCAATTAATCGTGGATACTAAATGCGATTTTTATTTCTCAGACCTCCAGTCGTGGCTCAGGGAAGTTTTCCTGGACCAGAGTGATGAAATCGGACTCTGGGAGTCCAATTTACCCCTCTACCTTTTCCCTCAAATCCACCATTTTCCCGAGTTCTCTCTCAAATGTCAAGCTCACTATATTCCCGAACAAAGATCCATCATCTCCTCGTCCGAAGAGATCCTGTTCCTCATCACGCCCGAATCCATAGACTAGATGATGCAAATCCCCCGAGCCGACTCTGTGTCTCCCTTCAACCTAGAAATTCTCACGAAATTGTACCAGAAAATGACCTTCCCCCAGAGAGCTCAAATATTCGAGCTTTTCCTTCCCCCATCCGCTCAATTTCCCTCCACTAATCCTCCTTATCCGTCTTCCATGTTCTCCACAAAGGGAAACCAGGTCATTTCATCTCTTTGTGCTCTGTTAGGTTACTATTCTGATCAGTGGGTAGATGAACCCATTCTGGGTTTTCTATCCATCTTCTCTACCAATGAAAATCCCACCACCCAGTTTGATTTCAACACATTCTTGGTAGACAATATTCACGAACAATTCATGAATTTCGGCACAGAAGGCATGTTCAGATACTCATCAGTACTAGCATACTTGTTCGTCTTTTTCCAGGCAGATAAGTTTGGCTTTTCCATGCAGAAGATGGACAGAGATGGTAGACCTCAGGCAGTCACAACGTGGACCTCCTTTCTCAAGCACAACTCCACAGAGTACAGCTTCAAGGAGTTCATCAATCAGTTCTACCACCCTGTGCTCAGTATGCTAGGCGGCAGGATCGAGCCGTGGATAAACGATGAAGTCCAGAGGATCCTGCACCTCTCAGACAACACAAAGACCGGGGATTGGTATCTATATCAAGATTACACAGAGATTAGAGTATATGGGTGCGAGTTGGCACCGTATAAGCTGCCCAAGTATCTGCCTGTCAGGATTTTTGCATTGGAATACATAAGGCAGATTATAAATTTCGATGACATCCACTTTGTGTCATTGAAGAAAAAGCAACAGCTTAGAATCAAGGGGCAGATTGGCTCCTTCATCTGCAACAATCGTGGTGCTGGGGAAGAAGCGGACATGATGCTGAGGGAGATGAAGTTCGCCATGAGATTCCCATGGCATTATGATCCTTGTGGGATCATTTCAGGGATGAGGGTCAAGAAAAAAAACATTCCATATATTCATGAGCCCAGACCTGAAATTGAAAGATTTGCAAATTAGATAGTGTGGGAGCCCAACACATTGGTAGAAATAGAACAACAAGGTCCCCCTGCCACAGTGTCACCAATGACCACGCCACGGGTCCCAAAAGAGAAAAGGTCGAGGAAAGATTTGTCTCCGCCTGTCACTGAGGTATCTTCCGAGGAATTCCAGCTACATACCAAGAGGCCTAAGACTGTTTCAGCTCCGGGCCCGCCCCGTCTACCACAGTGACCAAAGTTGTTATTCCACCCTTCGGTTCGAGCCTCCATAAGGCCATAACCTCAGCAGTGATGGAGAAATATACATATCCTCCATTGACCACCCAGCCAGGTAAAGGGGGACCGAAGCTGAGTATCTTCGAGAAGTATGAGCTGATAAAGAAAAAGAACCAGACATTGACTAGTAGTACTTGCGCCCAGTTCTGGAAGCAGACATCGACTGCGCAACATTGGTTGTTGTTTGCATTTGACACAGAGAAGGGCAGAATGCACATGGCCTTCCTCCAGGAACAGGTACCAGATCCAAAGGTGATCACTGACTATAAAAGGGCCACCTTCAAATTCCAAACGAAGGACGTGCATCCAGTTGATCAGATGGATCTGCACAAGCAGACAGGTGAAATGGTTTTATACACGTTGGCGCATGCCTCCACTTTTGCGTCTAGATTGTAGGTTTCCTTGAACAATGTTCAAACACAACTCAAGGTAGAGAAGATATCGTCCTTTGTAAAGGACAATAGGATCAAGACTTTGGAGGAGATGGTCCTCAAGATCAGTTATGATCCTTCAAACGTGAAAGCAGTTGAGGAGATGATAAAAAAGAAGACCGTTGACATAGCTTCCCTGAGAAAACAACTGAAACTCCCACCCACAGAGGATTCGCAGGCAAAGGAGATAGCGGAGAAAGAAGGAGAGAAAGATGAGATGCTAAAGCTGCTCATGGAGCAGAATGCCCAACTTAAAGAAATGGAAGCTGAAATGGAGAAGTTGTTAAAAGAGAAAGAGAAATTGATGGAAGTCATTCCATTGAGAGCTATTCTGATTTCAGGAGCGAGCGCAACATCAGTGACAGAAATCCCATCTGCGACTCCATTGACATCACAGGAGAAGACAGTCGACCTGGATAAATCCATGGAAAAGATGAACCTGCAAGAGACAAAGATCAGCAGGCTTAAAAAGGAAGTTGAGAACCTTCAGGAACTCAAAACTTCCTTCCAAACCAACCTCTCGAGGGAAAAGCAGGTGACAGAGTAGATCAAGAAGGAACTACAGCAGCTCCGGAAGCAAACAGTGGCAGGGAAGACTTTGGCTGAGGTTAAAGAGAATGTATGGGCATACATTACTAAGTCCATAAACGAGATATGGCCCATGATCCAAATCATGTTTGAGCAGAATGAGTTGGTGTTGAGAATCAAGCAAGCCATTGAAAAGATCAGAGTAGAATTGGGAGACATGCCAGCACAGGCAAACGAGATCATCAAGTTCCTGAATTCTAAGACTAGGGAAGAGCTAGAAGAACTGAAGATTGAAGACAGAATAGAGACCATCCTTGAGGTCAAAAGAGTTTTGACCAAGAGAGGATTAATGCTCCAGTTGGAAGAAAAGGTTCAGGCCATGGACCTGGGGGTACACAAATTCTTCAGTAAGATTGAAGCTCTCCAGAAGAAAGGTCTTCCAGGTCTGAAAGTAATCAATGATAAATTGATGACACTCCCAGACTACAAGAAGAGATTAGCCGAAGTGGCTAAGGATAGTTCAAAGTTTGCAAGTATTCAAGGGAGAATCACTAGCAAGGCATTCCTAGATGCCCTCCAGTGGGACATCAGTATCCAAAACGAGATTCGATACATCTTCCTCACAAAGCCGACATTCGCCAAGTACACAGAAATGGATGAAGTGTATCGAAGACTGCTCAAAGTCAACGTGCCCAGTCATCTTAGATGGGAGGAGCTCTGTGATCTGATCGATTAGCAGATGAGTTGTCTCGGTCTAGTCAGATGAAGTCGTGCGGAAGCTTCATCAACGAACCACCTAGAAATCAGCGTGCAGTTGCACCACGTCATCAAGCAGTTCCTAGACTTAGGAATTTTGTTAAGTTAGTTAGGCTAAAAATAGATTTAGCACGTCCTGGTCATTAATGAACGGATCTTTGTAATTTGAGTTATAAATACTTCACCTTTCAAAGTATTGAGGGTTGTTGATCTTCACACCCTGACGCTATCAGACTGTAATCTTATTGAAGAGATCTTCCATTAATAAAAAGGAGGCACTTTTACAGGATTCTTGCGTGTACTCACTGGTGACATTTTTCTCTCTAAGTTGAATGTATTTCTCGCTTTGTTATCATACTGTTTTCTGCATCTAATCTTTAAGAGTAACGAATGTTGCAGGATTTATCTTGTATACCCTGTTTTTGACTCGAAAGATTTTAGTGTTTATCTTCTGGTGTTTTCAATAAAGAAATTCTCAACTGCTTCTTTGTTGAAATTATCTTTCTCATCTTTTCTTCTGTTCATCATTTAAGTTACTAAAGGATCCAGTGATTATATTATCTCGCCCTGTGAAATTTTTTCCCTTTACGTTTTTGGTTTGTATTTCATATTTTATTAAAACACAAGCCCCATAGCCCAATGGATGTGTAGACTGTCTCAACCAATTCGAAAAAAACACTTTGACAATGAAAACCGACCTATTTCTTTACCTAGCCTAATATTTGAAATTTGAAACATAGCTAAATCTAATAGAGAGATCCCTCTCGGAAGTTGGAAGGGATAGATCCCAGCTTCAAAAGTGGTTGGATAAAGTTACCTTAGTAGATTTCTTCTGCTGTCAACCTCTAGGAAATTTACCAAGTGCTAACATAGTGGCGACCGTACTGGGGAACAGAACATAAAAAATTATTTTCACGTTTTCTTTCCCCTAAAAAGAAAGTTTGTTCCTGGATATTGCAAATTTGAGAAGAAAGTAATGTTTAGAGGTTGATTAAAATTTGTACATATTATTTTCGGACTCATAAAACTAAAAAATATATAAATAAATAAAAAAGAAATCTGGCTCCTAAGAAAGTTTATACTTGATCTCATCCGGACCCAGAACCTGCGATAGTGACAGATAACCCATAATAGTTACTCAGGAAAAAGACTGTGGCTGAAAGCTCAGTGAGTCATACTCCCTTGCTTAAGTCCTTTTCCCTCTCAGGGCAACCCATTACCTTGCAAAACCCTGACCTTGACACCTTTCCACAACAAAGCCTGGTTAGAACATGGTCCGATAGTTTTGTGACTGGAATCATTTTCGACCCAACTGTTTTACAACCCCGAACCCTTGAAGTTCTGTCTCCCACTGCGAAACCGCAAATCACTCCCTCCGTGCTATCCAGTCCCTCCTCGTCCTCGTCTTCAGTCGCTACCCCGCCGATAATCCAGGTTGTCGTCCCACCTCCTCCACCCATCATGGCAGCCCGGTGTGCTCCCTTGGTGTTGACTCCACCTCTTCATGCCATGCCCCAGGACTACCAAACGAGACTTCCACAATTTGATGCAACAGGATCGTTGAGCGCACAATAGCACGTAGATAAAATGAATGATTATTATGATCTGCATGAAGTAGACGAAGCTGACGTTCAAATGAGATTGTTTGCCCAAAGTTTGACAGGTGACGCTAAAAAATGGTACAAAGGGTTGCGCTCCGCCTTAGTCCTTGACCTTACCGCATTCCAAAGGAGTTTTCTAGACAGATGGGAGGTAAAGAAAAACCCTCTTCAAATATTGTCAAAATACGAAAGTATCAAAAGAAATCAAGGTGAGACAGTACAAGATTACTGCACTCGTTTCAATAACCTGTACAACGCAATCCCAACTAAAATCAAACCTCCACAGGGTTTGGTGTTGATAAAATTCCCTGATGGCTTTGACGCTGACATGTCATACCAACTAAGGGAAAGAAATTCTACCACCTTGGAAGACATGCAGAAAAGTGCAATAAGTGTGGAGGCCAATTTGTTGGCGAAGAGGGCACGTCAAAGGCGAGAGAGGAGAGTCACAATTAAAGAAGAACCTTCCACATCAACCTTAGATTCCAAATTGGATTCTTTGGCTAGAGCAATGGAAAGGATGATGGAAAGACTTATGGTGTCAAACCGAAATCCTCCAAGAGAAAACCCACTAGCTCCTCAGGTTCGAAATCCTAACTTCAGGAGAAACCCTCCTCAAATCAGACAGAGAGATCCTAGGGATCAAAGAGAGCAGAGAGGTCTGGATCAGCAGATCAGACCTCCTCTGCAAGAAAATTATGTTGATGAAGGGGACGAAGTGATGGAGGAATTGGAGGATACCCACATAAATCTCATGGGCATTCACGATAATGAAGCTATTTTCCTTACCCAAGAAGAGCAATAACTTTTTCTTCTCAATAAAACAAAGGTAAGTGAAGAAGTCAAAGATGCAGAACAGTAGGCATTCGAAAATGCCATTTTGGAGGTACACCGGCAGTATAACCTGCGGAGTAAAAAGACAGAAGGGAGTTCCCCAAAAAAGACGATTGAAACGAAGAAGGTGACTGAAACCAAGAAGACCTCTGAGCCATCTGCCGAAAAGATTCCTGAGAAGAGTACTGCCGAAGCTCCTGCGAAGAAAAACCTTACTATTCTGAAAAGATCGTCACAGCCCGAGGTTTCACCTGTTGACCCACCAAGTAATTTTGGCCAGAAGAGCATGGTGGACAAACCAGAATTGATGAGCCAGAGCCCCTACACCCTTTAGCCTTGAGGGGGAATTAGCCAAAGTAAAAATTCCCATCCCACTTTCAGAGTTGATGAACAAAGGCGTTTATCGTTCACAGGTGATCAAAGCACTGACCATTGAACCTGACATAGGCACGAAGGCCTTAACCATCGGATCAGCCAATCATTCGGATACTGTGAACCTTATTGATGATCAACCCGAACTTTTGTTCGGACCTGAAGTAGATGGTCGAGATGATACTGGTGATGTCGCTCCTTTTTACATCAGTCTAAATATACATGACCTGATATTGCATAACACTATGTTGGATTCGGGTGCTTCCCACAATCTGATGCCTAAAGCAGTAATCGAGAAACTAGGACTGGAGGTCACCAGACCATACAAGGATTTACACTCATTCGACTCCAATAAAGTTAGATGTATTGGTTTGATCAAGGACCTATGCATCACCTTGGTTCAGATTCCTGCAAAGAGCATGGTAATGGATGTGGTAGTTGCAGACATTCCTCCGAAGTATGGAATGTTGCTATCCCGGTCTTGGGGGGCTAAGCTAAGAGGTACCCTGCAGTTAGACATGTCTTATGCCACTATCCTAGTTTTCGGGCAACAAAGAAGGCTATACATAGAAACGTTGATGAAATACATGGTCAGTAGCCAAGAAAAACCGCACAACTATAACCTTTACTCTGCGCATTCTGACTTGGATTCTTTTATCTTGTACAATGATGGTGACACGGGAGAACAAGATACTCAGCTGGTAGAAGATACATCTAGTCAAGATGAAGGCCAAGAAACCATTGAGGTAGCAAGGTTGAAAAATGTGATAACTGAGGAATTACCGGCAGATTTCTGGAGCATGGATTTTGATGGAGCAGTGACCAAAGAAGGAGCTGGAGTAGGAGTTTGGCTGCATAATCACAGAAATAGGTATTTAGAAAACCATTCTTACAAGTTAAATTTCCAATGCACTAACAATATTGCCGAGTATGAAGCCTTGATTCTCGGTCTGAAGATTTTGAAAAGAGTTGGTACTAAACAGATTATGGTAAGAGGTGACTCTGAGTTGATAATCAAGCAAATCAAAGGTGAGTACGCTGCCAAACACCCACGTCTTAGAGCTTATAGGAATGTTGTTCTTGATGCCCTTATATGTTTCACTGAAGTTGAATTGCAGGTAATGTCGAGGGGACAAAACATTCTTGCGGACGGGTTGGCTACGTCAGCAGCCACATGCAAGATTCCTTTGCGCTCGACTCGCCCATACACTGTGGAGGTGAAATGCAGACCAACCGTTCCCGATAATATCAGGTACTGGCAAGTGTTTGGTAACGATGATCAAATCGAAGACTTTCTGCAGTGCAAAAACGATTTTGAATGTACAAATATAGATTTAGAGAACGAAGATGAAAATGTAAATAGATCTGATTTTGAAATTGATAGTGTAAATAGCGTAGATTCAGGAGAAATAGGCGACGATGAAATGGATGCTGATGTTTTACATTTGAAAAGCAATGTTTTTCCTAGGGGTCTAGTTCCTTTAGAGGACCTGTTTGATTTTAACGACGTAGCCAAAAAACCCAAAATTGAAGCACATGGACAAGAGGTAGAAGATTGTAATATAGGGACCGAAGAGAAACCCAGGATAGTCAAACTGTCTAAATCATTACCGCCTGAGAAAAAACTCAAATACATTGAGTTGTTCAAAGAATATTCGGATGTCTTTGCATGGGGCTATGAGGATTTGAAATCTTATGATACCAGCATCATACAACACAGGATTCCAATAAAAGAAGACCAAAAATCGTTCAGACAGAAACTTAGGAGGATAAATCCCAAGTTGCTCCCTCTGATAGAAAAGGAAATCAAAAAAATGTACGATGCCAAAATCATAGTCCCTTTGCGTTTTTCCAAATGGGTCTCTAATTTGGTCCCTACACGTAAGAAATCTGGGGAAATCAGACTGTGCATTGATTTCCAAAATCTGAATAAGGTCTCCCTGAAGGACAATTACCCCTTGCCTAAAATGGACCACATCCTACAAAGGGTGGTCGGATCCAGTCGAATTTCTCTGTTGGACGGGTTCTCGGGTTACAATCAGGTCCTCGTCCACCCAGATGACCAAGACAAAACCGCCTTCACCACACCGTGGGGCACTTTCATGTATGTGAAAATGCCTTTTGGTCTGATGAATGCAGGGGCCACGTTCCAGAGAGCGATGGATATCGCCTTTGTGGAAGAATTGGGTAAGTTTATTGTCATCTATTTGGATGATGTAACTGTGTTTTCCAGATCTGATGACGAACACCTGTGACACCTCAGACGAGTCTTCGAGAAATGTAGAAGGTTTGGGATTTATTTAAACCCTAAGAAAATCCTTTTCGGGTTGGAGGAAGGAAAACTGCTAGGAAACATCATCTCCAAGGATGGAATCAAAATAGACTCCAGCAGAATTGAGGCCATACAAAAATTAGAACACCCAAGAAACCTTAAAGAACTACAGTCTTTTATCGGGAGAATGAACTTTCTACGAAGATTCATTCCCAATCTGGCAGAGCTCCTCAGAAACATTACAAATATGCTAAAAAAGGATGTGAAAATAAAATGGGACTATGAGTCCAGGCAGTCTTTTGAACAAGTCAAACGAGCACTCACAGAGGCCCCTGTCTTGATCAGTCCTGATTTCACTAAGGATTTTTATCTGTTTTCTTTCGCTTCCGAACATACTATAGCAACGGTCTTACTACAAAAGAACAGTGAAGGGTATGAACAACCCATAGATTTCTTCAGTAAAGCATTAAGAGATGCTGCTCTGAATTACAAGATAATGGAGAAACAAGCTTTTGCTTTGGTGAAAGCCATAAAACACTTTAGAGTCTACATTCTCCATTCCCACACCATAGCATATGTTCTGAATGCGGTAGCAAAGGACATCTTGACACAGGATAATCCGGATGGAATAAGGGGCAAATGGATTGCTGTCATTATAGAATATGACATAGAGATTAAGCCTACGAAACTAATCAAAGGTCAAGGCCTTGCTAAATTAATGGCTGAATCTAACTTCCATGCTCTTGACATTAATTTTTTAGTTGCAGCAGATGAACAGGGTGATATGGCGACTCCAAGTGTGAGAGAGGTGTTTCTCAACTCTCCATGGTATGCAGACCTTATATTCGTTTTGCAAAATTTACAAGCTCCCCCTGGTTTGACTAAGACTAAAGCTAGATTTTTAAAGTTGAAAGCCTTAAAATTCTGTATTCTGGAGGGCAATTTGTATTGGAAAGATCCTGGAGGCATCCTGTTAAATTGTTTATTAAAAGATGAAGCTGACAAAGTGTTACAAGAATTCCATGCAGGAGAATGTGGTGGCCACCTGAACTGGAAGGTCACAGTGAACAAAATACTCAGAGCTGGATTCTATTGGCCCACCCTATTCGCCGATGTACATCATAAAGTGACTGCATGTCATCAATGTCAGTTGTTTGAAGGCAAAAGGAAACTCCTTCCTCTTCCCCTGAAACCGATCTCAGTTAAAGCCCCTTTCCAGCAATGGGGACTGGACTTCATTGGAGAAATACACCCCCCTTCTTCAGGCCAGCACAGGTGGATTCTCACTGCCACCGATTATTTTACCAAATGGATCGAAGCAGTACTAAGCAGGCAAGCCACTGACTTTGTTATTATCAAATTCCTTGAAATTAATATTTTGTCTCGCTTTGAATGTCCTAGAAAGATTATAACTGACAATGCCACTACTTTTCGGTCAAAGAAGCTCATATATTTATGCAACCGGTATCACATTGGTTTGGGGCATTCCACAGCCTACTACCCTCAGGGGATGGGCTAGCGGAATCTTCAAACAAAACCTTGGTAAATATCATCAAGAAAACATTGCAGGAAAACAAGAAATCGTGGCATAACAAGTTGGTGTTTGCCTTATGGGATGACAGACTGACCACCAAAAGGTCAATTGGTATGTCACCATACCAGTTGGTCTATGGCACAGAAGCAGTTTTCCCCACTTCCTTAGGAGCCCTGGTCATGAAGTTGCTTCAAGATGTACAAGCCGAGCCAAATGACTCACAGAGAACGATCAACCAGATGATCCATTTACAATAGTCTTGGGAGGAAGTTTTCAACAAGACTCAGGTAATCTAAGAAAGCATCAAAAAGATTTTTGACAAAAGAACCAAGGAAGATGATTTTGAACTAGGAGATTTGGTGCTGAGATGGGACGCCAGAAATGAAGACAAGGGAAAGCATGGAAAATTTGACAGTCTGTGGAGGGGTCCATATGTGATTCAAGCATTCAGGGGGAACAACGCTTTCTTGCTAAGCAACGCTCATGATACAGATCTGCCAGGAGGACCTGTAAATGGAAAAATGCTGAAACATTATGTGCCACCTCAGTAGAGACTCAATTTTTCACTCTCCATTGTACATACCGTTCTTATTTTTATTTCCGCTTGCATTTTCTGAGTGAAAGAACACTAGTCAGTTGGTTGAAGCCCAAAGAGAAGGCCCTAAGCTGTTGACCACTGTTTTTCCCATTTTTGAAAATAAAACCAACGAAGACTACTAGGCAGAAATTTTCAGAATGACAGGAACCAGGATTCTTGGCACTTCATAGGGCAAGTACCATCCCCATGTGGAGTCGCTGTTATCATCCTATAATTTATAGAATCAACTGGTGACTGGGATATTATCTGTCTTTAGTATTCTATGGTTGACAAATGATATTTCATTCTGCAAATAATTTGAAAAAGAAAAGAAAAGAAAGGAAAGAAAAAAGAATGAAAAGAAAAGAAAGAAAAGAAAAAAGAAGGGAAAGAAAAAAGAAAGAAAAGAGGGCATAAAATATTTCAATAAAAGCCCCATGCAATAATACTAACTTGGTCCATACCTTTCAACCATGGCCAAGTTCTTTTTAAATTGATGTTGATAGGGTAGTGAATGAATTTGTCTAAACAGTTTAATTTTAGCCAAAGTGTCTAGGTAGATTAGTGAATAAATCTGGCCAAACTGTCTAATCTTGGTCAGATAGCCCCAGGGTAGAGTAAATTCTTAACCCAACAGTCTAATCTGGGTTAATTGTCATAGGAAGATAGGTTAGAATGTAGGCTAGTTGCTTTGTTGCTTCATTTCAATAAGAACCAGTTTGATGTAAGTATTGCACCATGTTTTCAGATG
>ML778067.1:177888-221074 GCA_009831015.1 Picea engelmannii
TGCTATTGACAGATGCTTCCTCCACCAGCTTACCACATCGGTTACGCCGACAGCGCCAGCCGTTGGACACAAAATCTCGCTTCGGCTGCTTGGGCTCTCTACACCCCCTCACATGAAAAGATACATTCAAGCGGCATATGCTTGGGACCAGCAACCAACAACCAAGCCGAATACACTGCGGTCATTGGCCTCCTGGTCGACGCCCAGTGTCATCATATTCGCCACCTTAGCGTTTTCCTCGACTCTCAACTAGTCGTTCTCCAGCTCAACAATGTTTACCGTGTACGCGATCCGTGCCTCTTTTGCAAATACCTGCAGGTTAGATTATTATCTCGACATTTTGATTCCATTACATTTACACATATTCCAAGACAATTGAATCAAACAACAGATGAAATAGCTAACACAGTGTTAGATTGGCATATATCACATCAAGCTACACACACATAAAACATCTCATACATCATGTCACAACATATACATAAAATAGACACCCTCATCATCAACAAAAATATATGTAAACAACATCAGGATCTCAAAAAATATGTATACTCATATATATATATATACAAAATGTTTACATACAAAAATACATATGCCCGCAGGCCAGTGCCACACCTCGGTACAAAAACTCGGCTCACCAGCCTATATACAATCAAAAAGTATACATCATACATTATGGTGCCTCTATCGCACCCCCACCTGCTCCTCCCTCAGGAGGAGGTGGTGGCCCACCCCCACCTGCCCCAGGCGGTGGTGGTGGCACACCCGCAGGACCCTCCTGCCCCGGTGGCAGGCGTCCACTCGTCATCGCGGCAAGCACAGCTGCTCGTCGCACTATACCCCGCCATGGTGGCGGTACTCCTATACACTGCTCCAAGAACCCCTCGTCCTGGATGCGTATCCACATGCCCTCATGCACGTCCTGTAACACCGTCTCCAGGCGACGACGTATATCATCAAAATCTACTCCGGCTGTCGTCGGAGGAGCATATGACGGCCCTGCACCAGGATCGTCGAACCGGCGTCTCCTCACTGCCCTCTCGAGCTCTGTTGGTCACCATGCGGCCTCATCCCGCCGACGCCTCTCTCCATGCGGCAGACTCTCCGGCTCTCGCTGAACCGACGCTCTCTGCAACTCCACCTCGCGCCCGCGAGGTGCCACATCTGCACATGCAACAAACAACAAACAAACGATTGTATCAGTGTCTATATCACATATGAACTGGTATATCAAAAGATAACATAAATCAAAACATACACAAACTCAGCATACCTCGATGGTCAAATACCTCCCCAAGAGGCAGCACCATGTCCGGATCCCCCCGGAAGTCCACCCCAGCATAGGGGTACCGAAGTATGACCTGCGACATCTGCCGCCATATCTACGCCGCCTGCGCCGTAAAATAATGGAAACCTTCGCCACCACCGTGGCGAACCAAAACTGCAGACCACCGCCTCAGTCGCCGCTCTCGTGCCCCAGGCACCTCTAGTAGAACCCTCGGGCACAACATCGGCACCCTCTCCAAGAACCAGGCTACCAGGATCGAGCCAAACGCGAACTCTCTTGTACCTGTGGACCGACAACGGTCCAACTGCGCGATCATCCGCGCATGCAGCGTAAGCCCCCATGCGAACCGCTCACGGCCCACCGCCACCCTCTCCAGCACCAGCAGCTGGCCACCACTAATCCGTTGGGTCGCCAGTGACCCATAGACACAAACAATCATCGCCGTTATGCAAAGATGCGCCAGGGAATCTATACCACTAACACTCACTACAGTCCCAGACATGTAGTTCTCGCCTGAGCAAAACCGCTCGGAGATCGTAGCAAGGGGTGTATCCCTCGGCAGCACAAGCTCTGTCGGCAGAGGCGTCCCCCGGAAGGGGAGCCCAGTCAAAAAATAGACATCCTCCACCGCAGTGAAGGGGATATGCTCTCCTCGCACGAGGAAGCAGTCCAGCTCCGGACTCCACATCTGGAGCAGGAACTGGAGTAAGTACTCATGTGCCCGTATCAACGGGCACTCAAAGAACTTTAGCAACCCACAGGTTGCTAAAGTCGTTCGCACCTCAGGCCCTGCATTGGCCACCGCATCTCGTAACTGCGACCAGTCTCGCTCACGCCACCGAACAGCCATAGTCAATGCTAGCCACCTACACACAACACAGAGTCCTATATCAGCGTATGCAACCATCAAATGCATCAAAGAGACTCATTTTTCACCCTTCAAAACTTGCCTCAAAGGCGCGATTTTTTCACCCACAGGCGCGCACACATGCGCGCCTGTTCACTATACAGGTGCGCATATGTGCGCGCCTGTTCACTACACAGGCGCGCTTCTGAGCGCGCCTGTCCATAATACAGGCGCGCATACGTGCGCGCCTGTACAACCCACAGGCGCGCACTTATGCGTCTGTTCAACTCACAGGCGCGCCTTAAATTACCCTACCCGCGCACCCATGCGCTCATATTCAGTGGACAGGCGCGCACGTGTGCGCGCCTTCCACTGAATCACCCGCACATGCGGGCCCACATCCTATAAAAACTCCCCTCAAACCCCCTGTACGGCCCCTCGTACCTACCCTGCCCAAAAATTGGAAACCTATTTCTATGCAGGATGATCAGACCACTAACCTGACACTCGCAAACCACCGATCGGATACCTCATGCTCCCTGAAACTCCAAATCTCCTCTGCAATCTGCTCGTCTAGTCATTGTAGCAGCAGGTACAAATGAGGTGGCAATGTGGGCCCTACAGCTATATATAGGCCTTTTGCCAAACTTCCACTCACCATTCTGGGAGCCCAAGGTGTCCATTTTTCAAACCGTCTTTAGCCACGGGATCAGCGTTCCGCCACCTACATCATAGCCGTCCCTGGGACACTTTTCTTCCTGACCCCCCGGGGCACCTTTTTTCATATCATAGTCAGGTACGCACGCACATTGTCACATTTGTCAAATACATGCTCATATCTTTGATTCTCTTCAGATATTGTTCACTTTGGGTATTTGGTTGTTATGTGCACAGGTACTTGCTCATCGGTCACCAACATCATCCCTTCATGTATATCTTCAGCACTGGCATGTAGTCTCCCCCCGTTGTACTGCATTTACATTTTCCAGTCACACCCGCTGCTATTGACCTTTAGGATCCTCATTCCCGGCTCTGCAGTACCCACTCCTCCATTTTGCATCTTCGGAATCTTTATGCCATGATAACACCTTTTCATCTATGAAGGCTATTATGTTTCCTTTGTCTTCTAAACATGATATTGATACAAAATTCTTTTCTAAACCAGGTACATATAGAACATTGCTTAAGTGAACATGATTACCTAATTCCAGTTTGATGGAGGCTTGTCCAAATCCTTCGACGGGGTAGGTGCTTTTGTTTCCAAGCTCCACTTTGTACGATGTCTTTCTCTCATTTAGATCTGAGAGTCTAGCTTGATCTCCTGTCATGTGCCTGGAAGCTCCACTGTCGATTATCCACATATCGTCTTCAATTGTCCCGGTAAGTGCTGAGTAATGTAAGACACTGATTGTTTCGCACATGTCTTTGGTTGACTGATAACTAGTCATGCCTTGATCCAAAACTTCAACTGCGCCATTTCTCTCTTCTGAGAAAGTCAATAGGTGCGCTGAGTTAGGGCATGTTTGGATATCTTCTCCTTGAGCAAGATGCTCCATCACAAGGTGCCAGATCTGAGAATTAAGGTTTCTGCAACTGCTACTACTAGTAACCCTAGCTGCAGTTCTTTGGAAGTTGCTCCTACTAGTAACCCTAGCGGCAGTTCCTCAATGAGCTCAATACTTAGCGGTTATGTTTCCTTCCAGCGTTTTAGGCTAATTGAAGGGGGTGTGGGCCCATAACCTGTTAGAATATAGAGGATTGTGCTCGTTTAACCATTGACGATACCCTCGTCACCCAACCACAGGCCTTAAGCCACCCTCCGAGCACCTTGACCTTGACCGAGAAGAGAATTCTGGCTACAATCAATAGCCAAGAGAGGCTAAATGCACCAAGCAAAAGAATAGAAACAAAGCTGAACAGATGATCCCACCCAGAGGCTAGTGCACCACTTTCCAGCTCTCCCAGAAAACCTGCGCACAAATCTGTTGCTGCCTGCAACTGCCTGTGCAGGCTTAGCTCTCACTGCAACTGCTAAGATGAAAAATAATGAAACTGGCGCCCTGTATTTATAGTGGACTGGGCAGTCTAACTGGGGCCGACCTGGCCAGTCTAACTGGGCCAACTTCTCCTTCTGGGCATCAATAAATTCAATATAAATATATTTGTTCAGCTAACAACTTGTCTAGGGTTTCCTTCAATTCTTTGCTTCCTTCCGAAGGATTCTAGTCTCGTCATAGGTCATAATAGAGGTTCATACCTCCCGAAGCTACCATAATATTAACACCTTGAGGGGTTATCGTACCATTCTCAACCATACATACCACTTTTCGCTCATTAAATTCATATCATACTACCCTCTTCTAGGTCCTTTGACTTTAGTGACCCAAGAAGGGCATGTACCTCTTTCCATGGGAAGAAGGGGCTGAAGGCCCAAAGGGATTATTATTGGCTAAAAAGATAAAAGCCTAGATATTAACCTTCCAGATGCTTCACCCAGAGATCCCATAGAAAGCAATGAAATCCTTCTCTATAAGAAAAGGGGGACCTGCAAGAATAAATGATAATGAATGCTTAGGGGGTTAGTTGGAGGATGGGAGGTCTCATCACGAGCTGGCCTATCATTATCGTGGGTACTTAGTGGTATGGAATTACCATCATCTGGTCACCAAGCTAGGGAAGTGGATCTCAGTTACACTACTGAGAGAAAGGGGATCTCATCGTGGGCTAGCCTTCTCATTTATGCAAGGTATTTTTGAATGACACTGTCATTATCTGGATGCCACGACAGAACAATGGCCTTCAAATCATTCCTTAAAACATGAAAAACAAATGAATGACAAGAAGATATGCTTGGAAAAAATGCATTGCAAATGAAGGTGCCACACACCCTCTACAAAGGCACCCATGAATGAGATAATACAAACCCTTGTATGTCATGAAACTCAATGACCTATGAAGTTTAAACCCCTTCCACCTCATCATCCACTACATTACCTTGAAAGGACATCCTTGGGAGAATCCCCTACTTGAGGGTTTTCATCTACCCAATAGGACCTTTATGACACCCCTCCCATACTTAAACTTGGTCAATTGTATAGGGTTTTGAGAATTTGTTTAATTTGATGAGGTAGTTATGATGCACGTGCTTAGGTGCCTTGCTTATTAGACATGATTTGCAGGACCTTGCTTGGTGGCCAGTTTTGGGAGAACAAGCATAGCTTGGGATTCCATGGGGAAAGGATCCCATAGGTTGGATGTGGTAGGCCCACATACCGGATCATAGAGAGATGCCTTTGGAGGCTTACTTGACATCATGGAGGATCTTATCTCGCCCCTAGCATCCAAACGATTTTCCTAGGAGAGGTAAAACGTCATCTCTTGAGGGTTGACGTCATGCTTGAGGGGGATTGATGGTGATGGTATGATTGCACATTGACACTTGGTATATTTTCACTAGATGAGGCATGGAGAAGGATTAACACATGATGAGGAGGCTCTAAGAGCCCCACTGACTTTCACATCTTCGTCAATGACTTGCTTAAGTGCCAAAACACCCCCTAAAGGGGTGACGTCACCTTGTTCTAGGGTTTATTTTGTGTAAAAGTGAATTTTAATATGAATTTGTATAATTTTATTTTTGATGCAAGGCATAAGATAAGGGTTATGGACCGCTTATCTTATATTTTACACTTTCTAAGTGGACAAACTATGTGATAGACATTTTGTGAAAATAGAGATCATGAAATCTCATTTTGAATCATAACTCTCCCATTGTGAAGAGGTAAGGATTGAAATTTTCACTACCTTGAAGCTTTTTTGTTCTCTTGTGCTATGGTATGGTGCCTTCTTTTGTTATTGGTTACATGATGATGATGCACTAGCTCTTGGAGGTATTTTCTAGCTATTGTGGTGGTTTATCTTGGCATTGTTATGGTTTATCTTGTTGTTATTTGGATTGGTAAGGTATTTTACTTGTTGCTATCATTTGTAATTCAAGATCAAGGTTGATTGTTGCTAAGGCTAGGTAGGGAGTATAAGTGCATACACCCCTACTTTATCTCCACCATAATTTTAAGCATAGAATTTATTGTTAACAAGGGTTTGCTAAGGAAGTATAAGAATATACACCCCTTAGTTTTAAACCCTAGTTAGGTTACTTGCCTAGGGGAATAAGAGGATTTATACCCCCACTGAGGTAGTAGCTATAGATATTTACTTTTGACCCTATTACCCCATTAATCAAAGGCACTAGTCATTGCATTGGAGAAATAAAACGTTTTATTGGTAAAGGTGAAAAGTTGATGTTTTGAAGTTTTCTCACTTGGATATTGTTCCTTGAGCCCTAGGCTATCTTGCCTCATTGAGGCATCCTATTTCACCCACTAAAATTTGTTGATGTAATAAAACTAACCTACAGCCATTGGGGCTGCAGAAATATAACCCTCTAACCCTAGATAACTCCTAAACTAACCCTAGAATTTGGCTATAACTTTGCCCTGCCAAACTACTAACCCTAACGCACTTTTTGGGCTAGTTTGAGGTGATTTTCATTGGCTGAATTTTATGTTATAAGGTTTGGTTTGCTACAACCATAAGGCTGATAAATATCACTGCAGTAAGATTTGTGTGACAACCTTTCTTTTATGTTAAAGTCTTGCTCTTTCATTCTTGAGTTGAACTAGTCTTTACTAGCTTGTCTCTTGCTTACTTAACTAAAATTTTTGCACTTATTTCAAAACTCTTATTATCTTTTAATGCTGAAATATATCACTGATTGTTGCTGCAATTAGGGACAACAATATTAACTTGCTTATCCACCTAACATATTGCATTGTATACTTGGTTTTCATTGTGTCTCGGGCAAGTATTTTCTCTTGGCAGGTCACTCAAAGCATTGGAAACCTTAAGCAACTCTCAAGACTCATTACCAAATTCCCTTTTTCATCTAGAAAATTGACCTTTAGGTGCATCCATTCATACATATCATTTTTTGTCTCAATCCCCCCTAGGGTCACCAGGATTCCCCCCTTGAGGTGACTACCTCACCTCTAAAGTGATAGGTACACCTGCCTAAGGTAAGAGTGGGTAGGTGCTCTCTAAGTTGTTGCCAATTGGTGGTTGTGTCAGGATTTTCCCAACCTACAACTTGTGCAATAACATACCATATTGTGAAAACATATTTTTGATGATAAAATTTATTGAGATGATGTATTTTGTGTCTATGTCTAATACAATAATGGGAAAATTCAAGAGTTGGTTGGGTTGCTTATATTTGATAAAGGTGGACAAAAGTCCTATAGATTATTTGGCTTATCCAACAAACCATGTTTTTATCTCTTACCTCTAATGTACTTACACATCGATGAATGGGGTCATTATTTCTTGGATGGTTTGGAGTTAGATGCATAACCTTCCTATTGTGGGGTGTGTGTGCTCATATCTACTTGGCTTCCCCGAATCAATGGGTTGTCCAAACTCAACATGTCATACCCAAATTTATGGTCATAGGTCCATGGTTTTAAGTAATAATGATGGTATCATTATTGAGCACATTTGTTCAAATGGTATCTGTTGAAGGTCTTCATGCTTGTGCATTGATAACTATTTTGTGTGAGGACAATATAATGATGTCGTGATTTCAATTTGGTGTTGTTTGTTGTCGAAAGGCTCACTATATGGATGGATGAGGTATGAATACACTTTTCAAGATCTAATGTCATCCATACAAGAAGCTTATTTGGTTGATCCAACAAACCTTGATGCTACTTAAAAGACAAATAACAATACCATGGAATATTGGTGAAAGAGGATTCCTCTTGTGTTTCCAGGTAAACAACATTAAATGCATGATTTTCTAGTATAAAAATTGCCAATATTTCATGCAATGCAACAAAGTACCCTAATTGACATGTGGAAATGATTATGATTGTGTGTGATAATTTCCCCATTCAAGAAGACAAGGTGAAAGTTCAGTTTTTCTCATGGACACTAGTGGGAGAAGTAATGGTTGGTTTTGGCTTATGCTTGCTATGTCCATAACTTGCTTTGATGATCTTGATGATGCTTTCATCAATACGTTTTTAGAACCTTTTTCAAAGGCAGAAATTGCATGTGATCTTTATTTTCCAAAGGATGTTGCGGATGTTAGACTTTAGGATACTTTGAATACAGAGGATGATATTATTCAATATGGTCGTGATGAACATGCTACAATGGGTTTTCAACAAACACAATTTGTTTTTACATAGTCATAGCGGGAAGATATGTATGATATGAAGAAAGATGATGTCCAAGATGTCCATTTAAGGATAGACACATTAAATTTGATTGATCATTATTTATCTCTCTTACACCCACACATCCCATTTTTCCATTGAATGTGTGAGGTCCACATTCCCTTCCTACACATCATTTGCCTCTATATTCATCCCTCCCACATTTCACATGGAAGTTCCATGTGGAATGTAGAGGTGCTTGCCCTTCTGCATACCCCTAGATCTTAGCATCCCCAAATCCCCTGCATCTAATCCCTCCACATTCCATTTCTCCTACCAACTCCTATATTCCTATGTGAACATGTTCATGTTTATGTTCAATACAAATGGATTACCACACATAGAGTTGATGAAGAGGCAGTTTGTAAATCTTATCTATATACCTCCATCATGAATACAATTCCACTTATGTTTGAAACTCATATGACGGGTCCCTTCTTCTAACAAATGGACGATTTGCTTCTTGATTATATATGTGACTGCTTGTAGTCTAAACTTAGCACTAAAGGAACATGCAATGTTTAGGAAGGAGATCCAATGACTGAAATTCTCTTTATGATTTTGGGGTATTTAGATTGTACAACCACCAATGGGGTAGAAGTGGTTTTTTAAATTCAACTTCACTGGGTCTTGGTGAGTTCTGTGGTGAAGAACTGCCCACTTCATCCAAAATCTATTTTAAACTTTCCATCCTCTACAAGTTCAGTTGAAAATTTAGTGGAAGTGTATTCATTTGCATTGAGGGTAGAATATTTGAATGTTGTCGGTAATCAGTTTAGGTGTTGGCACATTAAGAAACCTCAACATACATCTCGTTATGTTTTCACCAAGGATGGTAAGATAGTTGTTGGATGCTATATTGGGAGAAGATCCCTTACACCAACAAAATATCTCATAGCTATTATTGTCATTTGGTTTGTCATACCAATACTATGGAACTCAAGTGTTGATCACACAAAGAATCCCCTATATATGATGGTTCTCCTTCAATATCTTCTTATATTAGTTCTAATATTTCCTTTGACTTCCCAAATTGTTAGAATGATTGGACTTGTACCAAGACTACATGGGATGGAGCTACATGCAACCTACTACTCTACATGATAGACAACTATGTTTTAGATGTTATTTGGTACTTGCCACCCATTTATTGTCAAAATATATATTGGTGGACATAATGTTTAAAGGAAGTTTGGGAACTTCAGGAGTCAAAAAGATAAAGATACTATGTACATATAATCGAAAAGAAAAGTAGACATTTTCATCTTCCCTAAATTTCAATCTGATATTTACTATGTTGGTCAAAACCATTCTCTATAAAACATCTTTGAAGATATGTTGAAAAAAAATCCATCATTACAACATTCAATTGAATACATTATAATATTGGATAAAGAATCAAGATGTTATGGTGCAATCAAACATCATGGTAATAGGAAATAATATCGCCTCTCATAAATCTACATTCAGTTCAAGTAATGTAAGTAATGATGAGAGATTAGATGAATAGATAGAACCTCAATGTCCATAATGTCAAGATACTCAAGGATTAGGTGGGCATTATCACTATGAGGTGAATATTACTCATTTTCAATGTCAATCATGCTTGGGGATAATGCCATTAAGAATTGATATAAATGTTCCTCAAATGTGTGTAAAATGTGGAGTTAGAGGCATGAATGGGGTCATTATTGCTTGGATGGTGTGGATAAAATGCTTCTTCTTTCTATTAATATAGAGAAATGGTCCATGCATTTTATACAAAAAACGGTTGTGATAACAACCACCACAAGATAGGGTTGATAGGAAAAACAACCTAGTCAATGGAACTTTACCATGAAGGGAAACAAAACAAAGAGTATTTAAGTGTCTTAACTCCCAAGACAGATAAATACAAATAAACACAATAAACATCCTAGTCAACAAACGTGAGATGTCATATCAAGTAGCTATTAGAATCATGCCCACATAAGGAGGGGGGTATTTTTAATCAGGGGGTCGCCTCCATCTATCCACCATAGGCTCAATATCGACCACTAGGGACTCCCACCTATCATTTCCATGCTTGGGCTATTTAGGTTGTTATGGTTCAAATATTGCCAAAGGGATGGTTGGAAACTTGTAAAATTGGGAGACTTTTAGGGCTTGGGGTGGAAGCTAGCTCCTTTGCCTTTCCCGATATTCATGAACAACTCAACCTATGTTATGTTGATGTCAAAGACCACTATAATATTTAGGGTGAGATAATATGCTAACAAGGGCTCCTTTGTTGGAACTCTGCTCATGGTACAAGTTGCACAAAAGCACCACTTCCAGCTCCACTTTTTGTAATATGGGCATGAAATAAGTTGTGTGATTTGTAATTTCCTTGAGAAATATTTCTTTATTTATCTTGATACATACTTAGGAGATTGTTAGGGTTGTGTTTCACTATTTTTTAAATATGCAAAATCAAATAACTTCAAATGTGGATTAGAAGAGGTACTAAAATAGTACATAATTCCATAATCATTTTGATAGTGAACTCTAGTTTGTTTTTTTATCAAGTTCTAGGAAATGATATTTCCGTGACTAAAATAACTTAATTGTGCATTAATAGTGCTTATAGTTTGGTTGATGATTGTACTAAATAAGGGTGTGGTATTCAAACAAGTTGTCGTAGCTGAAGCAAAAGGTCATGTATGTGTCATCATGCTAAATAACCCACATAAATTGAATATCGCTAGTAAGATAATCAATGATCAATTTTCCTCTCTAATTGATGGTTCGGGAATTAGGCTAGGAATATTTCCCAAATTTCTTTAATAGTTCCTCTAATATGATGTCCAAGCAATCCAATTAGCTAAGCTCTATGAAAAATGGGAGAAAGAAAATGGTGCAGAGATGATAATTGTGAAGGTAAAACTTTCCACTCTTTTTATTACCAAAAATTCAAATAGTGTGCCACTTTCAAACTTTTATTCACACGTCTATATTTCCTTTAGGGAGTTGGGGGAGCATTTTATGTTGGAGGAGTATTGATGCTACTAAATTATGGAAAAGAAGGTTGGAATCCAGTGTTTTCAAACATTGACAACTTTACTTCATTGCTTCAAAAGAGTCTTTTCAAACATTGACAACTTTACTTCATTGTTTCAAAATAGTTAATTGTCAGATTGCAAGTTCAAGTGACATTAGATGCTCATTAGTTTCTTATTGTGCTCATGGTGACTAATATTTTGGCATTAATTTGTCTTCCCTACAAAATATGAAGTGTCAAATACATGTGACATATCAATATCAAATGCTAATATTCTTTTAAAATATTCAAGTGTGTACAAACATGACTTTTTATGTGTTTTTGTGAGTTTGTGTGTGTACAGTGCATTATGATCAGTTAACTATTTTTGCAATTATTGAGACTCTTTACAAAGTATATTGGCGTCAATATCATATCCATACATACCAAAAACTCTGGTAAGAATTGTTAGCTTTGCTTTATATCTCATTTTTCACATTTGCAAAAAATGATATCATTATCAATGCAAGTTGGTATTCAAGGCCAATTCTAATTTGTTTAGAAGGATAATCTCTCTTAGATTTTCCGTGTATTTTTTCAATGTAATTCAGGTTTATATATTTTGAAGTAGAATGTGTATATTCTTTACTTACCATGTAAGACTATGATAAAAAAATTATATTGTTTTTGTGATGCTCACATAAAACATTGTTAATATTGCAATGATCACATGTTATCTTGCCCCAACTAGTTTGAGAAAAGTAAATGGAAGATTTCTTCTTCTAATTGTTATGTTTCTATGTAATTAATTGCATGCAAAATTTTGAATGTTTGATTTGGGTAGCATTTGTTAATGGTATTGCAATGGGATCATGTGCAAGTCTAGCAGTAACATACACATTTGGAGTAGTCACAAAGAACACATTGAGTTATTTAAATCCTCAATGAAAACTTTCCTCTTCTTATGTAGATGGATCATATATATATTTCCAATTTATTATGTAAGTAGACTGCCACCACAAAGTTAGATTGAGATGGTGCTAGAATTTCAATGGCATCTCTAGTGGACACTAATCCATTCTTATGAGTTTGGTTTATAGGATTCTTCACCTAATAGGTGAAACAAATTTACATATTTTTAGAACTACCACCTTTAACCTCTTGTTTTATATGGTTTAAGTTTCCTTGTCTTCTAATATACAAAGAAAAGGGGAGTTTTCAAAAATGCTTTTAAAATGAAACCACGCCTTTGCTACCTTCCAATAAAAGTTTGTTGAGAATTCACTCATATGATTCATGAAATAATGAGGTGTGACTTCAAGATTAACAATATATTGGTGGATGCAAGTTGTAATAGATCTTAGTTGTGTTGGAGTTACTTCACACACACATAGGATTTCTTTTTCCTAAGGTTTTTCCTTGTTTATTAGTCATAATTAGTCATTATCCAGTCTCCTATATTTTAGGGGAGAATATTCCACCTAGAGAATATTCTCTTTCAGTTGACACTTCAGTTTGACTAGTTGAGTTGAGTTTAGATGTTGCATTGGTTTTGTCACCATGCAACATTGGAATCATCACCATGATAATGCACACTTACCTTGGGATCATCACGATATTGGCGCATTACCCTTGATTCTTTGAGTTAACTCCTCACTACTCTATGTTCAGTCAGTTAACTGGAGACTAGTTGACTAGTTAACTCAGCTAGGTGGCAGTTCACTCCTGTAACTGCCTGAGAGACTAGACTAGGTGACAGTTCACTCTCATAACTGTTGTTGTGTGTCCAGATCACTCTAGACCACCACTATGACCCATTAGTTACTCATGTATCCTATATCTATTGTAAATTATTCACTCTTTGAGTGTGGAATACGGTTAATGAGAATTATTTCATTCTTTCTCTCCTTTTTCTTCTTTCTCCTATTCTCTCTGCAAATGTGTGTATCATTGTTTAGCTAGATCTATTTTGTGCAGGTTCAACACATTTAAATGGTATCGGATCCAACGAAATGCTAAGCAAAAGATACACCAAATTGTTTTTGCAGGTACAAAAGATTGAAGACATCAAAAAGATGGATTATTCGTCGGAAATACTTCTCACACCTCATAACTATTTGGAATGGAAGCCAAAAATTCTGCTTATTCTCAGATGCAGAGGCTTGTACCAAATAACTATGGCAATGGAAGTAGATCCTGATTCTGCCGATGAGAAAAATGATTTTCTCAATAGACAAGATATGGCCATAGGATGTATCCTCTACTTTATTTCTCCTGAAATTCTTCATCAAGTATATGATGACTCACAAGAATTCACTCCAAATGAATTATGGACTAGATTGGAGGTTCTATTTGGGAATAAAGAAGATTGTGAAGATTGCATGCAGGAGATTGGAAAGATAGAGCCAGAAGAGAAACCGTTAGAGGATCAAGCCTCTTATTCTGAAGAGTCTTCTACACAAGTATTTGCATAAATTTGTATTCCAATAATTGAAGATGATGTCTACTCCATTTCAGATTTGTTTTCTGAAATTCATGTGGAAGATATATGGCATGCATCTCAGGAGTCACATGTAGACACTTTTCCATTCGCAATGCATGCATCTCAGGAGACAAAAAGAGAGCCACGCACATTAGACTCCATTATGATATTTTATAAGACAAATTTTCAGAAACAAATTGGATATTTGAATTCCTCTCGGGAAAATATCTAATTTCAAAAAAAAAATCGTCTGAAACGGAGTTCGAAAAGTGAAGTTATGATTATTTTAAAATCAACAAAATTTCAGCATTTTTCCGGAAACGGCCACACGGTTTTCAAAGTTTCATCCAAACTTTATTTGGATATTCTTAATTACAAGAAGAGAAAGTGGATATGTGTGGACATATCAATGATGCATATACTTCATCAAATCCGTGCAGACATCTACATCTTCAACAAAATCTTCAATGAGCACAAACTTGCACAGTTGTGAGGTCTTCTTGGAGTGAAGGACAAGGTTGCTTAGCAACTGCTTTTGTTCCTTCTCATTTTTATTTTTTTTATGCATTGTAATTTGAGGGGGAATTTTTCCCATGAGGTTTTCCCTCTTTCCTCATTTATTTGAGTGTATCTTTTGTATTTGGGTACCTAACATGGCCTCGTTGCCGGGACCTGTTCTTTATTTTCACCATAGTAATGTTCAGGGGGGGTGTTGGAGTTACTTCACACACACCTATGATTTCTTTTTCCTAAGGTTTTTTCTTGTTTATTAGTCGTAATTATTCATTATCCAGTCTCCTATATTTTAGGGGAGAATATTCCACCTGGAGAATATTCTCTTTCAATTGACACTTCAGTTTGACTAGTTGAGTTGAGTTTAGATGCTGCATTGGTTTTGTCACCATGCAACATTGGAATCATCACCATGATAATGCACAATTAACTTGGGATCATCATGAGACTGGCGCATTACCCTTGATTCCCTGAGTTAACTCCTCACTACTCTTTGTTCAGTCAGTTAACTGAAGACTAGTTGACTAATTAACTCAGTTAGGTGGCAGTTCACTCCCGTAACTATTGTTGTGTGTCCAAATCACTCTAGACCACCAATATGGCTCATTAGTTACTCATGTATCCTATATCTATTGTAAATTACTCACTATTTGAGTGTGGAATACGGTTAATGAGAATTCTTTCATTCTTTCTCTCCTTTTTCTTCTTTCTCCTATTCTCTCTACAAATGTGTGTATCATTGTTTAGCTAGATCTATTATGTGCAGGTTCAACACATTTACAAGTTTCCCCTGAGGCTAGCTTTGGATTTCACCCTGATGCTGGTCAATCATATATTCTTTCACATCTTCCAGGACATCTTGGTAAATGTAACTTCTTCTAGCTAGATATATTGTATCATTCAATATTAATGTTATGAAATGAAAATTAACATAGAACTTAAACTAGAAAACTTGAAGTCAGATTACTTACTTGACATAGAAATAACATGAGGGAATGTGCTAGTTTAGATAGATTTTTGGTTGTATTATTTTCTAGTGAGATAACATGGATTTCTTTTTCTATTTTTCTTGAAACAATGCAAGGGAGTATCTAGCCTTAATAGGGTCACGAATTAATGGTGTAGAAATGATTGCAATTGGTCTTTGCACTCATTATATTCCATCAGAGGTTTGTACTTATGTGTTAGTTTACTCAATACAAAATAGAAAAGGATATATGCTACTAGGAAATTATTTACTAAATGTATTATTTAAATAGTGATTTATTTCTAAGGTTGTGGATCTATGTGATTGATAAATAAGACTACTACATTTATGGCATCAACATTAAGTTTAGGATGCTAATATATTTATTAATTTCCAATACCTGTTAAAGTTACATCCTATGGTGAAGAAAGGCTTTGTGTTCACTAATTTCATAGAAGCCCCCATGTTTAGTCTATTATAGTCATATGTTCAATGAAAAACTTCTCCATTCATGAAATCAATGTTATTTTTGTTATGTAGTATTTTTATGGTGTTTCAAGAAATTGGAAGAATTGGAGAAGTGTTTAGTTCATTTGAACATCGAAGACAAGAGCATTGTTAGAGCAATAATTGAAGACTTTTCCCTTCAAGTCCAACCCAGGGATAAAAACATTCTTCACAAGTAAGAAATAAAAAATTGTGTACTAGGAGTGGACTAATGGAATCATTTTGTGTTCTCAGCGAGACGTACATGCCAATTATGACATTTCTAAGGAGTGGATAATATGCATGGATATGGTTATCCATAGCATTCATGTCCTCTATAGTTGTGCAAGACTAATGAGGGCAACAAAAACATTGCATGTCAAAGTAGAATTATCTCCCCTACATTTATATCTTTTTTAAAATTATGGTGTTGTTCTTAGGGATTCTCCTTGTCCTGTGGTTGGCTAGTCTGGTTATATCTATTGGTTAGAATAAGATCAAAATAAATAGCATAAGCTTAAAAAAATTATCTCCATGGCAATGGTCAATAGACACACAAAAGTTATGGGCCATTAATCTCATTATTATTTTTTAAATATATACAGGTTCGTTGGATATTTGACACACCGTTTGAAAAACATATATGTTGGAGGTATGAAATCTCCGTCGGATATGTTGTTTGGTTGTCAAATATTCGACGTACTTGTGCGTCGGATATCCGAAGAATTATCCGACAGAAATATTCGTCGAAGGTATGACACCATCATCGTATATTCTTTTTGGCTGTCGGATTTTCAGCATACCTGTTCGTCGGATATCCGACATAGAATCCAAAAAATCTACATCGGATATCTTGCTTCTCTTTTGGATATTTGACTTGTAGTTACGTTGGACTTCCGACACATATGTGCCGAAAATAATGGTTGATTTAGACGAGGTTTTGGTCCTTAGGGATGTCGGTATAACCGACGACACGATGTCGAATATCTCACGAAAATATGTTCTTCGGATTATCCAACCAATATAAAGTGATGAAACTGGTAACCATTTTTCGTCGGAGTGTCGACAGAATTGCGTCGACCAACAGACGTACCACGGTCGGATTTCAGTGCACAAGAAGTAGTGATTAAAATAGTAACATGTTGATTAATGATCTTACGTTTGACTTCGATAATATTGGATTGGTACTTTTCTTGTCGATCTTCTAAGGATGTAGATATTTTTCCCATGTACTCTATTGTTGTAGCCTCTTGGATGTTGTGCATAGTCTTTGCTTTATCTCCTTTGTGAGGGAAATCCTTGTATAGGTGATTTTATTTGCACCCCTAACATTGGATTGGTGATATTTGTCTTTTTCCCAAGGAGTCTTCCTTCTTGGATTCATCTTTAGCAGACTGGTCTTGTTGACTTTTATGAGGTTTGTTTCTATTGAAATGAGGTTTGAATCTCTTCCTCATCTGATCAGATTTATCCTTCTTCTTATACTTCCAATATTTATGCATGGATTTTCTGCCCTTGCCTTGCTCATATAGGTACTTAGCCTTCCTAATTATCTTTGTCAAAGTCTTAGGTTGATCATATTGAATCTTCTCTTTATAAAAGGATGGAAATCCACTCATAAACCTTTGTATCTTCACTTTTTCATCCTTGATAAATCCTATATACTTCAACAATCCCAAGAACTTATTTTCATATTCGACCGTGGTCATGATTCCCAACCTAGTTTAAATAACTCTTGCATATTCTTGTCATAGAAGTGTTATGAAAGGTACTCCTTCTGAAAATATGTCTTGAATTTTTTCCAAGTGATCCTTCTCTCATTAATGTGCTCAACTTGCTTCAATTAATCCCACCACATAACATCTTCTCCATGCAAATGGTATGTGGAAATTTTGGCTTCTAGGTTGGATGAGTATCTGTGCAACTATAATTACCACTTGATTCCAAGCAACCAAGATTCAACATCATGTTCCCTTTCTCTTTCACCATCAAAGGATGGTGGCTTAAGCTTCCTTAACTCTCCTTGCAAACTTTCCAATTCATGTCTTCTTCTTTGGTGTCTAACACAAGACACTTCTGGACTGCTTATGGAGTCTTCAAATGCATAACATTTCCTTGTTGAGTAAGGAGGTGAGTGATGTCTATGAGTTTTGTTGGCACTTCTTGAATGACTATCTCTTCTGTAGTTATCTCTTCTTTCATGATATCTGCCTCCTTCCTCCTTCCTTAAGTCTGATCCATTCTTTGCTTTCCTATGCAATTGATTTAGAATTTATTTGATTTTTTTCTCTCATCAACCTCTCATTTTCTACTTTGTAACTTTGTAAGCACATTGTCCACTACCTATGGTATGTATTGTTGGATATATGTGAAACCTTGTGTCACAAGGCTATGCTGGTACATGTGTGTTGCATTTGTGGGGGGAGAGATCCATCAATGTAAGAGGTTCCATCCATAAATGAAGTGGAAAGATGAGATAAATGCCATGATAGGTATACATAATATAGATAGCACTAGTAAATAGTAGAAAAGATAAATGTTGATGAAGTGTAGAAAAGTTGGGGATATATTCGTTGTAGAGAGTACGGGACTATTTGTATTGTCTCCAAGAGTAGAGGATAGAATGGTGGTATGCATGCTTATGCCTTGGAACTTAATAGAAACATTGTAAGATGGATGTGGTACTGCAAAGAGAAATGGAACATCATCGGGAAACATACGCCATGCCACCCATAGATCATTGTTTATAATATTTGTATTGGTGCTCGGAGTAGAAACCATGTGCAATAGGCAACGTGTAGCTCTTTCCGGAATTGATATAATAACCAAACTCCCAAGATGATAGTGGGTAATGTCTTGGGGCTATGTAGTAGAGTCCAATAGAGGGAATGTAGGGTGGGTCTAGCATTCTATCGATCTAGCGAGAACAAGAGGGTGAGTTTTCTAGATAAAAATTGTGGGTGGGCTTAAAAAATAAATATATTATCAACATATTAACACCCTTTATCATCCTAGACACAAATTTATGAATATTAAAGGGACTCAATCCAACCCTTTATTGATCCTGACAAGTTGTTTGTCGGCAGTTCAACTCTTCTCATTGGATAGAAAAAAGCATTTGACCGGGCATCTCTCTATCCCCCAATTTTTCCCAAGCAACCTTTATGATGTGTGTGCATTTATGATATATTCCTTCTATAAGGGAGAATAGAAACCAGATAAACCTTTTCAAACACAGGGTATGAATTAAACCCCTATTGAGAAGGAAGGTCGAGTGCTCAACATCTATTTCCCTGGAAAGTCGAGCTTAATCATTTCTTCTAGTTAGGCGAGTTACCACATGGAAGTTATATTCCCCTCGAATCAGTGATTTGAGATGGAAACATTATCGCATAAAGTATTTGAGCTTGGAAACGTAGATTGATAAATAAAGGCAAGATGTAGGAAAGAGGAAGAAGTGGAATGATCCAACCACCAGCCATCTATTACGTTTTATCCCAAGATGGAATGACTTGATCAAGTGATAGCAATCAAATTCCCAAATTCGTATTATTAAGGGAAAGACGTCTACCTTCTTTCGGATCTACACCAAAATAGAGAGGAGGCGAAGTAGCGAAAGTGTGTGGTGCTTGCATCCCAAATTATTAAAGAGAAAGGGCGCGACGTTACCAGATGCGTGGCATGACTAGATTTCATACTGCTTGAGAAAGGAGGCGAAGTGGAATTTTAATCGATTTATAATGTGGTGAAAATGAGGATGCATGTGCCTATCTAAACTAGCTAGCCGATACCTTGGACGAGATACTGGAACATATGGACGAGCACAACTAGATGAGACACCAAAAAATAAATACCTATAGACGAGATTCATGGGGGAGGACGATGAGATACAGTTTGGAACCAAGAACATATTTCCTTACTGCCTCAAATGACTAATATTTGTAAAAACCACTAGGTATAGTCCACAGATGAGACAACTACCCTTGGAATGTCAATAGACAAGACACTAATTGATAGTCCCCTAGCATAGTCCCTAGTCAGAGTACCCAGTCTTCTTCATGATTCAACAAAATCTAATTGAACATGGACTAAGGCTTAAGGCACTCTCTTAAGGCACTCTCTGGATTTCACTCTAGTCTTAACTAAGGCAAGAAGGAGCCTTACTCTAACTTGGAGGTCTGGGGAAAATACCATCATCGGGACATGAAAGTGATTTACTTACTTCTCACAAAACTATGCATGTCATGAATTTTCTCTATGATAGATGACATAGCCGATATAGGTCATAGCCTGTTGTCATAGTCATATTGTCGATTGCCAGTCATATCTATGTTGGGATCAGGGGCTAGAGACAAATTCTGATATACAATCATATTAACATGTGATACACACACACACACTAATATATATATATATATATATATATATATATATCAACTTGGAGTTTCATCTCTACGTGTAACTTTTCCACTTTAAATTGTAATTTGAATATGCACAATATGAAGCCGAGAGGAAGGAGAAGAAAATAAGTTACCCCCATTGTTTAAACCAATATCAAGAGTAGTATGTTCCAAGTACTCGATCATAGTCACAGTCTCTATTAAGGTTTCTTGTTTCGCTCTGCCCCTGTGCCCATTGGATTCTATCTCTCCATTACCAACACTGATATTTTGACCTTTGGCTTCTTTATCATGGTTGAAAGCTTCCTCTCCTTCCTCCATTTCTTGAATATGAATTCTTATCTTGAACTACTATAGTTATACTCCCTAATTCTGCAGAATGTGCAAGCAACTATTTTGTTAGAATTATGCATATTATAGAAATATTGTCAAATAATGCTACATGTCCTTTTTTTTCTCAACTCATGAAGAAATATGGCATCGTTCTCCAAATTATAATAATTCAAGGTTCTTCTCCTCTAAACCATATTTCCAACGACTATACTCATGCCTCATTCTGATCTTTGAGTTGAAAGTTATGGCTTCCTAAAAAGCTACTTTCACCCTTTTTGTGCATTTTCTCCACTGGTGTAATTTTATTGAAGTGCCAACTTATGTCAATTGCAGACGAAAATATGTCAGGAACTAGAGAAACTTTATATGAGCCATATATAAAAATAATGACAAATAATTCATATCAACTCTCATATTTTCAATCTGATACACCACTAAAAAAACTACAACAATATAGAATATGCAACTTTGTCCCTTTTCATCCCTTTTTCCAGACTTTGAATTTAGCAAAATTGACTATCTCACAATATGTGCACTTCCAGAATTTTTTTTCAGTTTTGAGTAAATAAAATGTTTGTCTTTATGAGTATATAAAACGTTGAGTAAATAAAATTTTCCAGTTTTGTGATCTAGGGTCATTTTTCCTGCCCTGAAAATCTTGAAAATCCCCAAAAAGTGGCCTAGAATAGTCAATTTTGGCCTATTTCAGTATCTCCATTCCAATCCCCTTAGGATTTATTCAGTTCCTTTGTGGGTTATTTCTGTGTCTACTTTTTGGTCTCTCTCAAAGGGTTTCATCTTAATCTGTTCCTCCACCAATGATCTAGACCCAAATCTTTAAAAACCACTATTTTAAATTTTCTGACAAATCCAAGCAAAATTGGACAATGACCCTCTCTGGCACTTTTGTGGATATCCTCTCTGTGGAAAAAACACGTAAGTTTCATCCCAATCTAGCTTATTTTTCTCTAGTTCTAGTCAAAATACGAAAATAGCTCTAGAAATCTACATCGTTGATCTCAAGTTGGAAGCATTCTGGATCGTTAATCTGCTCTTTATTGGTGATCGGCGATCGAGGATCGATGATTTCCTTTGCAAACCAAACCTTCCCACCAATCTCTTTGACGCTCGATCATCGACCATCAGTCATCAAATGTTTTTCTCCTCAAACCAAAAGTCGCCCACGAAATATGTTGATGCTTGATCATTGGCCATTGGTCATCGATCATCTTCCCCGACAAACCAATATTGTTCACAAATCTCACTGAACCCTGACCATCGACGATCGACCATCCCTTCGCTGACATGGAAACTATGTTGACATGGCATGACATGTGGGTGTTGACATGCCATGACATGTGAATGGTGACATGGCATGACACATCATCACCTTCCTTTCCTTTATCGACCATCGACAGTTTCTCTTGGAAGAATTTGAACATCACGTTAATTATGTTGATTCACAATCATCGGCCATCAGCGATCGGGGATATATCCTAGCGAACTTCAACACTTCACCAAAAAATTTCAGTCCCTAACCATCGACCATCGACGATCGGAGATTTATGTTGACAAAATGAAAACTTTGCCAAATTATGTTGATCCCCAACCATTGGTCGTCAATGATTAGAGATTTTTGTTGACGAATTTCAACACTTAGCAATTTTCGGCCAAAACCCATGTGAATTTGGGTTGTCGATCTCCCACTCAAACTGATCTTGGCCGTTGATTTCCTCCGACTTCCAAATGATCGAAAATGACCATGGACCGTTGATCTTCCTCATTTTCAAACCACTGAAATGAATCTCAACCATTGATATGGTAACTTTGTCAACTTTGAAAACATTAGGATTTTTAAAAATTTCAAGAATGAATATGGGTCATTGATCTCAATATCAAACACAATCTTGGCCGCCAATTCTCTGAAATCTTCCCCGTGCTACATCATCCATTAAAATACAAATTTTTCAATCTTCCAAGTCGAATTCGGCTCTGCAAAGCTGCAGATTGAATCCATTAAACTTCTCAAACAATCTTGAATCATTTAAACTCGGATTTGCTCACGAATTTAGGGGTTTTATCTCTAATTTCTTCGCTTTTTCCCCTAAATTCACACAATTTGAAATCTGCAATAGTGAATATGTCTAATTTGCACTCATTCCATCCCATACCAGTACGATGTTTGAACTTGAAGCTTTGATACCAATCTGTAACGTAACTGACCTCCCATAGGTTGGGTAATGCTACCTCAAAATGCTCACTTCAAAACTAATTTCAAATTATTATAACATTTAATAGATAAAGAAGCATGGAAGAACACCATAACATCACATGCAATAATCAAGATTTATGCTACAACATAAAAGAATGTTTAAACATGCCATGCACAACAATAACCAGCAAGAAGGCACATTAAAGATACACATCTCAAAGATATTAATTAATACACAACAAAAATAAATATACAAGCATAAAAACACATGACAAAGAGCACTTATCTTTAAAAAAAAAAATCACCAACTGGTTGCAGACCAAGTACTTTCCACCCTATTATAGCGCAAGTTGTAGGTCGGACAAAGTCCGACTCAACAACGAAACAAGCGCTACAACTTGGGAATCCTACACCCAATGTCACCTCGATGTAGATCCCACACTTCAAGAGTGACTAAGTTACTATAGGGAGGCGATCCGAGTGACCCTAGGGAGATTGAGATGGAGGTAGAGGGAAATGGAAGTAAATCCCCTAGAGGTCAATTCTAAGTGGAATGAAAGGTAGGGAGAGATGCCTTGCAAATCAAGTAATTGTTTCCCCACATGTATAGTACTTTTATGGATGATTGGACCTACTCGAGACACAAGAAAACACACTTTGCAATGATATATGTTAGTTGGATCATCAATTTAATCTTGTTGTCCCTAATTTGCAGCAGTATATATCAGCTTATATCAGCAAATAAAACATCTAAAATCAGCATATAAATATCTAGATTAGTTAGGTAAATCGGTATCAAACTTAACAATGAGTATAGGATGAAAATTGGCACTTATGAAGCTAGATAAGATGGTTGTTGTAAACATGTGTTTTCTGTAGAAAATTGCATCCTTATGGCTGTAGCATTCAATGGAAAGCAGCAACAAAATCAAACATGAAAAGTTGCCAAGAACTAGCTCAAAAAGTTGGACCCTATTTAGGAGAGTAAATGAGCAAAGTTAGAGAGCTAGTCTAGGGTTAGTTTAGGAGTTATGAGAGTGTTAGTAGCTAGGGTTATGCAGCCCTAATGGTTGTAGGTTAAAGTTTGTAACATCAATTAGAGTGTTGGGAAAGAGGGGACGTGCTAGTGGGGGAAGAGTCCTCTCAATGAGACAAATCAACTTCAAGCAAGAGACCTTTCAAAAGACCAAAAATTGTGTTTCCCAAGGCAATGATTTCATATCTCCAATGAAAAAAAGTATGACTAGTGTCTTTACTATTGGGTTAATGGATTCAAAAGGATCTTAGAGAAGCTACCTCCTTAGGGGTGTAATCCCTTTTACTTCCCAAGGCAATTTTCTCTAGGATAGGGTTTAAGCTAAGAGGGTGTATGCCCTTATACTTCTCTTAGCAAACCCTTGTTGAAGAAATAAGATGAATCATAAAGTGATGAAGCCTAAGGTGGGTGTGTATGCCCTTATACTTCCCACCTAGTTCCTAGCACAATAACCTTGATTCGAAACAAATGATAGCAAGAAAGTAAAAAACCATACCAATTCAAGGGAAAATGCCAAGATAATCCACCACAATAGCAATAGAAAATCATTCCAAGGCTAGCGCATCACTTCTTCCATCAACCATTCATAAATATAACCATACACAAGTGCACAAGAGATAGAAATAGCCAAGAGGGCCGAAAATTTCAGAACAAGTCTCTCAAAAGAGGAAGAGTTATGATTTAAAATGTCTCTATTTATACTAAAAGTAGCTAGCATAGGTTGTCCACAAATTAAGGATAAAAACACAAGATTAGGGGTCAACAACCCTAATCTTTCCCCCTTAACAAAGTAATATTAAACAATTCACTTAAAATTTCACTTTTTGCACAAATTAAACCCTAATTTAGGAGGACGTCATCCCTTTAGGGGATGTTTTGCCACTTTGAGGAAATCATTGGTGTTGGAGAAGCATGGATGGGCCTCCAAAGGCCATGTCTCAAGCATCTAGCCACTCATATCATGGTGAATACCTTCTTCTCCCCAAAACGTCCATGTGTCAAAGAGTGGCACCTCACCATTGTGCCCTAGCCCCCAATATCATGACATCACGCTCAAAAGTGGAACGTTTTACCCCTCCTGGGAAAATCGTTTGGCAAGTAAGGGGTGGGCTAGGTCATCTAAGTCATCATCAAGATCGTCCAAGTATGATCTCTCTCATCTGGCATGTGGGCCCCTGGAATCCAACCTATGGGCTTGTAGCCCCATGGAAGCCCAAGCTAGGCTTGTTCTCCCAAAATTGTCCACCAACTAGGTCCTGCAAAGACAAATGAACATGCCCTCCAAGGATCTCAAGTCATAACATCATGATAAGTGAATCCAATCAATAAGTAATCTGTCTAATCATGTGCATCAAAGATCACTATATCAAACAATTAACAGCTCAAAGACACTATGTGACTTGTCAAGCTTAAATATGGGAGGGTTGACGAGGTGTCCTATTGGGTAGATCTTACCCTAGGTCAAGGAGAGMTTCCAAGAGGTCCCTCTCTAATCCATGTAAAGTGTATGAGGTGGATGGGGTTAAGACTCAGTGGGCATAGGGATCTTGACATACAAGGGGTCATTGTGTCTCATTCATGGGTGCCTTTGTAGAGAGTGTGTGGCACCTTCGTCCACAATGCACTTTTTCCAAGCCCATCAATTACCTTTTATCTTTCTTTATATTTTCTTTCATGATAGCATAAGGAGAGATTGAAGGTCACTGCCCTAGCATGGTGACCAGGTGATGGCAATGTCACCCACAAACACCAAATGGAAGTGAGAAGGTTGGCTCGTGATGAGACCTTCTTTCTCTCAGCCATGCAACTGAGAACCACTGCCCTGGTTTGGTGACCAGATGATGACAATTTCATACCACTAGATATCCATGGACGTGATAGGTCGACTCATGATGAGACCTCATATCATTCAACTAACCTTTTAAGCATTCTTTATTATATTGTGGATTGCCTTTATTCAAATATAAGTGTTTCATTGCTTTCTTGGGTGATCCCTGGACGAAGCATATGGAAGGTTTATATAAGGCTTTTATCTTTTACCCAACACCAACCCCTTTGGGCCTTTAGCCCCTTCTTCCCATAGAATGAGGGACAACCCCTTCTTGGGTCAATATACCCTAAAAACCAAAGAGGTAAGGAAATGGAGGGTAATAATGATGGAAAGTGGTAAGTATGGTCGAGAATGGTACGATGGCTCATTAAGGGAGTTCCCAGTAGCAAACCCATCCCCAAGGAAAACCACTTACTAGGGCACAATGTCAACCACCAAGGCGAAGCAGGGGAAAAAGCATAATGTCCAAGCACATATCATGAAATATAGAGCAATCTAAGATACAACATAATCAAATGGCTTAAAGATTGAAATGATGCTCACAATAATACTGACTTGTACCTCATGGAGCAAGGCCCACTGCCTTTTGAAAGCCAGCTGGTGTGGTGGATGCCATCTGCAAACTTATGATCATATGTGGTGGTGAGTGGGTTTTCCATCTGTGCAAAGGGTATTGTTGGTCATGTAGTCTCTCAACACTCCATATATGCAACATGAGGGCCTCGAGACATCATCTCCTTAGTTATCCACAAAATGGGGATAATAGACCCAAACATAGATGTTGTTATTCCAAATCTCAACAACAGGTCACCCCCAAGCCAGGGCTATGAATCCACAAGGACAGTTTATGGTTGTCAATCAGCTTCCCAAACCATTCAGCACTCAATCTCTCACAGGTTTATGAACACACAGTAATCCAAAGTACACCAACTCTCTTATCTCCAGCCTACACAACCCAAGAGAATGGACTCCCTTCTCTGCCATGCAGTCCCTCAAGTTGCCCACCTCCTTCCAGGGCTCTAGTGCATCCGGTCAAGAATCACCATGTTGGGACTCTCAGTATTCACAGTTGTGAACAAAACTTAACACATGCTAATGCATATCAGGCATGTAGGCATTAATTCATGGCTGGAATACACCAACAATTGTTACAATCAACAAACAATGGCTTCTTCCTCAACAATTCGCCCCCATGTCCCAATCCAAGAAGAAGAATGAATGAGGAATGATAAATGAGAAACAATGAATGAAAGAGTGAAAGTGTGAATGGATAAGAACCCCCTAACAACCCACAATATGGGTTTATATATTTACTTGGAAATCAAGAACCACCTGGCCTTCCCCAAGAAGCTCATGCAACCACTTCTCTCAATTAAAGTAATTATGGGTAAATAAAATATAATAAAAAGACTTATGTCCTTAAGCCCCCTCTATCGTGGAATCATAGCCCCCTATAAATATTGTCCTTGTCTATATAGAAGCCAACAATGTATTTTATTTTTAATAATCTTCACAACATTACATTTCCTAGGCACGCTGGCCTCTTTTAATTGTTTGGGCACTCCAGTCTTTCATAAATTAACAAAATACATTATTTAATATGGGGAATCAAAACCAAGGTATTACAAATAGGAACAACATAAGGTATATCATTTTCCAGTTTAAAATTCAGTGACCGTCTATTCAAATATATTCCACTTGCTCCCAAAATGTATGGTCCATTGTAGAATATTAGATATCTGTCCTATTTGGATTCAAATAAGAAGGCATAAAATCCTCTTCCACAAAAAAACTGGTGTAGTTGTCGCTTGATGCAAGTCTTATGAACCCATTCCACCACCATCTTGAGAGAAGTCCAAATCCCTACAAATTGTCCAACCAAACCCTAGTTGGTCTAGGCAAGGGATTTGTGCCTCAACAAAGTTGGAGGAAGCTTTGCCTTTAGGATTTCTTCCAATCGCTTCACAAATCTTGATGGTTGTGCTTTGAAATTTATGGCTAAAGTCATCTCCATTGCCTGGAAGGTGATGGATTCTTTATCAGGAGGGGATTGCCCCGCTCTGATGCTTGGATCCATTCCCTGTCAGCTTCAAACTAGGGTTTCTTTCAATAGAGCACTCTCAACTTGTTGAAACTTCTTGTAACAATTAGGTGTAATATCCCTCGGTCGAACCCAATTGTAAATATAATATAAATGTACTTAAGATGGTGAGTTGTTTTGACCTCATTTGGCAATGCACGTCATGTGGCACAGTGTGCGCATGAACTGCACAGTAAAATGATGTAATTTGCACATTCCAGGATACTGCGCGCAATAACTAAGGTGCACGTAGTATGGAGGACAACGAGCCTTGTGTATATGATATGTGTTATAGGCTGGTGAGCCGGTTATTATAAGATGGGATGCTTATGTTTTGGTATTAGGCCGGAATGCCTAGATGTCAAAGGGTAATGCGTCTACTTTGTACATGACTCATGATTAAAATAAAATACATCGTTGCACGCAGAGCGACCACGATAAAAGAGATGGGGGACTGAACTTCACCAGTTAGGGAAAGGGAGGGCCAAAAGTCAAGGGAATATTATATTAATATTCCTAAATCATAAGGTATGGATAATTATTTTATCCTAAGTTCTAAAGTTGGGGACAAGTGGACCAAAGTAACTTCTGATATGACAAGTGTCAAGTTGGGGACATGCATTCATATTGTGGGGGAACTTAGCTCATTTGGTGACTTTGGAGGGGATACCTTACCAGCAACCTGACCATCATTTGCACAAGGACTTCCACGAAGAGTTCACAGTGATTCTTCCACACTCAGTTATCCAATCAATGATTCCATGACCATTTTCACTCATGCATTCCGTTATCCTTGAGACATCCATTTCATCATTTTTGAGCTTGTTCCCATAGCCCTTTTCGGTTAGTGTACCTGGTTAGCTTGGAGCGGGATTGAAGAAGAGGGTTCTCAGGCCTGTGAGCAATTCTCTGAATGAGATAATTGTTGGGGATTGATTACTGAAGGTGCTAAACTACAGCTACAGTGCTCTGAGACTTCTGGTCCGGCCTGTTGCTGAAGCCCTGGAAGGGAAGTGGGGCAGTCGAGGGACTGTTGAGTAGAGAAGGGGCACACTTCCTTGGGTGGGACAAGCATGTGAAGAATGAGAGGTTGTAGGCTGTTAGTTGAGTGAGCACCTGAGACAGAGTCTTTCCTGTTGCCCATGAGCCTTAGCCTGGATAGGAACCCTTTTTCCTGGGTGGAGTTTAGTCCCAGCTCGGGAGCGACTCACTGTTGAGAGTGATGAACAGTGTAGTCTATGGCTAGGAGGTTCGTGGATGGTCTGTATGTAGTTGGTGACATTCTTTCTAAGATAAGTAGCAATTGTATGATAAAATGATATGTTGCTTTGTTATTTACATGCCTATGTTACAGTTTATCATATATGTGATTATAATTGCCTGTATGTTTATGGATAATCCCTTGTAGATGTTGCATATCTGTAGTTATTGTTATTTCAGTATAAAAGTCATATGTAACAAAAAGTAATTGTTTGTTTATGTTTATATGTAAAGCTTCCGCRAGAGTGTTGTATGTATATGTTTTAGATGCATGCAGTTTAAAGAGTAAATTTATGTGGCATAGCTCAGTTGACTACTGGGTATGTTACCGTATGTTCCGCAGTAAKGGAATGAAAAAGTTCCCTAGAGTAGCATGGTCTGGCCTTTAAAGGCTGGGAATGTTACCGACTGGTGTCCGAGCACAAGAGGTTGCTCTGGAGTGGCGTACCACGGCCTGCAGGTGGCCCGGGGGAACGTTACAGATTGGTATCAGAGCTTCAGTTCAACACTGAGCTTGGATGGGCCAGAGGGGTTCAGTTGAAGCGAATATTCACAGAAGTGTAACTTCGAGGTGACCAAAAATTGGAGTCCTAAAGTATCCATGAAAAAGGTTGGTGTGCTGGCGCGCGTGGTAAATTTTGGCACCGCGCGGAAAAACGTTGGCATGCCAATGGGCACGGTAAATTGTGGCACCACGCGGAAGATCATTATGTGTGGATGCATGCGCTGAATTTAGCCTTGCACAGTGAGCATACACATAGTAATATGCACATGTGGTGCGCAAGTATTTCTTAACGCAGAGGAGTTTTGTTGGTACGCGCATAAGTATGAGTATAAGTTGTTTCGCGACAGTGTATTCAGTAGTGTGCGCAGATAATTGGGTGCTATGGAATATGGTAAACTTGACATGGTGCATGCATAGGATGAAATGCATGTGGAATATCGGTGCGCGGTACCAAAACTGTGCACAGTGGATATTGATGCACAACGCAAGAGTAGTGCACGTAAGTTGTCGGTGCGACGAAGAAGAAATGCACAGTAGATTTAGGTGCGTGGAAAAGCGGTTTACCTTGTGATATCGCTATGCACGATAAATATAAATGAATAGATCAAAGTTTAGTGCACGCGAAGTCGCTTGGAAGGCGATGATTCTGAGTTTAAATTACATAATAATAAAAGAAAAAGAAACACACAACTGCATTGAAGCATTAATTAAAAAGAATTATGAGTTTTAATTTCCTCAGATTTAGACAAATGAAAATAAAATATAAGATTTCAAGAAAAACTTATTATAAAAGAAAACAAGATTCATAACATCACCAGATAGAAATTGTAATAAAACTGTCCAAAATCTGTTTCTATATTTATATAGTCGTATTAATCACAAAATTACAAAAGGGGGATGACAACAGTTACCCTGTTGTGAAAAGGGTCGTTTAAAGAACATGCCTATAATCTCTGGTACTCTTTACCTCCGCTACCGGTTGTTCAAAATTCACTGAGACATGCTTATTTTAGTTGAAGACTTACTTCAGCTTAGCGATCTCTGCCTTTAAGGAAGAATCTAACCAGACCGGTTGATTCTCTCCAACACTTTTGACCGCTTCAGCCATAGATTCCTCCTTTTTATGTTGCTTGTTCCTTTTCTTCTTAGCAGCTGGCATGTTGATGACTAAATCCTTTATAGTGGGATTCAGCCTGAATTCCAACCGCGAGTCTATAGCCGGCTCTGTGTGAAACATAGTTGCTAGGATGTGCGCAAGGACCCTTTCCTCCTGATTTGCAGGAAAGCCTAGCATGTTGCTCGAATAACCAATCTCACTCGATTTAGCCTTGTCCATGTATCTTAGGTTGTGGATACCGAAATGTTTTTTTACAGAGAGTAGAAAATTGAGCAATTTGGAGATTACTTCGATTAAGGATATGCAGATACCTTCATACTTGGGGAGTGGTAATTATAGAATTCCATTTATGAAGCGCAAACGGATTACTTACAAGAGCGTTGGGTTTTCATGCTCGGCCAATCCATTTCAAATGATTAGCTTTTGAGTTCGTTACATGGCGGTGTTCAGTTGACGTCACATGGCTGCGAAGTACCGAACGAGTGAAGCAGGGTGATCTGACTAAGTCGTCGCCCGCTCCACGAGTGGTGGATTTGACATGTTGAGACACGTGATACTGCGTCTTGGTGAAAGTGGTTTCGGAAAACTGCCTTCTTGCGCAAGTGTATCTCGAAAGGCACTACGCATCTGTGTTTTCGAGACTTAGGTCTTATCTAGAATTGTCGTGGTGATAACACTAGGAAACTGGGAGTGATAATTCTTATGTGTATATTGAATCAAAATGGTGCATATTCTCATGAATTGATGAATTGTTAACCTGATAAGTTTTGATGGCTGCACGTTTTGCAGAATTAACAACAAATCGATCAAATTAGACCAGTGCAGAGTCCATAGGAATGGAAGAAGCACAGGGGAATTACAGTCAACAAGATGAGAGCAGAAGGGTGGATGTCCATTTGGGCATGGAAGGAACGAACTCCAGCGGACATGGAGAAGAAAGGAATGAAGAAATGAATATGGCTGAGACCATTAAGAATTTGCAGAAGGATGTCCAAAGCCATAAAGTTGATAATGAAAGGCTTATGAAAGACAAAGAGCAGCAGGATGACTTCAACATGAAGCTATTGGAGGGTTTGAACAGAATAGAAAATAAATTGGTTAAGGAGAGTGGCTCAAGTGAATCTGGGAGTCACAAACCTTCAGAGGAGAAAAGAAAAGAAAAAGGTGCTAGTAGACATCACCATCATTCCCAAAGGCATTCCAATAAGAGAGTAGGCAATAGCTCGAGTCTATCCCCTGTGAAAACGTATAAGAGATCTGGGGTGGATGAGCTGCGAGGAGAAATGAACAAAATCAAACCTCCTACATTTGATGGTGAGCACAAGAAGGATGAAGATGCAGAAACATGGTTACTAGGCATGAGGAAGTATTTTCAATTGCATAATTATTCTTCTCATGCAGAAGGTAGAATTGTTATCTATCAACTCAAAGGAAAAGCCTCCATGTGGTAGGATCAACTTGTGCAGGTACAACACATTGTAGAGAAAAGTGTTACTTGGAGAGAATTCAAGAAGTATTTTGAGAAGAAGTACTTGACTAAGAGATACTATGACAAGAAAATGAAAGAGTTCTTTGAACTCAATCTTGGAAGTATGACCATAGATGAATATGAGAGAAGGTTTCTGGAACTGCTAAAGTATGTCTCTTTCATCAAGGATGAGATAGTCAAAATTCAAAGGTATTTAAGTGGATTTCCATCATTCATCAATGACAAGATACAATATGATGATCCCAAGACATTAGAAGAGACCATAAGGAGAGCTAAATGCCTATATGATCAGCAAAAAGTAAGGCCAGCTTTCCAAAAGGCTTGGGAAGACAATAAGAAATTCAAGATGGATCAGAGGAAGAAGGGAGCTAAGCCACCATTCTTTAGAAATAATTCACAAGGACAGCAAACGCCTAAAGAACCCAGAATGATTGACACAGGGATTCAAGGGCCAAGACAACCACCTATGCAATGTTAGGGTTGTAAAGGGGACCATAGGTTCATAGCTTGTCCTCATAGAGGTGAAAAAGGTAGGGTTGTTCACAATGTACAACGAGCTTAAACAGTGGAGGACATAGGCAGATATGTGCCAAGGATTTATGCAGCCCCGGACAACAAGCAAGCAAAGTATCAGTCCCACATAATTGAAGTGGAAGGTATGACCAACAACCAAACCCTTGCTATTTTAATTGATTCATGAGCTAGTCATAGTTATATAGACCCTAAGATGGTGGAAAATTTGCAATTACCAAGAAGCAAGCATGGGAAATCCTGGTTGGTACAACTGGCTACAGGAGCTAGAAGAAAAGTTAATGAGATGGTTAAGTCATGCCTCATAGACATGAATGGACTGAACACCAAGACAGATTTAAACATCTTGCCTTTAGGTTCCTATGACTGTCTAATTGGGATGGATTGGTTGGACCAACATCACACTCTCTTAGACTGTGGCAAAAAAGCATTTACTTGCCTAGATGAGGAAGGGAAACTAAGGAAGGTACAGGGAATTCCCAGGGCAGTAACCATTAGAGAAATTTCAGCATTGTAGTTGAAGAAATGTTACAGAAAAGGATGTCAAATAATTGCAGCTCATTTGGCAGAGACACCCAGAGATAAGGTGCCATATTTGGAAGATTATGCAGTCCTGGAAGATTTTGAAGATGTGTTCAAGGAGGTACCCGGACTACCCCCAAGGAGAGACATTGATTTCTCTATAAATTTGATGCCTTGGAGCAGCGCCAGTATCAAAGACTCCTTATAGAATGAGTACACCAGAATTGAAGGAGTTGCAAATGTAGCTTGAAGAACTTCTGAAGAAGGGGTATATACACCCAAGCGTGTCGCCTTGGGGTGCCCCAGTCTTGTTTGTGAGAAAGAAAGATGGAACACTAAGGTTGTGCATTGACTTCAGACAGTTGAATAAAGTGACTATTAAGAACAAGTATCCTCTACCGAGGATTGATGACCTCTTTGATCAATTGAAGGATGCAAATCTATTTTCAAAGATAGATCTCAGATCAAGATACCATCAGGTAAGAATTAAAGAAGAAGATATTAGCAAGACTGCATTCAAGACAAGGTATGGTCATTATGAGTTCACAGTGGTACCATTTGGGTTGTCAAATGCACCAATTGTTTTCATGTGCTTAATGAATGGTGTTTTTCGAGAGTATTTGGACAAGTTTGTCATTGTCTTTTTGGATGACATTCTTATATATTCCAAGTCATAGGAAGAGCATGAACATCATTTGAGGATGGTGTTGCAAGTATTAAGGGAGCGTTACTTATATGCCAAATTGAGCAAGTGCTCATTCTATCAGAAACAGATTCATTATTTGGGGCATATCATTTCAAAGGATGGGATAGCAGTGGATCCTGAGAAGATAGAGACCATTAGAGAATGGTCTGCACCGAAGAATGTGACAGAGGTGAGATCATTCATGGGTCTTGCAGGCTACTACAGAATATTTATTGAAGGATTCTCAAAGATTGCACACCCAGTCACTTCTTTGCAAAGAAAGGGAGTGAAGTTTTAGCGGACACTGGATTGCGAGAAAAGTTTTCAACACTTGAAACAATTATTGAAAAGTGCTCAAATATTAAGGATCGCAGACCCAGAACAAGATTTCATCGAATGCATCGATGCATGTAATGAAGGACTTGGTGGAGTCCTCAGTCAAAACGGGTTTGTCATATATTACGAATCAAGGAAGTTGAAGGATCATGAAAGAAACTATGCCACTCATGATTTGGAGTTGGCGGCCATAGTGCATGCCTTGAGGAAATGGAGACACTACCTCATGGGAAATAGGTTTGAGCTAAGAACATACCAAAATGGTCTGAAATATTTATTTGATCAGCCAAATCTAAATTCTAGACAAAGCAGATGGTTAGAATTTCTAAGAGAATATGACTTTGATATAAATCATATCAAGGGGAAAGAAAATAAAGTGGTTGGTACACTCAGTAGGAAGGTGCGTGAATTACATGCTACAGCCATTAGCATGTACCAAACTGATATTAAAAGCAAAATTCTGGAGGCTGCAAATGCAGATCTACAGTACAAAGAATTGGTAGCAATGCTACAGTAGGGTAAGATGCTTTAGAAGGTGGATAATTATAAGTTGGGAATAGATGGAATACTATTGCGCAAGAACAGGATTTTTGTTCCAAATGTCCAGGACTTGAAATGTATGATTTTGCATGAAATGCATAATGTTCATTATGCAAGTCACCCTGGATATCAGAAAATTGTGGCAGCGATCAAGAGCCATTACTTTTGGCAAGGTATGAAGAAAGAGATTGCCGAGTACATTGCTAAATGTATGGAATTCCAGAAAGTGAAAGCTAAGAATAGGCACCCAATAGGATTATTGCAACCTTTAACCATTCCTAAATGGAAGTGGGAAGTGGTGACAATGGATTTTATTACGGGATTGCCTAGAACAGGCAAGCTGCATGATTCGATCATGGTAGTGGTGGACAAGCTTACGAAAGATGCCCATTTTATTCCACTGAAAACTACGCACAAGGAAGCAGAGGTTGTTGATATTTTCATGAAAGAAGTGGCACAATTGCACAGGATTCCTAAGACAATTGTATCCGACAGAGACCCGAAATTCACCTCGAATTTATGGAAATGATTGTTCAAAGGATTCATAACGAATTTGAACTTTAGTATCGCTTATCATCCAGAGTCTGATGGACAGATAGAAAGGGTGAACAGGGTGATAGAAGATATACTGAGAATGTATGTGATGGACAAACCATCGAAATGGAAAGACTACCTACACTTGGTAGAATTCACATACAACAATGGGTATCAGGCATCATTGAAGAGGAGCCCATTTGAATCACTTTACGACAAAGAGTGCAATACTCCAGTGAGTTGGGATAACCCAGTTGATAGGACAGTAATTGGGCCAGAGTTGCTCAGGGAAATGGAGGACCAGATGACAAAAATTAAGTAGAATTTAAAAGCTACCCAAGACAGACAGCAAAGTTATGTCGATAAGAACAGAACCCAAAGAGAATTCAAAGTGGGTGATCGTGTTTTCCTGAAAGTGAAAGCTAACAGGAGTTCCCTGAAATTGGGAAGTTGTTCCAAGTTGGCAGTCAGATTTTGTGGGCCTTTTGAAGTCCTAGAGAGGATTGGTCCAGTTGCTTATACGATTGCATTGTCTGCATCTATGTATGTTCATAATGTCTTCCATGTATCATTACTAAAGAAATATATACCTGATGCTAATCATGTTATTGATTGGAATGTGATTCAGGTGGAGCAAGAAGACGCTTTTCAAGTGCATCCAGTGCGCATTTTGGACCAGAAAGTCAAACAACTCCGGAATCGAGCCATAGGGCTTGTAAAGGTTCAATGGACCCGGTACGGTCCTGAGGATGCTACTTGGGAGCATGAAGATGCAATGCGAATAGAATACTTGCATCTTTTTAAAGATTTTTAAAAACTCTGTTATATATGGGTGTATGATGCACTGAGGACAGTGCATAAATAAGGGAAGGGGATTGTAATATCCCTCGGTCGAACCCAATTGTAAATATAATATAAATGAACTTAAGCCAGTGAGTTGTTTTGACCTCATTTGGTAATGCATGTCATGTGGCACAGTGCGCACATGAACTGCGCAGTAAAATGATGTAATTTGCACATTCCAGGATACCGCACGCAGTAACTAAGGTGTGCGCAGTATGGAGTACAATGAGCCTCGTGTATATGATATGTGTTATAGGCTAGTGAGCCGGTTATTATAAGCTAGGATGCTTATGTTTCGGTATTAGGCCGGAACGCCTAGATGTTAAAGGGCAATGCGCCTACTTTGTACATGACTCATGATTAATATAAACTACATCGTTGCGCGTAGACCGACCACGACAAAAGAGATGGGGGACTGAACTTCCCCAGTTAGGGAAAGGAAGGGCCAAAAGTCAAGGGAATATTATATTAATATTCCTAAATCATAACGTATGGATAATTATTTTATCCTAACTTCTAAAGTTGGGGACAAGTGGACCAAAGTAACTTCTGATATGGCAAGTGTCAAGTTGGGGACATGCATTCATATCGTGGGGGAACTTAGCTCATTTGGTGACTTTGGAGGGGATACCTTACCAGCAACCCAACCATCATTCGCACAAGGACTTCCACGAAGAGTTCACAGTGATTCTTCCACACTCAGTTATCTAGTCAATGATTCCATGACCATTTTCACTCATGCATTATGTTATCCTTGAGAGAGCCATTTCATCATTTTGGAGCATGTTCCCATAGCCCTTTTTAGTTGGTGTACCTAGTTAGCTTGGAGCGGGATTGAAGAAGCAGGTTGTTAGGCCCGTGAGCAATTATCTGAGCGAGAGAATTGTTGGGGATTGATTCCCGAAGGTGCTAAACTGTAGCTACAGCGCTCTGAGACTTCCAGTCTGACTTGTTGTTGAAGCCTTGGAAGGGAAGTGGGGCAGCCGAGGGACTGTTGAGCAAAGAAGGGGCACACTTCCTTGGGTGGGACATGCATGTGGGGAATGAGAGGTTGTAGGCTGTTAGTTGAGTGAGCACCTGAGACAGAGTCTTTCCTGTTGCCCATGAGCCTTAGCGTGGATAGGAACCCTTTTTCCTGGGTGGAGTTCAGTCCCAGCTTGGGGGTGACTCACTGTTGAGAGTGATGAACAGTGTATTTTGTGGCTGGGAGGTTCGTGGACGATCTATACGCAGTTGGTGACAATCTTTCTAAGATAAGTACCAATTGTATGATAAAATGATATGTTGCTTTGTTATTTACATGCCTATGTTACGGTTTATCATATATGTGATTATAATTGCTTGTATGTTTATGGGTAATCCCCTGTAGATGTTGCATATCTGTAGTTACTGTTATTTCAGTATAAAAGTCATATGTTACAGAAAGTAATTGTTTGTTTATGTTTATGTGTAAATCTTCTACAAGAGTGTTGTATGTATATGTTTTAGATGCATGCAGTTTAAAGAGTAAATTTATGTGGCATAGCTCAGTTGACTATTGGGTATGTTACCATATGTTCCGTAGTAAGGGAAATAAAAAGTTCCCTAGAGTAGCATGGTCTGGCCTTTAAAGGTTGGGAATGTTACCGACTGGTGTCAGAGCATGAGAGGTTGCTCTGGAGTGGCATACCCCGGCCTGCGGGTGGCCCGGGGGAACGTTACATTAGGTGTTAAATATAAACCTAGATATTTCAACCCCCTCTGTGAATCTATCTACTGGAATGGAAACACTTAAGGAAAAAACCCTATATCTTCCTCAACTATGACCATATAAGATATATCTGGTTTCCCAGTATTAATATTCATTCATGTTGTAGTGTAGTACAATTATATAATCTCCTTCAACTCTTATGTGCCCCTCCGAGACCCATCACAAAACAATAAAATATCATCCATGAATAAAAGATATGACAAATAAAATATATATTTTGATTCTAATAACTTTGGACAGAACTAGCCTCTTTGCCTCAATTAAGGCCCTACTCAATCCTTTAGCCACAATGAGAGCATCTCCACCTCAACCATCTCCCAAGATTGAAAAAAGTTGAGGTTGATCCATTTATTAGAACTGCAAATGACATTGAAGAAACACAATTCATCACCTAATTTACAAAATAAATGTAGAAGCCCAACAAACTTAAATACAACCAACTTGCACGGTCATAAGGCTTCGACGTAACTAGATTCACCACCATGGCTTGAATTCTTTTGATTTATAGTATGAAGACCTTCCTTAGCTACCCCTATCACTTTGTGAATATGTCTACCAAATAAAAAAACAAATTTCTTATTTGATATTGTTGCAGATAACAATCTCTTAAACCTCGAAGCAACATTTTTTGCTATAATCTTGTAAATCGAATTACATAAGGAGATGGGCATATATTCCACAAGTGAGGAAGGGTTATTTGATTTTGGAAGAAGAGCAATAAATGTATCATTGAAGGCAACAAGGATCTTCCCATATGCTTTGGATTCCTCAAAAACCCTCATCAAATCATCCTCAATCACCTCATCAAATCCTATAAAGAATTCTACTCGCCACTTATCAAGACCATGACTTTTATCTTTTTGAAAGCTATGAGTGACCACATGGACTTTAGATTTTTATACTTCCTCCAATAACCTTTCATTGCCTGCATCGTTCACAAAACTTGGAAAGTAGGTAGTCATCCAGCTATGTTAGCTCTATTATCTTCCTTATAAATTTCACTAGAGTGCTTCACCCCTCACCTTAATGAATCCTTAAAACTAATGGAGATTGATCCATCATTTCTAGATATCTTCATATGGTATTCACATTTTCTCCTATGGTTCACATATTGGTGAATTTTTTTTAATATTTCCATAACCCTTAGAAAGCCAAAGAGTTATGCTCTCAAGCCTCCAAGTTGCCTCGCTATATGTCAACAGTTATATTTTTCTCCGTTCGAACTTATTGAACTTTTTAAAATCCTCAATTCAAAAGCTAGCCTCCTCTTGATTATGCATTTCATCCAATCGAGTTTTGATGACTACAAACTCCTTTCATCTTTTACCTTCTTCATGGGCCCATGCAATAACAACCTATTTTACCCTTTTTGAGTTGGCTTCAAATTAATAGAGGTTGATTCTCTAAGGTTCCCATCAAAAGGGGCCCACTGACCCTAATTAACTAAACTAAGAAATTATTCTTCTTCCAATGAGTTAGGATTGAATTTAAAAGGGATTTGAGGCTTTCTCCCAACTGATGCTAATTCTACCTTACCTAACCTCATCATTAATAATTATTCTACCGAAAGAAATATGTCCAATATTTTCATTATTTTATCATCTCCCATCGTTTTGTTCCTCCATGTAGGACTTAGCTTAACATGCTCAATATGATAAAGACCCACATCTTCCAACCTTCTTAAAAAAAATATATTAGAGGATCAACCTGAGTTTCTAACCCCCAAATCTATGATATGTCTAAAGAAAAATTTAAGTCCCCGCCTATAATAACATTATGTTGTTATAAAATATCCATTTTAAAGATTATTTTTGAATAATTCACTTCGTCTGCATAGGGTTCATAAATGTTTATGAAAATTATATCCTTCCCCAATTCCCAAGAGTAAAGGACTATTCCCAAACCCGAATCAAAAGACCAATTATTAGAACATGATAAAACCCTAGACCTCCACCTAAAGATTACCCCCCCCCCCCATTGTTTTTTCTAAATCACAAACAATTTTACCACCATCACCTATGGATTCTTGTAGAAACAATAGATCAAGCTTATGAGCTTCTACAAGATTTTTTAAGGCTTGTTTCTTTGAGGTGTTTCCCAACATCTAACAATTCAAATATAAATATATCACAATCCTCCACCAGGGCTTGGCTTGCTCTAAGGGCCTCGATCAAAGATTGTTGTTTATCAACCAAAACTTCATTTGGTACTTTTTCTCATGCAATTAAGATATTTGACCTCCTAACTCTACCTATTCCTTTATACCCCTTCTCTTCATTTAACCCTAGACAAGGTGTTTTTAAGGATTAAGATATTATACCAAGTATTGTATTCTAGGAAACTATTTTGGTTTGAAAAAATCATACATGTTATAGATATGTAGGCAAATATTCAATTAAAAAACATACAAATTATTATTAAAACTTGTAAAATTTGGAGAATACTACCAGTCTAAGCATATTTGATGTAAAAAATAGGCAAATTTTCCAAGAGAAAAGGCCAACTGGTGAATATATTTAAAACAATTAGCCAATTAGCAAAAAATTGCAACTAAAAAAATACCCTACCTGACCCCCTTTAATACACTCATAAACACCACCTAAAACTTATTTTCTAGATCTCAAATAATATCTGGAAATACCATATACATTACCTTCAATTACCACAGATGAGCCAATAACCCCTAAGGAATGTTCATCTTCACTAGCATATGAGAAAATCCCATCATCCATCCCAGCCACAAATCCTCTTAGAGTACTCAAAGGCATCCAAGAGTTCACACAATCCCTAGCAAAACCATCTGAAGAAAACTCATGTACCCACTTCCTCATAATCATTAGCTATCAAATTATGCCAAAAACCTCTTTCTAAATCATTTCCAAATGGAGAAAGTAGATTTAAAGGGGCTACCTCTTTCATGGACTTACTCGAATCATTCTAAAGCTTTGTCCAAGTCCAACAAAACTTCCTGGCCATTCACATGATGCTCTAAAAGGCATGTCTATCTTTCTTGGCTTCAAGAGAAGATTTATCTTCCATCACATAGAAGATAATAATTTTTAATATTTGTTAGGCCAGGATGGCAAAAAACATAACTCCACACTTGATGTTCTTGCATTAGTATGATAGGTGAATATATACATGAGTAAATGATGCTTGGTCTTCCCAAACAGGTGACCATTCCTATCACCTATGACTCTTCATATTTACATACAGTTACAAGAAACGTAACCACAAAGGAACATGTGTCCAACATCCCCCCCTTAATCCAAAGGGGTGTGTGTGATTCCAAGCATCATTATGAACTTCTCAATTTTTCCTCTTCCTAGTGCTTTGGTGAAGATGTCTGCAATTTGCTCACTTGTTGAACAATGTCTTAAGTGAATAGTCTTGGCCTCTACATGGTATCGAATAAAGTGATACTTTGTGTTGATGTGGTTGGTTCAATCATGAAATATGGGATTCTTGGCCAACTTGATTGCAAAAGTATTGTCAACTAAAAGAGGAGTAGAATTCACTTGTTTCTCCTGCAAATCTTCAAGTATTTTCCTAAGCCACACAATCTCCTTTGTCGCTTCTGCAACTGCCACATATTCTTCCTCTGTAGTGGAATTTTTCAGAACCAATTGTTTGTTTGATCTCCAGGAGACAATTGTTGATCCAAGACTCATGAGATAACCTAAAGTTTACACTCCATTTTCCTTATCCCCATTAAAATATGAATCATAATATCTTACTAGGTTGAATTCATCTACCTTAGATTACTTGTGTCCAAAATCTTGAGTTCCTTTCAAGTATTTTAGAACTCTTTTTGCAGTAGACCAATGTCCTTCACAAGGCTTCTACACGAACTTGGAAAGAATGCCAACAACAAATGAAATGCTTGGTCTAGTGGTAGTAAGATAGATAAGACTTCCCACAAGTTGTTTATACTTGGTTGCATCCTATTTTGATGTGAGCTTCAAGTTTTGTTCCATTGGAGTAGAAACAGGATTGCACTTAGCCATGCGAAACTTGTTCAACAGTTCTCCAATGTACTTCTTCTGGGAGATGAATATGTACTTTGGATTTTGTATCACTTCAAAGCCTAAATAGTAGTGAAGATGTCCCAAATCTATCATCTCGAAGGCACATATAGTAACATTGATATGTTATTATCATATGGAGTTATGGCAAGAGGTTAACGTATAGATATAATATATCTCAGGTGGCACACTATGCAATTGATATGGTATCGAATTTATATAAAAGATATGGCATTGAATTTTGGGATTGGATATGGTTTGATGTTAATGGTGGATGTTATGTTAGTGGGATGGCTCGTACATGTAATTGAATAAGGCCAGGTAAGGAAGCAACGTGAATTTATTGCACGTCACTCCAAACCTCCCTTGAGCCTGTCACCCTAGCATAGTTGCATTGTTGCTATGTTGGTTGTGGAAGCTCCGTGTTTTCAGGATTGGCAGGGGAAAAATAAACCAGTTCATCATTGAAGTGATTTCCTCACATGTATGGCTCTTAGCTCTCCATCCATGATGGACTCTCTGTATTATGAATCAAATGGTGGCTCGGGAATGCATGTATTATGTGTTTTCTTGAGTTTTTGACCGAGTGTAAATATTATGTTATGGGTTCTCTGTGATTACTGCAAAATGTTGGTATGTCTAAGTGAAGTATGGGTGTTATTGATTATAGAGTCTGCGCATTGGTTATTGACTCGGACAGCTTGGTTTTTTTATGATTCTCTGTGGAAAATGGTAACAGTGGTGCAATGGGTTATGAGTTTTATTAATGAAGGGTTTTTATCACCAGTTTGTGTTTCAGTGGTTGTCAACTCGTTTTCCCTCTCGGTCATTGTTCAATCGATAGTGGTGTGGTTATTTTGCTTAAGCCCTGAGCTTTTTTTTATGACTCGTTCTTGACTGTCATTTCACTAAAATATTTTCATAGTTGTTATCCTCATTTTTGGTTATCAAGATGATGACATGATAATGACATGGTGATAGAAGATCTAGCTCTTCTTTAAAGATCATTTTCATGAAAAAAGTTACACTTGTCAGTTTCTCAAAATCACTCTTTTGGAGACAGTACGCAGGCTGCACATATATTGCCTTGCGGAAGTACTTTGTTTCCGCAGGCTGCATTCAGTCTGACTGCGGACCTTCCGCACTGTGTTAAAGGTCAAGGTGCGGAAATGATTCTTAATGGAGAAAACGATAAGTTCTCGATCCTTCTAGAAGGAATCTTCTAGAAGGATGAGTTGGAGTTCGAATGGTTGGCAAATTCATGAATCTCCAGATATCTTGGGATTACATTCTATCCA
>ML778067.1:221124-265347 GCA_009831015.1 Picea engelmannii
CAACAGAGATAAGGAGAGCTTTCATAAAGTAAGTATATCATCCTTCTTCTCTTGTCCATTCAATACTTTAGAACTAGGGAAAGAGTAGTATTCTGTCACTGTTTGTTCCAGATCCAGGTGGATCTGGGGAGATCGGTTTGTGTTCGCACTTACGGATTTATCCTAGAACAATAGTCCATCTTGGTTGGCCTAGAATAGAGGCATGTGTATGTATCAATGTATACGAGTTGCGTTCTTGACTTCTTTTCACGAAGATTTTTCACACCCGTTCCTCTCATATCTGCCATAATGACGATTGTATACTATGAGGTCTCATTGTCAATTGCTGTCAAAAGTTATCGACCTCCTGGGTGTTGGAAAGAGGCATTATCTCTCTGTGTTTTCGAGTACCCATCATTGTTTAAATTAACCCTCATCTCCTCTCTGCAAAAAAGTGCTAGTGACATCTGTGTGTGTCTGGATTGGTTAGCTCGAATTGCTTTATTCTCCACTTGGGCATTCACTTATGGTTCTGTCAAGAGCTTGGAGTTATAAGTTGAGGGACTATGTTTTTTTTTTAAAAGAGCATGGCTCTCTGTTTTTTCTTTTTCAAGACTATATTGTGGCATGTGGTTGTTAATCGATGGTAAATGGATATGAGGATATAAAATACCATGAGCTCTCTTTGTGTTTTTAAGACAAGCAAGATTTTGTTTCTTCTCTGCATTTAATTTCTAAAGAGCCTGACTTGGACTTTGACTTGCTTCTACCTTCCTCAGGCACCTTCTGAGGTTTGTCAGGTTTTGGGTTATCCATCTAATGATTGTGGAAATTTTAAAGGCATGGGCTCCCTCCTTTTGGTCGAATCTTTGTGTGTCCTCTCTATGACAAATTCATTTGAACAGAAAGAGAAGTAGGGTTACCTACAACCGAGAGTTGTCCTTCTAATCGATTATGGTTTATCTTACTGTGTTTAATCCCAACACGATTGTGATTGCATTTAAAGATAAGAAGACGCCTGTGTGAATGATTGTTTCACCAATCTCGATCATGGTTCTATCAAAGTTTAATAGATATTCATGTGTGTCATTTAGTTATGTTCTCTTCATACATCTTATGGGAATCGTAATGCAGACTATGATTGTTTTAAGAAGACGTCTATACATATTAATTCACACAGAGATCAAGCTCGGGGTTATATTTTTGGGGTTGACTGATGTTGTTGAATTAAGATTGTGTCAATTATATGATAGAGACCTGTGTATATGATTGGTTCATCGTGCATGCTCTTAAGTCTGTTCATGATTTTAAAAGGGAACCTGTGGGTAAATCAATCGGGCCTCATTTTTGTTAAAGGACAGTGATTGTTGATTGTTATCCTGGGTCTATTACTGATTACCAAGGATAAATGTTGGGCATAGATAACAAAGATTGATGTGAATGTTTTGTTTATTTTAACAGAAGAGATCAGCATTAGCACATGCGGTACTATTGAATTGGAAATGTTTGCATAAGTCATAATACATAAACTGTTATAAATTGAAGATTTATGGGAAATTAAATTGTTTTCTTGAAACTGCAAGAAGTTTGTATGCAATTGAGGAACAGTGAATGTTTTGGTCTTGAAAGTGGATGCTTTTTGGATTAAATTTGAAACAGAGTTATGATAATTGATTGGTTTAATTTATTTTATGAACAATATCCATCTAATTCCCTCTCATTTTCTCACTTTTTTCGCTCATTATAAATCCCCTCATGATCCCAAATTCATTTCACACACCCTGTTAACTAAAATTAAATTAAAACTCGGTATGAAAATGATTAAAAAATGACACAGAGAGAGATGGCAGTTGATATTTTTTGGTATTGTTGCACAGTCAGTTGTTTAATGAATTGTCAAGCAGTAATCGTGTTCTTACTCCCAGTCATGATATCACTTTTTTGCTCAATACAATCCCCTCAAATATCCCTGAACCCTATTTCACCCCCTGCTCATTTGACAATTATTAAATAAATTTTATGGATTGGATTGCATGGGTCTAATGTGATTATTGAGCCAAACTTTGTTTCATATTAAGAGAATGTCATGTATGGTATGTTTAAGAGCTAGTTGCTAATAATTGTTGCATTCGAGCTGAGCTTCTTCAGTAGAGGAAGTCATGGCCAAAATAATAGGGGTAGAGGAAATTGGAACAGAGGGCCTAGAAGGCCCAAATTCTCAATACATTTCGATGTTGATCGTCAAGAGTTAAACCAGCTCTTTCAAGTTGGATTTTTCAATTGGATTGGACAAGGGATAGTCCAGCCTAGGCCAGAGAGGCCTCCCTTCCAGCCATAGCATGTTCCTGGTATCCATGTACCCCCTCATGTATCTTTGCAACCTGAAGTTCCCGAGAATGATGGATGGCAGGATATTGTTCACCCAGCAGTCTCCCACCATCGTGGCTGGCCAAATTTGTCTTTACCTCCTCCTCCTCCACCTGTTAACCCAAATGTTTAGATTTCCCCTGAACACTCACTTGTACAGTCCTCCCACACAAGTAAAAGACTCAAAACTAGAGCCCACCATATGCATGACAAAGGAAAAGTTGTTGCTACCCCTTCCTTTCCTTCAAGTGACTCGGCCAAGTCAGTATCATCATGTATGCATTTGAGAGATGATTGTTCTCATGTCATCAGTGAGATAAAGCCTCAAGGTTCTACCCAACCTAAGGCTAATTCAGGGAAGTCAAAAGGGGATAGAAACAACAAAGAAAAAATTGCCTCTTAAAGTGGCAAATGTGGTTTTCAATTATGTTTTATTATTGATTTATTGAGGACAGTGGACTGCTGAAAGTTTTGGACAACAAACTGGTTTCGGATATTATGGATATTTAAATTTTGATATAATTTGAAATATCTATGATATTTAAATTTCAAATTGTGGAAATGATTATGGGATCCACAAGGAGGGATGTATTTGATTGATTGTCTAGTTATGTTTATTTTTGTTAATAAATTAAAGGGAATCACAAGGGGTCCCACCTACTAGTTATTATTTAATAAAAGACCATTTATTATTATTATTATTATTATTATTAATTCTTCCCCTAAACTAAAAGTTACTTGAGTTTTAGTTAACTTAACTAAATGAGGTAGTTGAACTACTTCAACTAATTTGGAATGCATAAAAACCAAATGAGAAGGAAGAACAAGGGGAGAATAGAAGGAGAAAACATTCTAAGGTTTGCTCTTGAGTTTTATTGAGATAGTTCAGTTTTCATTCATTCTTCAATTCATTAAAAGCCTGATTTTCTTTTATGACAACATGGTCCTATTGTAGACAGCAAGGTTCAAAGTTGAATCATATCATTCAGACGCTTGTTTCAGAGGTGTTGATCTATCTTTGATATTCTGTATAGACTTGTTTGTTTATGAATTAAATTTCATGACTGATAAAGGATATTGTGCAGAGTCAAGTGGGCAGCAGTCTATGGCAAGTTGACCTAGATTTTAAAGTTCAGGTTTTACTTATTTTCAGAGTCCTTTTGTATGGTTTTCATCAGGGATATCTAAGTTTGACCTTGGTCCATGTCCCCACAGGGATTTTTGTAAAGAGAACGATTCTTTTGATTTCTTGGAATGAAATAAAGCGATTGCTATTCTGTCTCATCTGTGTTAATATGTGACTTGGTATTTTTGCTTTTGATCTCCACATTTACTTTTTGCAATCCGTTATATTCAGAAAATTATATAAAAATGTTATATTTTGCAACAATATTTTATTTTAAAAAATATCATCCTAAGCCCTCGTAATTAATACTTGGAAATACTTTTTGAGTCTATAAACATAGGGTAACATTCACAACTATCTTGCCTTAGCCAAGCAAGATTCGAAAATTCTTGAGTAAGATAAATTCATATCTTTTCCTCAACAACTCTCATGTGCATGTGGATGCATCTGCACTAGCATTAGGATCAATATTGACACAGCCAGGAGAAGGTGATATAGATCACCCTATAGCATTTGCAAGCAGGAAGTTATCAGATTCGAAGCATAACTACAATACTACAGAAAGGGAAGGATTATCTATGGTGTATGCATTACAAAAATACATACATTACTTGTGAGGGAAACATTTCAATATGTTTACAAGTCATTCTACTCTTAGATATTTAGTCAATAAGCCAATGTTGGGGGAGAAGAATTTGCATATGGCTACTTTTGTTCTAAGAATTTGACTTTGAAGTTGTGGTGAAGCCTGGAAGATTGAATGCAGGACCAGATCATTTGTCCAGGATAACTAATGGAGAAGAACCATTTAATTTGGAGGACAACTGCATGGATGTACAATTGGTTTCAGTACAGATAGTTGATGAGTATTTTGCTGACATTATTGAGTTTTTGAGTACATGATTTGCACCAAAGAAATTTAATACTGCACAGAAGAAAAAATTGGTGGTCGGAGTTGCAGACTATCAATTGATTGCAGGTCATTTAGCTTGGAGCAGACAACAATTTGAGAAGATGTGTTATGGAGCATGGAAGGCCTATAATTTTAGCAGAAGCACATGAAGGGATTGTGGAGGACACTATGCAGGGAAAGTCACTATGCAGAAGGTATTACGCGCAGAATTATGGTGGCCAACAGTTCACAAGGATTCAAATGAGTATTGTCATAATTGTGATGTCTATCAAAGAGTTGGAAAGCCATCCAGGAGGGATGAGATGCCATTGAGACAGCCAGTAACTTTGCAAATTTTTGATAATTGGGCAGTAGACTTTGTAGGTCGAATTAATCCACCAGCAAGAAGATCAGGAGCTAGATATATTATTACAGCAGCAGAATGCTTAACCAGATGGGCTAAGGTAGTACTAGTGAAGGATTGGAGCTCAGATACTACAACACAGTTTTTATTTGAACATGTAGTTACAAGGTTTGGATGTCCAAGAATATTGATGAGTGATCAGAGAACTCACTTTATCAATAGTACAATATAGGAAATGATGGAAGAATTCGAGATACATAGAGCACTCCTTATCATCCTCGAGCGAATGGGACAGTAGAAGCGTTCAACAAGATATTGGAAAATGCATTGACCAAGATCTGTAATGTAAACAGGGATGACTAGGACTTGAAGGTACCAGTAGTGTTATGGGCTTATAGAACTACATGCAAGAAGCTAACAAGGAAAACACCTTTTAGATTGGTGTATGGAAAGGAAGCAGTAGTTCCCTTGGATTATTTGATACTAAGACTGTGCATTTCAGCTATTATAGACATGACAGAAAGAGGCGCAGCCCAGGAAATATTAGCTCAACTCATGGAATTAGAAGAAGACATAATTATAGTTGGTTTCCATCAAGAGGTATAGAAAGCAAAGGATAAAGCTTGGCATGGCGGACATATTAAGAAGAAGAACTTCAAAATAGGATATTTGGTTCTCCTCTATGACAATAAATACTTGTAACAGCTAGAGAAGTTCGGAATGCTTTGGCTAGGACCACATGAGATAAAGTTTGTCACAAATGGGGGTGTTGTGCAGCTAAAGGACTTAGCAGGCAAGGAAATGCAAGGAATGGTGAATGGTAGTCGACTGAAACTGTATAGGGGCATTCAACCTATCAACCCTCTGTAATTATAGCGCAAAAGGTAGAATTGTACATAATGTATATAGTAGCAAGAAAAATAAGAAGAAGAAAAGAAAAAGTAGGAAAAGAAGAAAAAGAAAAGAAAAAGAAGAAAATGAGAAAAAAGCCAAAGGAATAAGTGGTAGACAAACAATTGAGAATGGCAGTGCGCAACAAAAAATAAACTAGTGTGACAAGAAGTGAAGATATTGCGCGCATGACAACTATGACAGAAGGAAAGTCCAGTGCACCAGAGATATATGACAGTAGAAAAATATTGTGCACCAGAAAAATGAAATAGACGGGAAAAGAAAATCGACCGCTAGAAAAATGAGGCACGAAATGAATATTTATGACAGTGGAAGAAGCATGCCCGGTAAGCTTTGGAGAATTTATGACAGCACTATAGAAGAAAAAATTGTCTTCGATAAGCCACATTGTGACTTCGAGCAAATATAGAGCCAAGGATTAAGAAGCTAAGAGAGAACATGCGATTTAGAACATAGTCAATGAGATTTTCAAGAAAACCAATACATATTTAAGCATGATGGCACCACCAAAGGTCGAAGCTCCTAGTAGGACAGCGAGGAAAACACATAGCGTCGCGAGGTCACCACAGGAGCCAACAATGGAAGCGAGAAACCCTATGCAATCAGAGAGAGTGGTGGATGTGGACACCATCCCTTCTCAGGTCATCGAAATAGTGAGCCCTACAGTGGTGGAGGAGTGGAATCCAACCCCTGCGACAAGACAAATGGAGATTGACCCACATAATACTGCAGAAGATAAAAACATGGTGCAACAACCTAGCATGGAAACATTGTAGCCAACAAACGAAGAAGATGATGAATGAACTAAGTCCAACGAGCCAAGGGTTCAATCTGCCATAGAGGTAGCGCAGTAGGAGTAGATGCAAGTAGAAGAGATCATGGAGCAGTAAGAGTCTGGCGAAGAATAAAAAGAGGAAGAGAAAATGCACCAGGAAGCAGGGCCCTCAAAGGCGCCAACAAAGGGGAAAGGAAAACACACATTCTAGAGGTCACCTTGCAAGAAACCACAGGTAACCCTTGTGTCACCGCGCATACCAATAGGAGTACAGGTTTTACCATATTTTCTAGGATGCATAGATAAACTGCGCTATGTGGAACATGATGTAAAAGACAGATACAAGTTTATGGAATTTGAGAAAAAAGTATACATGGAGAGAAGAGGGGTCAATGCGACAAGAGTACCGATAATAGAACCCAAAAAATGGATAACATGTTTATATAACACAGACATAATGAACTTGTTAGAGATCCCGCATTTTGGAAAGGGTAAGGATGTAAATAACTGCGTCAAACAATTACTCACAGTAGTGCACAGAGGAATTATGTGGTTGGATAGGCCATTTTCAATTGATGTGGAGTTAATTGCAAAAATAACAGGTCTGCCCACAAATGGTGAGAAACCTACACAGTATTTTGATGACAAGACCAAGGAGAAATCTTTGGCAGAGGAAATGAAGCCAACCTATCGAACAGAAAGAGGATCCAGGGGAATAATTATAAACAAAATCAGTGAACCTGTGACGAGGTTAGCGAAAAATCTTATGGCATGTAAATTTCTAAGGAAGTTTCACAAAGAAGAAGCGCCAACAAGGGTGATAGCAACATTTTCACGATGTGAAAAAGGGACTGCATTTTGTTGGAGTCCATACTTGTTAAATCTATTTATGGATGATTGCAAAGATGCTCATGACTTAGGCATAGAGTTCCATTATTCGTGGTTACTCATACTTATTTCTTTAGAGGGATGGAAACACCCCAAATATAGTGTATTCTGTCAGAGACTCGGAAAATGTCACATAAAATGGTACGTAACATTGTGGCACACAATTGTCGCAAAGGAAAGACAAACAAACCCCGACATATTTGGAAGAAATACAGGAAAAGGTGGCCGAAACTTGGAGGATCCAACCTGAGGTGGTGGAGGAATACAAGAAGATAACCAACTTCAAAGCATCAAGGAATAATATGTGGATCCAGGAAAAAAGGGATCTAGAGAAGGAGTGGTTGCAGATGAGATACTGCGTCACAGCAAAGGAAGTGGATTAGGAAATAAAAGACTGGAAGGAGGAATGTAAGGTTCCAATGGAGTCAACAAAAGATAAGCAACCATCGAAACTGGGGTCCTCACAGAAGATGAGTACCCTAGCAAGAAATACAAGAAAAGAAGCAATGCACACGAAGCAGACAGGGGGAAGCGCAACAACAAGAACACTTAGACAAAAAAAGGTTATCCCCAAGCCTATCACATAGCAAAAGAACCGCACAGAGGCCACTAATGGATAAACACATAGGGAAGATAGCATCCCTGCACAGGAGGGACAAGCAAGAGAGGACATACCATAGACAAATACCCCAATCACAACAAAGAAAATAGAGTCAAGGCCACTCAAGAGAATAATTTTACAATTAGGAGGAGCACACAAGAAAATTAAGGCACATAAGGAGGTCCCCCAGTATACCATAACAAAATATGATACGGAATTAGTCGCAGAAAGAGTACGGGACCACACCGCAGAACCATATGAAGATGTAAAAAAACAAAGAGAGAATATAATGCAAGAGCTGATAGAGGTCAAGCAGGTCTTGGAGTAGATATGATTCACCAAGGTGCATCACAAAGAACAGACACAGCAACAACAAACATCATAATAATAGGACATGCCAATGCAGAGTGAGGAGGAGACAATAAAGATAACAACATTAGCAAGTGAAAATTTTAGCATTAATAAAGACATGTTGCAAATGGATGAAGACATGGTGAAAAAACAAGTCAAGGACGTGGAACAGATGGAATTGGTATTAGCTAAGATACCAACAAAATCACTAATAGGTTGCAGATGAGCATCACACAAGAAGTACAATTGAGAGTTAGAATAGATGCAGCAAACTTGGAGATAGCCAAGAAAGAGAAGGAGGTGCTAGAGACAGTCCTCAAAGAAGTGAAGATCGAACATGAGGAGGAAAAACAATGTGCAAACAAACTGGAGCAAAGACTTGAGGAAGTTTTCTAGGCGATTCCAGACAGTGCACTAGCAAGAGAACTCGGCGCGGAAGAAAATATAAAGAGGATAGTGCAGATGATGGATGGGTATAAATAAGAGATAGTAGAGTTGGTTGGGAAGCTGACACCAACCACCCCTCCAAAAGTCAAATTAGATACGAAGCAGCCGACAACAAAACAGATAGACAAAATTGTGCTAGAGGTAAAAGAAGGAGCATAGATCTACGAGAGGACCGCGCAGATCTAGACGAACCTGAAAGAAGATGAAGGGATCCAGTGGTTGGATCAGAGGGAAGAAAAGTTGAATGTCACGGTCCAAGATTTGAAGCAGTGACAAAAGACAATGAGTATTTTAGATAGACTAAAAAGCACGTAGGAGATGAAAAATGTGCAAGCATATCTCAAGAGAATCTAAGGGGGAAGACAGACAAGACAGGCTCAACTGGAGCTCCTGTAGGAGCAAGCGAAGAAGATGATAGCAAAATTGGAGACAGAGAAAGCCATACTGGAATAGGCACACTTAGAGAGAATAAAAGTGTTGGAGGAGCACATAACAATGCAGGTGGTGGAGACCCTGACAGAAAAGAGTGTGCAGGCCAAGACATAAGTAGATGCATTCACAAAGAAGTTCCAGGCATTGGAGAAATATGTGCAGGAGGAACACACTACCTAAGTGGCTCAGGACGAGACAYGGGTTAGTGTTGGGGCATGTTGGAGAAGGGACCAAGGAAGCAACGCGCACCAGGAAAGAAGGGAAAGAAGGAYGACAAAGGGAAAAGGAAGCAAYGYGCCATGAAAGAAGGAAGATCAGTGCAGAGTCATAGCAAGGAATAGTTGGATCGAAGACCAATCGCACGGAAGGTAGTTAGAAAGTGGACAAGTTGAGTCCACTTAAAATTATGGTTTTGAGTCATGATGTAAGGGCTTTTACCCACTTTTGTAATATAAATAAAGGATGTATGAGGAAAATAGGGGATGTCTATCTTTGATCATTATCACTTGGTATGAGCGAAACACTTTAAGCAAATTAATCCCCACCATTTTCATTCAAATCCCCCAGTTACCATATAAGCTAATCACCCGGCGTATGAATCTCGGTCATTTCTAAGCCCTACTCGTCCTTCTCGCATTTGAGTTAGCATGTGCTTGCGCTCCATTCGTGTTCCCTCCAATCTGTCGTATCTTCCCTTAACGCTTCCTTTGAGAATAATCTCATCGCTTACGGCACGGACAGGGTATGCAAATGATGGGGCAAGGACGAGTATGGAATGGGAAGGGACGAATCTCTATACGGAATAAAGGTACCAATATTGAAGCAAGGACGATTCCCGGAATAGACAGGGTTCACTATACGGAACAGATAGTTTCGTTCAGTCATTACTATCCCTCTCCCTCAGATGAGAAAAGTTGTTATTCACCTGATTTGTGCGTGCCTGCCAGCCATTATAGTGTTTCGGAATCGAGAATGGGAATATATATGGGCGGGGGAAAGATAGAGAGGGAAGTTTTCATTACTATCGAAAGATCTACAAATACCTAGGAAGCTAACTCCTTCAGATGGATGAATAAGTGCGACAAAAGCTCGATTCGAGGGTGAGGATAAGTGGACTCGCCCGTTATGGGCGAGGGACGTTAAGTGACTCGACCAAAAAAGGAAGGCGAGGGTGAGGCAGCGAACTCTCGACCAACGGGAGAGGAAACGTTAAGTGTGGCTCTAAAGACCCAAGGGGGGCGAGGAAACGAACCAACGAATAGATAGGGTTATCGGGTAGGATGAGGCAACCGGTGGGTGCGGTGAGAACTCCTCAAATGGGGTAGAAAAGAGGAATTGACTCGGTTTTACTCCTTTTGAATCCTAGAAAGGTTTGGGAAACTATGCCTTGACGACTACTTTGGGGCAGCTTGGGGCAATCAAGTTCTGCTTTATTTCCTAGGTCGCGAGGGTCATCCCTCACTCAGTTGCGAAAGGATTTGGAACAAGGGCCAGCCAATCCGCTCATCTCATGTCGCGGTGGGTTCGGGTTCTTAAGTAAGAAACCTCAGGAAACAAAACCCTACTGGCAAGCAGGATGGGTTTGCCCACCCTCCCTTTAGGTCAAAAGCCGCCACCCTTGCATGCCTCCCTCTTTTGCGTACTCGATCAACGCATGTAGAATACTTCGACCATAGGTACGATCGCAAGATCTACTACAGATGCCAATACTCAGCCCTACTAGGCAACCAATAAGATACATAATAAATGTGTGAAGCCTGGAGAATCCTTCCAACCACTGTAAACTTCCCCAGAAACATTTGGAAACAATAAAGTAAAGGTAGTGTAATTCCATCCCATCCCGGAGAAGTGAATAGTTGTACCTCCTCTCCTAAGAATTCATTCAGTAAGTGATCTAGAGCTAACAGATCTAGGTGGGTAACTATGCAAGCACATAACAATGCAGGTGGTGGAGACCCTGACAGAAAAGAGTGTGCAGGCCAAGACATAAGTAGATGCATTCACAAAGAAGTTCCAGGCATTGGAGAAATATGTGCAGGAGGAACACACTACCTAAGTGGCTCAGGACGAGACAYGGGTTAGTGTTGGGGCATGTTGGAGAAGGGACCAAGGAAGCAACGCGCACCAGGAAAGAAGGGAAAGAAGGAYGACAAAGGGAAAAGGAAGCAAYGYGCCATGAAAGAAGGAAGATCAGTGCAGAGTCATAGCAAGGAATAGTTGGATCGAAGACCAATCGCACGGAAGGTAGTTAGAAAGTGGACAAGTTGAGTCCACTTAGAATTATGGTTTTGAGTCATGATGTAAGGGCTTTTACCCACTTTTGTAATATAAATAAAGGATGTATGAGGAAAATAGGGGATGTCTATATTTGATCATTATCACTTGGTATGAGCGAAACACTTTAAGCACCTTTTTGAGTTCTGAGTTGAAGTATTTGTTTTGTGGAGAGCTATGGATCTCGAATGGAGTCAATATTGAGATGTAATTGAGGGTCAGGTTGCAAGCTATGGAGCTTGGTGTGACGTTGGTCAGCCTCACTAGTACTAAACCCATGATGTAATCCGTGCAACGCAGGACCTTTTTTATGAAGAATAATAATACGAAGCAGAAGATCTTTGTGGATGTAGCCTGGGGGGTGAACCACGGTAAAAATGGTGTCTCTATGTGTGTTGTGTTGATTTTATATTCTTTATGATGAATGAATGGATAGATGAATGAATAGGTTAGAGTTTATTTACAGCGTGCACTAGAATAATCATGCAAAATGAATGTTATTGAATGGATAAAATAGTAGATTTGATTAATTTTATGGTAGAATTCATGTTAAAATAGAAGAAAAAGCCTAATAGGCCTAACATTTCGATGACTTCCATCCCTTCCATGATTACAGACACTTGGGTCATGCAATCACCCATAAGCCACCTCGAGTGGGACTGCATTGTGCACTCTGTGCGTTGTGTTGCCTTCGGGTTTACCGTAAGGGTCGATGGTTTCTAGAGTTTTGTTGGAGAATTAAGGTAGAACCCGGGTTAGCCCATACATCCAACAGTTGTAGTGTTTTTGGAAAACATAAGGCTCTTTCTTTTTATCCCACATATTTTCAGAGTTAATACATATTAGCCCACTATCACAATATTCATTTACATTGCTCTTATTGAAGGTATCCCACCACTTGCACCTAAAAATAACACACTAGAAAGATTGGAAATATGTTTGCATGATCTATTGTATCTTCCCAACATAACCCAACCTCCCCTTTATTAGGTCCTAATCATTGTGTCTAGCATGACTAGATTAGTCAAACTAGACCTCCACTCCACAGTCAAGTGTGTCATGTCCATCCTCGAGATCCTCAATGCGAAAGTGATGTCCCTATACCACATAGATGGGAACAAATGCACCTATAAAAATGTGAACAAAGGACAATGTCATATGTGTAGTAAATCAAGCATTAATAGAAAGATCATACATGTTATAATTAAAACATGCATTATAAATTGAACAATTGACATAAAGATAATATTATTATAGACCTACTACACTCAATCCTTATATTTAGTGCATTCTCTTCACCACGTGGGAAACAATCAGATGTGCCATATTTCTCTACGGTCTTGTCAACCACCCAAGTGTTGGGATAGATCAATGGTGTATTTTATTTTAAATGATCAAGCTACAACACACTTCTACCATTTAACCATCAAAATTATTTATTATTATTGTCCCATTTCCTTCTCTTCTCTTCATATAATACAATCCATGGTTATGTTTCCTTTGCATTGTAAAGAACAAATTTATTGATGGCATCGATCTCTGAATTCCTTGATGTATTCATGAAAGTAAAAAAAATATTAAGAGATCAAATATATTCTAAAGTTTAGTGTAAAAAGTTACTATGAGGAAAACTGACAAAAGTTAAATGACTACTCTTTTTCGAGTACCTTTTTATGTTGGTTAAGAGTAGCTCCCCTTCCCTTTTGTCCTCATCCTAATGGTCATCCCAAACTACTATGCATGGCATCGTTGATTTTCTTGATGTATTCATTACGATAATAGAATGACTTGTATACTATGTACCCCTCTACCATAAGTCCCTCGAGTTTTTCCCTTTATCAAGCAAAATCCTTCAATTGTTTTATGTACCTCTCCAGAAGAACATCCAATGACATGAGCCCACCCCAACTATTTCAATGTCATCAAACTAGGTGAATTAAAATATGGGCCTACAAGTCCATGAAACTTGTGAGCAATTCCTTCTCAAACATACAAACAATATTAGCCATCTCTTTCCATTAAGGAGTGCTAGCCATATAAGTATCCTTTAATGTAATCCAATGCACAAATCTAGATAATTTAGATATCATGTGTCACTGGCCTTAGGTGAATTCATGGTTCACACAACCATGGATGAGTCAAGGATAATGACACTACAAAATAAACAAGTACAAAATCAATTGATATTAAACTGTGAGTGCATGGAATATGACCTATGTTGTAGAAAAATAAGCATGTAATCAACATACATACCCTTATAAGGTTTATATGGTCATGTGATCTCGAACCCAACCAATTTCCTTCTACAGTGAAGTATCTTCATAGAGTCAACCTATATAAAGAAGTTGTCTTCACACGCAATATAACATCCTTCGCCAAAGATAGATCATCTTTCTTAAAAATCCTTGACACATCACCTTCATTAAAATACCAAAACGGATCATTGACCTCTCCTCTACTTTGTTTTCTTTGTCAATGTTCCTTTTTAGTGTTTGAAGAAACAAAATATTTCCTAATGCCCAATGTGTCACTTTTTTTATTATATGTGCCTCCATAAAGAATATGAAACATCTTTGAATATATGCATCGGATATAGATCATGGGAAATCTTAACATGATCCTATTATGGAAGTTCATAAAGCACAAATTTTCTTTTCACCCCAAGTATTTTCTCAACATAGGTGTCAAAAAATGTGAGATCATCAAACATGGGTTCCCCATTTGAATCAAACAAGCCTGCAATTTCCTTTGCCTTCTCTATTTGATATTCCCTGAGCTAGTATGTCAATGTCATTATTTCAAGTTTATGGGTTCTCTCTAGTTTACCAATGAAATTAGATGTTTCTATTCTATTAAGGTGGTCTTCTGGGAGGAATACCCTCTAGCAGTCATACGCTAGCTTTTGTAGGTGGTTGGATCACCTAGCCTTTATAGAAGGTACACAACATTTACATCCATGATACCATTTTGTTACAATACATGCGATGTTATTGCATAAGAAACACATAGGTGTCGAAGAAGATAGTTGCACCAAATTAAGTATGTCAAAAAACATTATGGATATAAATAAATCAATTATCATGCTCACTAGAGAAAACTCATAGTTCTAGATAATCGTGCATGGGGTATGCATACAACATAAAAGACCTCTCCATTAGGATTGATCTTAATACATCATATACATGTATCCTTTCCCATAATTTCTCCAATTCATTGAGCAAAGGTTGGAGGTAGACATCCATTCTCTTCACTTGTCTTTTACTGGGAATTATAAGAGCCAACATAAAATGTTCATTCTTTGTGAACATCCATGATGAGATATTATTATTGATTGCTACTTGAATAGTTGGTGTTTTGGAGAGAATATGGGTTAAGTCCATCCATGGATATACTCAATCAAAGGCTTCGTACATCATCCTTAAATTTATCTGGCCATGTATCCTCTATATGTTTCATAGCTATCAAATCCATTGGGAGTTGCATAGGTCCGAGTCACTTTTGTGTGAGGCATGCCACCTCTAGAACATGGCTAATTCTTTGCAAGTAAAGATCCTTTGAACCCTTGGGATTATAGGTATGTGCCTCAATATCTTACGAGGAGGATCATGTGCCTTACCCTTTCTTTTAATTTATGGTACCTGTCATGCACACATTCTAGACATATCGCTTTGTCCACTTATTTGCCTCTATAAAGAATACAATCATTTGGACAAATGTGATCTGAAATGTACTCAACACCCAAAATTTTCAACAATTGTTTTTCCTCTTTGTAGTTATGGGGGAGGACATTATCACTTGGAAGTACCTTATTTTTAAATAACTTGCAATTTAGTGGAAAACATAAATCCACATTGTCATTATGCATGCATTGTATCCCTTTCCATTGTTGATTGTGTGACAAGATTCGTATCATTCCCTAGCTCATCTTAATAGAATGCATTTAACAACATTTCCTCCATGGTATGAGCATCCCATAAGAGAACATCCATACCAACCTCCATATCATTGTCCTTGTCCCCAACATGTGAAGACCAGTGTTACTGTACATATTCTAAATTGGTGACTTAGGCCATAGTGAGAATTGAATAGATGGTTGATTAAACCATGTTGGCATGCTTCCTCTTTGAAATTTGTGCAAGTTTAATAGCCTTCTATCAAGTCGACATTATAGTGGGGTGCAATGGTAAATGGTAGACATGTCACTCGTCATCAAAATCTTGATTGCAAAAATCTTGAATATTAATTCAATGATATCAGTAAACACAATGCATTTATTATGTTCAAACATTAGACCAAACATTTATTAGAAGCATGGTATTTGTTTTCCAATACACATGCAATTAACCACTTTATAAAACAAATGTTGAATTAAGTGATAAATTTACATTGATTCCATCGAAAATCCAAAAATACAATTACTCAATGATCTTTTTCTTAAACCTAAGAGAGACATCTAAAGGTAGTCCCAATGCAAACCACCTTTGACGAGAGGTTGGTGCTCTACGAAAGTTATAGTCTATTAACAATTCATCACCAAGAGACAAACTAGGTATTCATGCACAATGAAAAATTTTGGATGCCTTCCTTTTCATAAAAAACTCTTATTCATTGGAGTGTTCCTCAAACAAACGATTTGCATTGAACAATAAGCACCTACAACTATTTATGAACCTTGAAATGTTCCCATGAGTGTGTGGTTAACCATTGATACATAACATTCTCTTCCCATTAAAGTTTCTAGAAGCACAATCGTTCATGCATATACTATACGTGGAAATGATATGTTTGTATTTAACAATATTCAAGTACTCAAAGCGACTATAAGAAGGACCACAAAATGGAATACGTATTATGTGAAAGGATAAACAACAAAAGATTTTAGCATATATTTAAGACTCAGTAGTCATGTAATTATCACCATAAAAGGAGAATTTGGTCCCAACGTCAAGAATAGGAAGGGAAGACAACCAAGCAATATGGAAAGAAGTGTGGTTGTAACAGGTTTGATATTTACTTTGTAAACAGACAGGGAGAGAGAAGTCATCACTGACCTCCAACAATTAGAACGACCTTAGTGTGTACTTGGGCATTATTACTCTCATCTCCTACAACTTTTTGGATATCCCACTAGAGATGTTTTGGGTTGTATTTATATCATACTTTGGCCCACTAGAACTCTTGGTTGACTTAAAAAAAGGAGAAATGTTGGTCAATTTTGGATGGAACATAGGTTATCTGGCTTCCAAATTAATAATAATAAAAAAAACAATCATATGGAAGTATTCCTACATATATTTCTTATATCGCCTATTGGATATTTGACTGCAGTGGAAGTTATTAGACCATTAACTTTGGGTAGTCAGTCATTAATATAATGGGAAGTTGCAATGTGTCAAGGGTTCACCTTCAATCCTTTACGTTTTAAACAACCACATACTATTGGGGTGTCAAAAAAGAGATCTAGCACATAGTGAAGTACAATTGGCTTAGGATGGTTGTTGGAAGATGGCATGTTAGACTCGGTGGGGTAAAATGGATTTCCATTTCATCTACCATATTCCTGCGTTATCTTGCTCTAGATAAGAGCTTGCATCATTTTTAGATTAGTGGAATATCTTATACGTATGAACTCGATCCTAAATCAAATCTCACAAAAATCAATGCACATGAAAAGGTAACATAATTCAATAAGATAATGAAAATTTAAATAAAATATAAACTTACTACAAATGGCAAGGAATAACTTGGTGAACTTGGAATGATATAGAATAAGGAATCTGAAGATTTGGCCATTTGATATTATCACTTTTTTTCCTTTTGCATTTGAGCCAAAACCACAATCAATACATGTCTGCATTATTAAAAGAAAGTTTCATAAGCATGTAACATTCTAACTTCAAACATACTTTTGAAGCCCTTTTTTAAGTATACAATGTGATTAGTTTGCATTGATGCACTACTGTTTTTATTTATGGGAGACACATTGGTGCACTGGATTTTGATGCACATTGGAAAAAAATAGCCACGGTAAAACCTCCACAAAGTTCTAATTATGAAGGTTTCCATTTCTAATTTTGTCGAAAACTATTATTGTAGTGTGCTTAGATCAATATAGTGAACTAGTGCTCTTAAATATGATGGGCACACCGTACGCCGAAAAAAGGTTAAAAAAAAACAAGCCATGCCTTTATCATTGATGCATCAAAATATCAAATGAAAAAAATGAGCAGGAATTTCATTTTGTAAAAGAGAGTTAAACAAAATCCTAATCCATATTCCATTGTTGTGCTAGAAGTTAGAGGGGAGACTTGTGCAAGAGAGATTTACTAGGTAAAAGATTGGAGTGGACAATTTTTTTTAAGAGCGAAATTTTTAAGGGCAACATACAAATCTACATAAGACAAGTTTTAGGTATGTGACTTCATTCTCTTAATCTCGACAAATTTTCTCTCAATTGATTCAAAAATTCCCAAATTATTTTTGTTTATCTCTATTCATATTTGTGATGCATCCCCAAATTCTAAAGCTACAAACCCTATGTTTCTTGTTGCTTCCCTTTTGTTTTATGTTGTTGAAGCCCTTTTTTAACTATACAATGTGATTTGTTTGCATTGATGCACTACTATTTTTATTTATAGGAGACACATTGTTCACTGGATTTTGATGCACACTAGAAAAAAATAGCCACAATAAAACCTCCACAAAGTACTAATTGTGAAGGTTTCCATTTCTAATTTTGTCGAAAACTGTTATTGTAGTGTGTTTAGATCAATATAGTGAACTAGTGCTCATAAATATGATGGGCACACCGTACACCGAAAAAAGGTTAAAAAAAACAAGCCATGCCTTTATTATTGATGCATCAAAATATCAAATGAAAAAAATGAGCAGGAATTTCATTTTGTAAAAGTGAGTTAAACAAAATCCTAATCCCTATTCCATTGTTGTGCTAGAAGTTAGAGGGGAGACTTGTGCAAGAGAGATTTACTAGGTAAAAGATTGGAGTGGACAATTTTTTTTAAGAGCAAAATTTTTAAGGGCAACATACAAATCTACATAAGACAAGTTTTAGGTATGTGACTTCATTCTCTTAATCTCGACAAATTTTCTCTCAATTGATTAAAAAATTCCCAAATTATTTTTGTTTATCTCTATTCATATTTGTGATGCATTTCAAGAAAATAGATTGGGTTCGATTTCACTTCCAATGCTACAAACCCTATGTTTCTTGTTGCTTCCCTTTTGTTTTATGTTGTTGCAAACTATAGCAATAGGGGTTTAATCTTTGTGCCCTTTCACAATGAGATTTGTTTTTGGGGGGATTTTGGTATTTGTTGGCCTCAATGATTATTTTGGTGTAAATAACATTTGAATGGATTGTGACCATTCATTGCATTGGATCCCAAAAGCAGTCACTATCGGGTTAAAAAAATGATTTTCGTTTTATAGTGTGCATTGTATAGTAAATGTGCACCAATATATTTTTTACTATAGAGCACACTACTTTTTCTTTTTAATATTTTTTTTTTGTTTTGTTGTGTACATTGTATAGTGAACACACATTGGTGAGATTGTTGCTTTGTAGTGCACCAATTGGTTATGTCAGTAATTAAAAAAAAAGTTTGTAAGTTTATCAGTACACACTGTACAGTAAATACGCACTAGTGCATTGTGATTATAGAGCACACCATTGCTTTGATAAAATTTTAAAAACATTTATGGGTTTCATAGTGCTCTATACAAAAGTAAATGCATTGGTGTGTATAACTATATAATGTGCACTAGCATGTATTACTATGTAAATCGCACCACCTGACTTGAAAATAGTCTTAAGCTAAAATTCTTTACTTAGTTTGTGAGACATATTTTATAATTTGTATATTTCACTATGCAACTCCTCTATAAAAGATGGCTAATAAAAGACCACAAAAAAACATTCATAGCAAGGCACATGAAGGAAGCATATCAAAAGAAGAGAACATGGCAAGTTATTTGAAGTTTGAACATAAAAGTAACATATTAGAACTATATGCAAGATTAAATTATGTGTATTGGTTAACATGTGTCATGCATAACAAAAACTTGAGAAAACTTGATCAAATTCTGCGCAATCTAAATGCTTTATGAAAATGTTGCAAAGAGGGGAATTAGGTGGATCAAAAGGTGATCAACTTGGAGTTTTTCTTTGACATTTACTAATACTGTACTTCTTACTAAGACTTCATAGTGCACAAGGATACACATCAATGCTTTCAAAATAAATGATACGCATTGGTGCTTTCAAAATATATAATACACTATTGCATAATAAAGATGTGCACATTCTTCCACCTTACTATTTTAAGAGCATAAAAAAAACCTTCTTTAGAACCTCCAACCACCCATAATTTTTAGTTATAGAGAACATCCAATGTCAATTGTGAAGGTTTTAGCAGATGTATTTTTTATAATTTTGCCAAATCTTGTAAAACTAGAAACTTCTGCAAAGCCTCCACTATGTGGTGTTTTCCTTGCAATGAAAGGAATAAGAAAAATAGCATATGGATTGTGTTACCCCCTCGGTTTAGGGGTAACTAAGGAGATCATCTCTCGAGGTCTAGTGGTAGCAAACATGGAGTGTCGAGAGCCAAATTGACTAGAATAGCCCCGTAGTGCCCCTCCTATTCATTGATGCACTACCATACATCACTAACAATAGAGCAACATCCATCACACAAACCTAGCCCCAGAGGACATCGGTTCTTGCTTCATGAGGTAATAAGTATTGTATCATCGTAAGTGTCACCCTAATAATTGAATAACTTGAATATGTTGCAAAGAATTATTGCTTGATTACAGAACGTTTTCTTTGGAAATATACTCTTTGCCTTATTTAACCCTGGTGGGTGTCATCATGTCCTAGTAAGTTGGTCACCCTCGGGAATGGTGTGCTACTAGGGGGTTGGAAAAAGATAAAATCCAATCATAAACCTTCTAGGTGCTCACCCAAGGATCCCTAGAGAATTGAAATGCTTCTCGCTAGAAAAATAAGGGACTCATAAAATGAATAGCTAATTAAATGATCATGCCAACCACAGTAGAGTGTATGTGGGTTATGCATTTCATTTTTAGTGCCCCTTATTGTCTTCAACCTGGGAAAGAATGATCAAGTGTAACCAAGGTAGAGCATGTGTGGGATTTGTTTTTATTGCTTAGTTTAGTGCCCCTCCACATGTCTTCAACTTGGAAATACTTTAATAAATTAATGGCAAGTGGGCTTGGAAAAAGGTTGCATTGAAAACGAAGGTGAAACACAACCTCTACAAAGGCACCCATAAATGAAACAATATGAACCCTTGTATGTCATGAACCCCGTGCCCAAAATTCTTACCCCACTCCACCTCATACTCATACATGGGTTAGATGGGTTTTCCTTGGGAAACACCTTTGACTTGGGGATTGACTGGCCCAATAGGATGCCTTGACACCCCTACCACACCTAAATTTGACAAATTGTACAAAGTCTTTGAACATTTGTTTAGTTTGAAAAGGGGGGTTTGATGCACATGTTTGGGTGGTTCTATTATTAGTTGTGGCTTACTTGGCATGATTCTTGTGACTTATGGACCTCTGGAGGGAGTACATGTTTGTCTTTGTAGGACCTTGCCCAGTTGTTACACATCAAAATGCCACACTTAAGTGTCACAAGTGTCACAAACTGCCTCTTATGTTTTGCTAAGTGTCGCAACTATATTGACACCATAAACAACATTTTCCATGACACCTAAGTCATGTTGGAAAAAGAAATCATCATATGACAGTTGGAACCACATCTTTTCACTTGGAATTTTGACCATTTTTTGGGCATTTATGAAGGGTGGTGCTCCTCTATCCAAGCTTAGGGGGTGTCAGCGCTCCCTTGGCCTTGTTCAGGGAGGCACCACTGGCGCTCTATCTCTAAATCAAGGGGAGTGCCACTTTAGTTAGAGGAAAATATGGAAGATCCCACCTTTTTCTAAAGTCCAACTCCGAAGGGATGATGTTGTTTTGGTTTGAATCCTATCCTATGGCTCTATCTTAGGATCAAATCCCAACTCATGGATCCATTTCCTCAACCAATTCCCCAATTATCCCATGGTAGTTGAGACTCCCAATCCTATAAATTGGAGGTATTTCCATGGTGAAGGGGGGAGGAAATTGTTGAAGTATCATCATTCTAATCATAATAGATTCGGGAAAGGGGTTGGATGAGGAGAGCTTGGAGAAGTTGTTGCATTGTCAAACATGATTTGTAAGTACTTTCCATTAGCTTTCCAATTAATATAAACTTGGCCTATTCCCTTCAACTTCTTGTGTTCTACATTTGCTTGTCTATTGTTGTTTTAATCTTCATAGATAGATCTGCTTTATCTAATCATATAGAGTAGGAGGAAGAGTTCTTTTCAGACTCTCTAAACATGAAAAACCATTGATTTTACCTTCTTTGGGCTCATAAAATTATGCATTGAAGGACCTATATGGGACCAAACTCCAGGACCCATACGGGACCGAACCCCTCCTTGTTCAAGTTCATTAAACATATGTCGAGGGACTCATCGAAGGTGAGCTATACCGAGCATTTGTTATCCTCCTCGAGCTGGTTAAAAAAACAAAGAGGTACTCACCAATCATGTTGGGGGGGAATTGAAGGAAGTGGGTCAAGTTCTTTGGAAACCTTCATGGCAGCTTTTATTGTCACCCTTGAACATGGCACATGTTTGTGTCTCACCTTACAGTTGGTTAATTTGATTACCTTTGAGTCATACCAATCCCATGAGTCATGTTACTCCTTCAACTCACCCAAAGAGTGCCTTAGTGTTCGTTTCACTATGTTTGGTCCATCTCTCAAATGAGTCGAGTCAATGTTGCCAAGTCTTGTGTCCTACCTCGCAATGTTCAAGGGAAGTTTCATTCCAAAACCAACCATCTGCAGAAGTACCAGTTTCCATTCCTGTGTTATTTTGTACTCATTTAATCTACCATCTCACATCACTTTCTTGCGTTAGTTTCATGTCAATGATGGGGGATACATCAAGGCCCTCCTTCGACGAGTCTTTTCTTGTCGACTTCAATACATCATCAAAGAATTAGACTTAGAAATAAATTAGTACCTTGGAACCTACATGCCTCAATGGAAGGCCTCCTCACTTCCGATAGTAGGTTTACACCATTGACCTCTGATCAGATGATCTCATGAATGTTCTACCTCAGCTCACTTATTCACATTCATTCGAATGTATTAAAGGTACCTTGGGAATCATTGTCATCATTGGTGATTTACCTCACACTTGTTAACAATATACCTCAATGACCGGTAATCAAGTGGTTTCTACCATATTCAATGCCAAAATATTTATCACATGGCTAAAATCATACCATCTCGAGATAGGGACGAAGACCCTAGGTTGAGCACTCACTCTGTTTTGCACTTTTCCCAGAATGCGATGAAGATCATTTGAGCATGTAAAATATTCTAGTATAATATCCATGCTAACAATATTACTGATAAATATATTGTCAAATAGATCCATATTGTATTGGTTAGTGGCTATGTTTTGTTACCTCGTAGCTCCTGTGTATTCTTTCATGGTTGCGATCAGTGCAAATCATGGAGATATGGATCCACATTGTATCTCTGGTGGTCATATCCTTAGTCAATATTCTCATGGATGCGCAGTGTATTATTCGGTGGCCATGGTTTGAGTCATTTGTATTCCAAGCATAGGTATGTTTGCCTTGGGAATTAAATGTATATTTATACTATTTAATGGTTGTTTGCAGCTTCTGCCAGGTTCTCCTACTCCAGCACCCTTGCATTGAATAATTTGTAAAGTGTTCCAGCCATTAGTTTCTCTTCTCACCTCACACTTTAGGGGGCATCTGTTACACACCAAAATGCCACACTTAAGTGTCACACCCTAAGTGTCGCAAGTGTTGCAAAGTGTCCCTTATTCTTTGTTAAGTGTCGTAAAATGTCCCATATACTTTGCTAAGTGTCACAACTCGATTGACACCATAAACAACATTGTCCATGACACCTAAGTCATGTTGGAAGAAGAAACCATCAATTGACAGTCAAAACCACATCTTTTCACTTGGAATTTTGACCATTTTTTGGGCATTTATGAAGGGTGGCGCTCCCCTATCCAAGCTTAGGGGGTGCCAATGCTTCCTTGGACTTGTTCAGGGGGCGTCACTAGTGCTATGTCTCTAACTTAGGGGGAATGGTTAGAGGAAAATATGGGAGATCCCACCTTTTTCTAAGGGCCAGCTCTGAAGGGATGAGATTGTTTTGGTTCGAATCCTATTCTATAACTCTATATTAGGATCAAATCTCAACTCATGGAGCAATATCCTCAACCAATTCCATAATTTATTTTTTTATTTTTTTATTTTTTTTACTGGGGGAATCGGCAACTCGTTGTTCTCGTACTCGCGTGACACGGGGTCGATCCCCGTCAGCTACCACTATAACCCCAGGTTCAACCACCCAGCCCGCAAGAATGGCGCACGAGTAAATCCGGGTGAGAATCGAACATGAGACTTCATTTTTACAAATTTCCTTCCATTTACATGGCACTTGCCAATCCATCTACACCCGTGAGGGAAACCAATTCCATAATTATCCCATGGTGGTTGAGCATAATTATCCCATGGTGGTTGAGCCTCCCAATCCTATAAATTTGAGGCATTTCCATGGTGAAGGGGGGAGGAAATTGTCGAAGTATCATCATTATGATCGTAATATATTCATGCAAGGGGTTGGATGAGGAGAGAAGTTACTACAATGTCAAACATTATTTGTAAGTACTTGCATGATTTCCACTTAATATAAACTTGGCCTATTCCCTTCAAGTTCATGTGTTCTACATTTGCTTGTTTATTGTTGTTTCAATCTTCGTAGATAGATCTGCTTTATCTAATCATATATAGTAGGAGGAAGAGTTTCTTTGTTGGTCTTTGCAAGACTTCATTTGCGTTGGGGATCTTGGAGATCAAGCCCGGGAATTGGAGCAGCGAGGACAAACATCAAAATAAGGTACACCATATTCTTCTTCTCTCTCTTTTGATTGGTTAAGTTAGATTAAAAGGGAACGTAGCAACAATTTGTTTCATTTTGTCTTTGGACCAAAGAAGGGGTCTTGGTTCAAAGGGGAGTTTAGCCCGTCTACAGAGTAAGATTTCTCATAACACCGGTGGACATGTATTCATGAGGAGATGGCTTGTTCAGATACTCACGGGGGCTTTGGATAAAGATTTGATGGATGCAGAGACCCTGTGTCTGGGGAAATCTTGTGATCATCACTTGCACGGGGAAGATGGAGGTTATTGCATTTGGAGGCACTTTGGCATGGCTAGGAGACCATCTCCCACCTTATCCCACTTGGACGTTGGCCTTTGGAGGCTTGGACGTCACCCTTATAGTCCATGACGTCACTAGGGATTGATGTAGATAGTTATTTATGAGGGAGGCTTGTGATGTGACATTTGGCACATGGTGAGAGGATGGATGGCCTTTGGAGGCCTAGCGCCATATTAATATAGTCTAGCGCTTCACTTAGGAAGCCTAATGTCACCCTAAAAAGGGCATGACGTCACCCTTTGAAGGATATTTGATGTTATTTTTATAATTTATAAATTAAAAGGGAAAATTTTGAGGTCGGCCCAGTTATAATTTTAAGTTGACATTTTTAGTCCAAAACGTGATATAAATACACCTTTGTCAATTCATTTTACACATAACTCTCTCACAAGCGAAGATACAAGTCTGAAAATTTCACCATAGTGGCTCCTTGGCTAATTTTTACTGGTGCGCACCTCTTGGAGTACTTGCTTTGGATGCTTATTGATGATTTTTTTTGTGCAAATTTCTGCAACTACATGTTTTATGCTTAATTATTCTTGGTGAAGTAAGTAAAATCTGAAAATTTATTTTCATGATTTGAATGGTTATGGTAAATTTTACTTTTTCATGTTGAAGAGTATGAAATTTCTTGCTAGAAACCCTAGGAGATGAACATAAGGTGTTTCTTCCTCTCTCTAGTTCTTTCCGCTTATTGATTTGTCAAGAGGATCTTGTCTAGATTAGGCTTCTAAGCCCCCTAAAGTGTTATCACTTTAGGAGCCCTATTCTAGTGGCTTGTTGCAAAGTATATTTCAAGTGTCCAAGGAGAAGAGGAATTCACTAGAGCCCAAAAACAACTTGTGCTCTAGCCAAAATTCCATATTTGAGATTCAAAGCTTGGGGCCTTGAAGTGCCAACACCTCAAGGCTTTATCTCTCCATCCTTAGACCATACTATCATTTTTTCTCCAAGTATTTCTTGGTGTTGCAATGACTCCAGAAGCCCAAAAAGCACTTTTCTACTTGCTCTATATTGTGAAGGAATTGAACAAACAACTCGTACATCCTATCCTCCTAAGATTCTACTAACTCTTACTAACCCTAGCTTAGCTAAATTACTAATTGTGTTGTTGTTGTTACAAAAAAATTGTTACAACCATATAAAACCTTGTAATTTGTCATATACATTGATCTAACATTAGCTTAACATGCTCATAAATTGCTTTTAGAAAGTGTTAACTGATCTATTGGATGAATGCTAAGTTTTCACTATACTTTCACGCTATTCCGAGTTGTATTTTTTGTGGTTGTTACAAAAGATTAATTGTTGTTGTAAACTAATAACTTGTTGGATTTTCACTTCCCCCTCCATATATTTACATTGTCTATTGTCTGTTGAAGTCTTAGTATCATTTTGGTACTTGGAAATTGCTATATATATGCTATATTGTTCTTGTTCCGGGCAGGTACACAATTTCACGTCCTTTTCCTCAATTTTATAGACATAGACCTTTGACTTGGGTAACCAGTGAGAGGAGGGGTATATCTTGATCAATTCTTTAGCTTTCCCATCCCTTTAGGTTACCGAGGATGCCTCCCCTAGGTTGGACCTTCATCCATCCCTGAAAGTGGGGATTTACCAATAAGGTGACAGTGGTGGGTTATCCTGTTGTTATGCCAATTTCACCTACTTGTCTTGGGATTTGGACAAGTACAAATTGTGTAATAATAGGTTGAAAGCAATTTGGCATCCCAGACTTTCCATGAACTATGTAGCCTCTACCTTGGCATCTTCCCCATTCTTAAACATATTCTTGTTTTGTTGACAACCACCATATCACACAAAATATGTATTTATTTCTCCTACTATTATAATGTATTCACAATCATGGGTTATAATATTTGCATGATTGTTGATTAACTTCCTTCTAAGGCTCATGCACATTCATATATATAATTGTTAGATTTCCATTTTCACTTAGATACTTACAACCATATTATGATATTATGAAATAAAATTTATTCCATTTGTTACCTTTCTTATTCCCAGTAGTGATTATAGCTCAGTTGTAATTGAAAAAATATTATATGCATACTCTACCATCATGCATGCATAGGGCATTGATTTGTATGTTATTTAAAGGCCTACAAACAACTGAAAGAGAACAACATTCTAAGCATAAAAATACATTTTGTTTTTAGTTTAAGTGACAAGCACATTCATAATAAGTTATGTATGCTTTTAGTTATGTAATATCGACAAAATAGACCAAAGTTAGGGGTAACTAAGGAGATCATGTGTCGAGGTTCACAGGTAGAAGACATGGAGTGTTGAGAGCCAGATTAACTAGAAGAACCCCACAGGGCCCCTCCTATCTTGACTTGCACCATTATCCATCACCGGCAGTAGAGCAACATCCATCACACCAGCATGGCCCTAGAGGACATCAGGTCTTGCTTCATGAGGTAATAAGTCTAGTTTCATGGCAAGTGTCACTTTAATAACTGAAGAATTTGAATATGTTGCAAAGAATATTTTCTTGATTATGGAGTGTTTGCTTGGGAATTATACCCTTTGCCTTATTTAACCTTGGTGGGTGTCATCACATCTTAATAATTTGTTCACCCTTGGGAATGGGGTGCTATTGGGGGGTTCCTGGAAGAGTCATTGTACCATTCATGATCATACTTATCACATTCCATACTTCTTCCATTTTGTCTCCTCATATTTTGGGTTTTCATGCTTATTGACCCAAGAAGGGCATGTACCTCATTTCATGGGAAGAAGGGGCCATTAGGCTCAGAGGTTCCCTAAAACAAACATCATGCATTAAAATCTCGCCCTGGGATCCCAAGAACAATGAAACGCTTCTCAAAAAATGAGGGACCCTTAAAATAAATAAATAACTAATCAATCATGCAAACCAAGGTAGAGCGTATGTGGGCTATGCATTTCCTTTTAGTGCCCCTTATTGTCTTCAACTTGGAAAAACATGCAAATCATGGTACAGCATATGTGGGCTATGTATTTCCTTTTAGTGTCCCTTATTGTCTTCAACTTGGAAACACATGCAAAATAAATGGCTAATAAAGGGCTAGGAAAAATATGCTTTAAAAACATAAAGAGGAAAAGGATGTGGCTAGCCCTCAACAAAGGCACCCATAAATGAGACAATACGAGCCCTTGGATGTCATGAAACCCCATACCCAGAATTCTTACCCCCCTCCACCTCATACTCACACATGACTTAGATAGGTTTCCCTTTGGAAACACCTTTGACTTGGGGATTGATTGACCCAATAGGATGCCTTGACACCCGTCCAACACCGAAATTTGACAAATTGTATAAGGTCTTTGAGCATTTGTTTAGTTTGAAAAGAGGGGGTTGATTCACATGTTTGGGTGGTTCCATTATTAGATGTGGCTTACTTGGCATGATTATTGTGACTTATGGACCCTTTGAGGGTGCAAATGTTTGTCTTTGGAGGACCCTAACCGGTGGACATGTATTCATGAGGAGATGACTATGTTCGAACCTTCATGAGGGCTTTGGAGCCCAAGGATGGGTGATATACCCCATGTCTGGGGCAACCTTGTGATCATCATTTCTACCTTGAAGGAGGAGGTAGTTGCACTTGGGGGCACTTTGGTAAGGCTAAGAGACAAGCTCCCACCTCTTTCAACCTGGACGTTAGCCATTGGAGGCTTGGACATCAACTGCCTATCTCATGACATCATGGATGAGACTAGGGTTTGAAGGAGGGTTAGGAGGTGATGTTTTGGCACACGTTTCATGATTGATGGCCTTTGGAGGCCTAGCATTGCACACTTCTACCTCAACGTCACCTTTATGGAGCATAATGTCACCTTGGAAGGGATGACGTCACCCTTGTTTTAGGGTTATTTTATGTAAAGTTGATTTTATGTAATTGAAAGGGAAAATTTTATGAGGTCGACCCTCTTTATATTTTTAAAAAAAGTTGACTTTTAAAGTGGACAAATATGGTTGCAAGGCCTCATATAAAGAGAGTCCTTGCCATTTTCATTTTTCAACACAACTCTTCCTCACACTAGAGGATTGGATTTGAAATTTTCGCTATCTTTGGGCATATTAGTCTCTTTCACTAGTGTGCACCTCTTGGAGGACATTTTTTGGATGCTTCTTGGCTCATATCTTGGTGAAATTTTTGCAACTAGGGTTTGTTCTTGGTTCATGCTTGGTGAAGTAAGTAAAATATGCAATTTCTTTCATGTGTTAAATGTTAATGGTATATTTTACTTGTTCATATTGAAGCGATATTTCTTGTGTAAACTCTAGGAGAGGAACATAAGGTGTTTCTTCCTCTCTCTAGAATACTTCATCCATTGATTTTCTAAGAAATCTCATCCAGGGTAAACTCCTAAAGCCCTAAAGTGCTAGAATTTTAGAATTTTGTTTCTAGAAGCTTGTCACAATTTTTTTTGAAGAATCTAAGAAGGGAACTAAGAATTGCTAGAGCCCAAGGGTGTTTGCACTCTAGCAATTTCTCCTTGAAATCTAAGGCCCTAAGGTGCTAGCACCTTAGATTTCAATCCCTCATCCTTAGACATTATTATCATTAATTCTCCAAGTGCTTACTTTTGTTGTAATTGACTCCATATCCCAAAAGGCACTAGTATCATTGCTCTCTTGTGAAGGAATTGATAAAAAAAACTCTAAAACTCTATTCTCTAAAGATTTTACTAACATTTTCTAACCCTAGCGTAGCTTAATCTACTAACTTTATTTATGTTGTTGCAAAACACTGCTACAACCCTCTAATTTGCTTCATTTTTTTTTCATAATTCACTCTAACTTGTAGCTAACCTACTCAGAATTTGCTTGGAGTAAGTGCTACTTGATCTATTGGATAAATGTTAATTTTTCACTATCTTTTCATGCAATTTTGATCTATATTTCTTGTGATTGTTACAAAATACTAATTGTTGTTATAAATCGTCATCTAGCTACAATTTTACATCAGCCACCATATATTTATGTTATCTATTGTTTGTTGAGGTGATATTATCATATTGGTACTTGGAAATCACTACATATATGTTGCAATTGTTCTTGTTCCATGCAGGTACCCAAATTTTCTTCCTTCGCATCAATTTAACAGAACTAGACCTTTTAACATAGGTAATCGTTGAGAGGGACCTCCAAACTTGGCTACATCCCTCCTATCTGATCATTTGAGGTTTTTGGAACGCCTCCCCTAGGTTGGACCTCATCCATCCCTAAAACGTGGGGATTTCCTACTAAGGTGACAGTGGTGGGTTATCCTGTAGTTACGTGGATTTGAGGACTTGTGTGGGGATTTTGCACAAATAGAAATCCCACGATAAGTTTTTGGCACCATTACCAGGGAGAATCGAGTCAAATTTCCTCAACGACACATCTTCTGTGAGATTTCCCAAAGCCCCTATCTTATAAGCTTGCATGGCGACTCCACTAAGGGTGATTCCCTCTTTTCCATTGATAATCCTTGAGGGGTTATCTGGTGGCTCCACAAAGCTCATGGAGTTATTCTAATCCTCCCAAAACCTACAAGAAAAGGCTTCCACATAACTCTCATGTAGTTAAATAATTGTTTGGTGGAAACCTTCCTTTGAATACAATGGCTCAGACTCAAACTCAAGCCCAGACTCAGACTTAGAACTAGAGTCAAAAGCAATGGGTGTCTAAGTTCCTTAAGCCTTTATATATGTCATCTATCCAAGGAAAATGGTTTCCCAGACTCAATGGTAATTATGTGACTGGTGCAGAAGATAATATGAGTAATTTCTGGGCTTTCTTTCAACTCAATCCCTTAAGTGATGATGGCGAGGATTTGGTGATGAAACTCTTATATGTCACTCTTTAAGATGTTGCTAGAAGATGGTATGATAGATCCAAAATGGATCTAGGAAGGCCTAAAAATCAAATTCTAAGAAACGGACGAAACTAGCGCCATTGTGTCCGGCTCGTCGTGTCGATTCCGACCATATATTTTTTTTCACAAATGGATGTCGTATGCGAAAGATATCGCGTTCTGACCAATTTCCCAAATAGGCAAAAAGTCAACAGATCAAAGTCAACAAGTCGTATTGTTGACTTCAGCAGTACGATAGGTAAGAACATGATAACATGGCATCATCAAGAGGTGACATGTGTCACCCGAATTTGGTGTTTTCGGGCTTAGTTGGCACCAATACGGATTTGACACATGGCATTGTACGGATGACATGTGGCAGTCTGTACATGATGTCGCCCAATGACAGGTTGACACATGGCAATACGAACGATAGTTGGGATGTACGGAAGCTGACGTGCAAGGGTGACTGCGCTGTACAGATGCTGATGTGGCAGCTGACTAGACAGGTGACTAGGTTGTACGATGGTGATGTGGCAATTGACTGAGCATGTTGACTATGCATTAACTGTGTGGTACAGTCCAATCACAGGGTGACACGTGGCCCAACCAGAGGGTGCCACATGGCACCCTATATTTTGCCAATATTGGCTAGTTCAAAAAAAAAATTATAGCCTCCATCGGTTTCGAACCCCCGACCTTCGTGGGTGCCAACGAACTAAACTTCTGGGCTAACCGGATAGGCGAATGGTGGGTCTTGTTAACTCTGTGGCATAATAGTTATAAGAGTTTGCGGTGGCATATTGTTTGGCATAGGCCCTAGTCGGCAGGGGCTAGCTCCGACCGACCAGGGGCTATGAACCTGGAGCTAGCCAATCCGGAGGGTGCATGGAGAGGTAAGGGCTTGGCCATATGGGCCATAGCCACAGGAACAGGAGCCTAATCCGGAGGATAAGGGCGAGGGGACTTACCCCTCGGTCACATGGCATAGCGCATATGACCAAGAGCCCGGAAATAAAGGGGACAACGCACCTATATGCATATTTTTGGGTTTTTAAACCTTATTGTATAATTTTTATGGATTTTTAGCTGATTTTTAATGGATTTTAGCCAATATTGGGAAATCTGGAGCCCGATTTGAGGCAAGATCTTGGGAGGAAGTTGGGAGATTGATGCCAACTCCAAATATATATAAACTAGGGGTTCTTAACAGCATTAGAGAGGTTCAGAACTAGAGAAATGTTGAGGAATTTTAAATCCAAAGCCATTGAGGAGGGGAACTTTGCGGGCCAATTCTGGGAGCTACGCTCAACCATTTTCAGTGTTGTCAGTTGTGTTGGATTCTTGAGGTCGAGAAGAACACAGCCAGACTAGCTTGCAATCCATTTGACAGTTTTCTGATGTACTTTTGAATCATTGAAGAGAAATAAGAAAGCCTCACCCACTAAGACAAAGGCCCAGAGACGTAGGCAATCTTGTCGAACTCCGTAACAAATTTGTTGTTATGGTTTGATATTCTTTATGCTTACATTATGATCTGCGTTTATTATTATGGTTGTTATAATATCTCATTAATTGCTTCTTCTTTCATCAATTCCTATGTGGTAATTGAACTCATGCTTAAAACTTAACCAAGTATTTTAAACATCATTTATGGATCAATGATAGTCTCCCTGATGCTAGTATCAAAACCATGGATCAACTAGAACAAGTTTTTTCTCAAAACATGGAGTGTTAAAGAATATCCTAACATGTTGTTAACATGACTCAATTATATCAAGAAATCTAAGAATGAGACTGTTAGGGAATTCCACGTCAAGTTTGAAAGATTACAACAACAAATACCTAAGAGTCATCACCCTAGAGGTGATTACCTTCTCTTCCTTTATACCGAGGCATTTTCAAGGAAATTTGTGGTTCATGGTTAGGGACAAGGGTCCAAGGACAATTCAAGAAGCCCATGAAATAGCTACAAGAATCGAGGCTAATATCTCCTCATCCAAGGTGGAACCTTTCTATGCCCCAAGAGTTAAGGTTGATATTAAACCAAAAGTAGTTCACAACGTTGAGACCACCCAGGATATCAGTACTACCTTGGCAAAGCTTCAAGATATTGTGGATGACATGGCAAGAAATCAAACCTTGATGATAAATATAATTACCAATTTGGAGAGAGCATAACAATAATCTCCCAGACCTCCTTTCAGGGGATAGCCTCAGAAGCCTAGTAAAGTATACAAAATACATAGTATCCACCCCCTCCCTATCCATATGAAGCTAAAGGTGAGACACGTAGATCCCCATCTGAAAAAGGTAAGTAAAAGGTTAGGGCACCTAGTTTACTTAGAAGGGTAGGGTCTAAATAATAGAATAAAAAATAGGGAAGATATGGCCAAAAACCCACGGTGGGGGGATAGAATAAGCTTGTGAAGAGGCAAGCTTTTTCTCCCTCCCCCCCACGTTATTTGTGTGATATATGGTATTTATATAATAGAGTAAGTGATGGCTAATAAATAATAATTGTCATTTGACCAATCTTTTTTTCCTATCAAAGAAGAGATAGATCTAATTTCAATGGTAGAGAGGAAAAGACCATGGACACCTAGATCCAATTTGTAAAGGCAAAAGATGTGGCAGAGTTGGCCTACTCATCAGAAGAAAGAGCAGAGGTGAATGAAGCTGGATTTCAATGGTAGAGAGGAAAAGACTTATTTAAGGAATCTATCTAAGACTTCTAATATAATACTAAAGACTAGTTCCTCTCCTTACTACCCATAGAGTCTTTCTTCCGGAAGCACTACCGCTAGAATTCCATCCTCGAAATGAGCAAAGGGTTCCTATTACTCTCGCTCCCTCAAATGTTGTAGATTAAACTCCTTGGTGTTTTCAGTGTAGGGACGCACATTGGGAGCATGAATGTCAATTGAATAGTGGGGACCCTGATTAAGTGAACATTACGAAACATGTCTTCACTAAAGAAATGCAAGTATGTCTCAATATCACACTCAAAAAACATGAAGAAGGCATGAAAGAGGCAGCCAGAAGAGCTATTATGGAAGTTATAAACAATCTAGATGAAGAGTTGAGGGAGAAACTGAAGAGGCAAGAGTTGTAAGTGTATACAAGACAAAAAAAAAAGTGCCTCGAGCTCCTCCCACCGACCCCGAGCTTCCCCAGCAAAAACTTCCACCTCCACCAGTGAGTAGGGTTTTGCCCAATCTTTCTTTGCCAAAAAATGACAATAATGACTTGAACTTTGACTTAGAAAGTGCTTTGGAGAAGATGAGTGTAACGGTGCCTGTATGGGAAATCATCAAAGTTACTTCAATAAAAAATAGGTTTGAGAAATTCCTCAAGGTACAAGATGAACCAAGAGATCCCCCCATAATGCTACACGAAGATTATTTCAGGGTACAATCTGATGATCATCCACCATTCTTTATGTCTCTTCAAGTGAATAAAAAATGCTTGAATAATTGCATGCTTGACTCAGGGGCATGTGCAAATATGATGTCATTAAGGGTGATGAAACAGTTGGGTTTGAACACTACAACTCCTTACATAAATGTGTGTGGGTTTGAATCCATGCCTATTCCCACTCATGGTGTGGTAGAAAATGCGAAAGCCCACCTTGCCCAATACCCTGAAATAGTTATCTCGGTGGGCATTGTGGTGGTGGATGTCCCTGATGTATGGGGCATGCTCTTGTCTAGAAAGTTTGCTCCAACATTGGGTCGCACATTGTAGAGGGACCTAAGTAACATCGAATTACCTATGAATGATGGTACCTATGCTCGCTTGCAATATGACTATGGCCAAGGCTCGCATTGAAGAAGTTGACATTGATTCAAAAACAAAACAAATACATGAGCCAACCAAGGAATTTCTTCCAAGTTTTTCCCCAAATGATTTACCTTTTTCCAAGGAAGAGGATTTTGATGCCATACAATGGCCAAAGAAGGAAGAGTACCAACAACTGTTAGACAGGTATAAATATACTAAGATTGGTTATGTCAAAGTATTGAGGAAAGAAGACAAAGATTTATTGGTTAGACCAAGACAAGATGATGTCCTTACCATAAAATCCCACCCCCCTCCCTCGAGGCAATACACCAGAGTAATACAAGAAGTAGTTGATCCCAAAGGAGGGTATTACAAGCAAGGAGATTTGATCTTGGAGTGTGATACAAAAATGGGCCAGCCCAATAATCATAAGGATTCTAATTTTTTTTTTGCTAGGACCATTTAAGGTTAGAGGGAAGTTTGTCAATGAAACTTACTACCTGAACACAATGCAGGAAAGGAGGTGCCCATTATTAGTTAGTGGCCATCTTCTCAAACCCCATTGTGGGGAAGAGACTTGACTCCTTACTAACATGAATTAGTGTAGGTCGGTAGGCATTTGCATCTTGCATCTCATTGTATATAAGTTGCATATTGCATATCATGATAGTACATATTGTATCTTGTTTGAATTTGCATACATGCTTATCATTTACATGTTCTCTTCTTGTATCTTGCATCATTGCTATGTCATGTTCATATGTTTTACCTGAACATATTGATATGTTAGAATAAAGATATTGGAAAATTTTATTTTCAACATTTGCTTTGAAATTTTGGTAGTTAGCAATTTTCCATAAGAATAAGGGGTGATAGCACCACCCTCGATGCTCTGATGATTTTGCTTGAGTGTGTAGGCACGGGTCATACCAGATATGTTAAGGTTCTCATGCGCTCTACAATGAACACATGTCCCTGAGTAGGAGCCTAATGTTACCCCCCAAATCTAGGGGTAACTAAGGAGATTATGTCTAGAGGCCCACAAGTAGAAAACATGGAGTGTTGACAGCCAGTTTGACTAGCAGAGCCCCACACGGCCCCTACTATCTTGACTTGCACCATTATCCATCACCAAAAGCAGAGAAACATCCATCACACCGGCATGGCCCCAGAGGACAGCAAGTCTTGCTTCATGAGGTAATAAGTTGGGTTTCATGGTAAGTGTCACTTTAATAAGTGAAGCATTTTGAATATGTTGCAAAGAATTATTTCTTGATTACACAACGTTTGCTTGGAAATTATACCCTTTGCCTTATTTAACCTTGGTGGGTGTCATCACGTCCTAGTAAGTTGGTCACCCTTGGGAATGGGGTGCTATTGGGGGGTTCCTTGAAAAGTCATTGTACCATTACCGATCATATTTATCAATTTGCATATTTCTTCCATTTTGTCTCCTCATCTTTTAGGTTTTTGGGCTTATTGACCCAAGAAGGGCATGTGCCTCATTTTATGGGAAGAAGGGGCCATTAGGCTTGGAGGTTCCCTAGCAAAAACATCATGCATTAAAAGCTTGCCCTGCGATCCTGAGAACAATGAAACGCTTCTCAAAATATGAGGGACCTATAAAATAATAACTAACTAATCAATCAAGCAAACCAAGGTAGACCGTATGTGGGCTATGCATTTACTTTTAGTGCCCCATATTGTCTTTGCAAACCTAGGTAGATTGTATGTGGGCTATGTATTTCCTTTGAATGCCTCTTATTGTCTTCAACTTGGAAACACATGCAAAATACATGGCTAATAAAGGGCATGGAAGAATATGCTTTAAAAACAAAAAGAGGAAAAGGATGTGGCTAGCCCTCAACAAAGGCACCCATAAATGAGACAATGTGAGTCATTGTATGTCATGGAACCCCATACCCATAAGTCTTACCCCACTCCACCTCATACTCACACATGAATTAGATAGGTTTCCCTTGGGAAACACCTTTGACTTGGGGATTGACTCACCCAATAGGATTTCTTGACACCCCTCCCACACCTAAATTTGACAAATTGTATAAAGTCTTTGAGAATTTGTTTAGTTTAAAAATGGGGGTTTGATGCACATGTTTGGGTGGTTCCATTATTATATGTGGCTTACTTGACATTATTCTTGTGACTTGTGGACCCTTGGAGGGTGCATATGTTTGTCTTTGCAGGACCTTGCCCAGTGGACAAGTATTCATGAGGAGATGACTATGTTTGGAACTTCATGAGGGCTTTGGAGCCCAAGGATGGGTGCTAAAACCCACATATGGGGCAACCTTGTGATGATCATTTGTACCTTGAAGGAGGAGGTTGTTTCACTTGGGGGCACTCTCACATGGCTAAGAGACAATATCCCACCTCTTTCCACCTAGGCGTTAGCCTTTGGAGGCTTGGACGTCAACCACCTAGCTCTTGAAGTCATGGAGGAGACTAGGTTTTGATGGAGGAGGGTTAGGAAGTGATGTTTTGGCACATGTGGCATGATGGATGGCCTTTGGAGGCCTAGCGTTGCACACTTCTACCTCAACGTTACCTTAGAAGGAATAATGTCACCTTTGTTTTAGGGTTATTTTATGTAAAATTGATTTTATGTAATTGAAAGGGAAAATTTGATGAGGTCGACCCTTTTTATATTTTAAAGTTAACTTTTAAAGTGGACAAATATGGTTGCAAGGCCTCATATAAATAGAGGCCTTGCCATTTTCATTTTTCAACGCAACTCTTCCTCACACAAGGGGATTGGATCTGAATTTTTCTCTATCTTTGGGCATTTTAGTCTCTATCACTAGTGTGCACCTCTTGGAGGACATTTTGTGGATGCTTCTTGGCTCATATATTGGTGAAATTTCTGCAACTATGGTTTGTGCTTGGTTCAGGCTTGGCGAAGTAAGTAAAATCTACAATTTATTTCATGTGTTGAATGTTAATGGTATATTTTGCTTGTTCATAAGGTGTTTCTTCCTTTCTCTAGAATATTTCATCCATTTATTTGCTAAGAAACCTTATCTAGGGTAAAATCCTAAAGCCCTAAATGCTAGCACTTTAGGAGTTTTTTTCTAGAAGCTTGTCACAACTTTTTTTTTGAAGAATCTAAGAAGGGAAGTAAGAATTGCTAGATCCCAAGGGTGTTTGCACTCTAGCAATTTCTCCTTGAAATCTAAGGCCCTAAGGTGCTAGCACCTTAGATTTCAAGCCCTCGTCCTTAGAAATTATTATCATTATTTCTCCAAGTGCCTATTGTTGTTGTGATTGAATCCATAGCCCAAAAGGCACTAGTATCATTTCTCTCTTGTGAAGGAATTGATCAAACAAACTCTCAAACTCTATTCTTTAAAGCTTTTACTAATTTTGTCTAACCCTAGCATAGACTAATCTACTAACTTTATTGTTGTTGTTCCAAAACACTGCTACAAGTCTCTAATTTGCTTCATTTTTCTGCATAATTCACTCTAACTCCTAGCTAACATACTCATAAATTGCTTGAAGTAAGTGCTACTTGATCTATTGGATAAATGTTGATTTTTCATTGTCTTTTCATGCAATCATGATCTATATTTCTTGTGGTTGTTACAAAATACTAATTGTTGTTAAAAACTGTCATCTAGCTGCAATTTTATATCAGCCAACATATATTTATGTTATCTACTATCTGTTGAGGTGATATTATCATATTGGTACTTGGAAATCACTACATATATCCTTCAATTGTTCTTGTTCCAGGGAGGTACCCAAATTTCTTCCTTTGCCTCAATTTCACAGACATAGACCTTTTGACATAGGTAACATGTGAGAAGGACCTCCAAACTTGGTTACATCCCTCCTATCTGATCCCTTGAGGTTACCAGGGACGCCTCCCCTAGGTTGGACCTCATCCATCCCTAAAACATAGGGATTTCCTACTAAGGTGACAGTGGTGGGTTATCCTATAGTTACGCGGATTTGAGGACTTGCGTGGGGCTTTGGCACATGTACAAATCCTGAGATAACAATTCCTATACACAATCGTATATGTTTATGGGTGGGAAATCAATATGTTTAGTAGAATTCAATGGATACAATGATCATATTATTGTGCATACAATGAATGCTTTTGCAAATGATTATGCCAGTTGAGATTACATGCACATGTGCAATTTTCATTGTGTTTCCTTAGACCGAAACTTAAAAACCTTACCCAACAAATACATGAAGTTGATATAATAGTAAGCAACACCCAAAAAAGAAAGTTTTCAATTTCAATGCAAGTTTAATCACAATACATTTTACCTTAAGGGTGTCACACAAAAGTGGTATGTACATATAACTTACATAGCTTGACCAACATAAGTTTTGAACATTGTAAAAGTGCAATCTCCATATGAAAATTATAATCTTAATTTGGAGGTGCATGCGGAGAGGCGAGTAACTGTTAGTTGCAGGTTTCATGGCGGTCTGAGGCCTAGACAATTTTTTACAACTTGGGTAGTTTTATGCGCTATTGGATAGATGGATACAGTCTATAGTTTTCTTCCTTGTGTTTTTTTTAGCCGAAGTTTTAGTCAACCATCTGTCGGGCTTGCGATGTTTGTGGGGAAGGGGAGAGTTACTGTGTAGGAGGCTCTAATACTGGCTAGAGTTGGTGTTAGGAGGAGTTGTTTTTCATCTTTCGAGACTTGGTTTGGTTTGAAGGACTTCCGACTAGTTTAGGGGGTTCTTTGTTTCTTGCCGACCCTAGCATATCTCTGTGGTTATCATCCCTTGTTGGCCCCACATTTATTGGAGAATATGGAATGGCAGACTGGCTCCTTAACCTAGAAGATCATGTCATCATATTAATCTAATCTTACCTTTGTTTTTTTTCTGGCTCCTCAGAGATCACCCTCTGATGAGACAGGGTCTTAGGACTTGAGGTGGCAGTCTTCAGGTGGTTTCGTGAAGATTCTTAATGGAGCGTGAGGTCATGGACCCTATAGGTGGTGAGGACGTGGAACCTTGGGATCGTCAGGAGATTTTGGCATCGGTTGATGAGATTTGTAATAGTTATTACCAGAGAACACACATTCATTGCACATTAAAGGATCCACTCCCGGGTTCTTTACCGTCCCTCAGACGCTGTAACTCCCATTTTCATCATCCCACTAGTTTTGCAGTGCAATTGGGTCCAAAACACACAGGTGGATCTAAGCTTCAAATAGACTTTGAAGGTATTCAGTCGATTCAGAGCAAGATAGACAAGAGAGATTCAAGAGTAGCCATTCAAAAGGAAAACTCTCTAGACGGTTCAAGGGTCCCAAATGGTCATAACAGGATTCTATCCAAGAGGACTCATAGGGTGTGGAAGCCCAAACGGAAACAACCTAGATTAGTGATGGGGATGGACGTTGGACTTGCAGAAGCTTGTAATTTATCTCTTTGTTCTCTAGTAGGGAGGTTAGCTTATAAGGAGCATTGCACTCAACAATTGAAGGTTTGGATGCATGAAACATGGGAGCCGGTCTTGTGTTACGTTCCAGATCTTCTTACCCTTCCTAGGGGTTGGATCAGGTTCATTTTTAAGAGTCCTAAGGACTCGGAATGCATTCTGGACAAGTTTTGGGGTTATGGTGGAGATAGTTTGATACTTAAGAGATGGTGCCTCAGGTTTAATATGGTCACAGAGTACTTTAGTTATCGCCATATCTGGGTTCTCCTTCTCGGGCTCCCCCTCCAGTTGTGGAACTAATCGACGCTTGAGCTTATTGGAAACTCTTTAGGACGTTTCCTTAGGGTGGACGAACAGGCACTTGCTGCATCGGATAAACAGATGGCAAAAGTTTCAGTGGAAGTTGATGTTCAAGCAGGGTTGTTGGAAACCTTGGATATAGAATGGAGGGGTATCCTTTTTGCTCAACGGTTGGATTATCTAGGACTACCATTTTGTTGCTCGTTGTGTCGAAGGATAGGACATCTGCGTAGATATTGTTCAAAGTTCGCTAGTACTAGTCTAGAGGAGGACCCATCAGAGGATATACAGTTTGATAGCTACGCGTTGATGCGGGATTCACCAGACTTGGGAGCTTTTTCGTGCCTGGGGCCGGAAGACAGTTCTGACACTGAGGATGCCTCTTATGTTGGTAAGTTAAAAAAAAATTGTCCCTTACTTTTTTATTCTCTTTCTGCTTGGCAGAGAGAGACTATTGAAAATCTTGTTCGCAAGGATTTGGGCTTGCTTTTTTTAGGTGGTGGGAAGCCGGTTATGGATACTGTTCAGTTACCACCTTCTCCTCCTACTCGACCGGTTTCCCCGAAGGACTTTGCACCCCCCTTGGCCACGAACTCATTTGCTCTACCTGTGTCTATGGAAGAGGAGGTTTCCACTGTTCTCTTGGGCTGAGCTAAGCCGGTCTTAAGTGACCAGGCGCTGGAACAAATGCTTTCTAACCTCATCGCGGACTCTACAAAATGTTTTGGTTCCATCCCTCTTCCTACGTACTTAGGAAAGGTCATTATTCATCCTCACAGTAGTAAGGGAGATATTCCTGGTTCTTCAGGAGCGGGGATGGTTTCTGGGAATGACCCAACTTGGTCTCGGGGTTTAGGAATAGAATTGTCTCCTATTAAAACGCGAAGTACGCATAAAAAGGCATGCACAGTGGGTTCGCGTTTGGTTTCTCAGTCATCCGTATCTGATCGAGGGGTGCTTAGAGGATTAAAATCCCTTGCCCAGGCTAAGACATGATCCTGCTATCCCTCAACATTAGAGGGGTTGGAGGACCCCTAAAACTTGCCTCCATGAGAAGACTTCTTGAGAAAGTTCATCCATCTGTTGTTTTTCTTCAAGAAACTTTGGTGGATTCCGGAAAAGCTAGGAACTTCATGAATTTTCTTCGGCCTGAGTGGTTGATTTGCGCGGTTAGCTCGGTAGGAAAGTCGGGTGGGCTCCTTGTGACTTGGGATCCTACTTTTTTCAAGCTAACATCGGTCCTAAGTATTGGTGGGATTTTTTTGACAGGTATTTGTTTAGAGACAAGAAGAAAAGTGGCTCTTGTGAATGCTTATGGACCATGTAAGGATCGTAAACTGTTATGGGATAATCTGGATAGAGCGGGTCTTTTAGTTGTTGAAGATTTGATTCTGGCGGGGGATTTGAATTTTACGACCAGCACTAAGGAGATATGGGGAGAGACTACACTGGCATATACTCTGTTGGTTTATATTAAGTAACTTTTTTCAAAAAATCTTTTGGTGGACGTGACACTGGATGAGGTGGTGCCGACATGGAGGAATGGGAGGTCTATACTAGAAAGTATATATAAAAGACTTGAAAGGTTTTACGTGGCAGAAGGATTGCTCAATGCTTCTAGTAGAATCCATGCATGGGTTGAATATCCATACCTTTCATATCATGCACCTATTTGCCTACAGATGGGGGAAGAAAGATTTGGCATCGCCTACCCTTTCAAACTTAACTCAGCTTGGTTACTTGAGGCCTCCTTTGATTCATTAGTAAGAGATGTTTGGAATGATGCATCCCATCTGATCCTAGAAGGATCACAATGTAGACTATTCAGTAAGTTAAATAGTCTTAGAGCTCGTCCAAAGATCTAGTTAAGAGAAAAATGGATCAGGGATCAAGCAGAGATGGCTAGTATTGAGAGAGACCTTGATGACCTTCTCTGTTTAAGGGTGTCGGATGTGTCGATAGATGATTATGAGAATAGATTAAGAAGGCTAGAAGTAGCTTGTAACAAAAATCTATTGGAGGAAGAGGAGAGGTGGAGATTGAAAATTCAGGCAATTTGGATATCCAGTGGCGACAAAAACACGAAGTTTTTCCATCGCTTTGCAAGTTATTGCAAGAATAAAAAGCATTTGTGGGAGATTGAGGATGAGGCGGGAAGGATCTATCAGAAGCAGGAAGACATAAAAATTTCGGCTATAAATTATTTCAAATCTTTCTATCAGGCAGCGGGCACAAACATCTTAGGTGATCAGGTCAATATTGTTAGGCTATTTCCACGTATGGTTAAAGAAGAGGAGGTTAGGGACCTTGAAAAATCATGCACAAAGGAGGACATTCTAGATTTTTTAAAGGGATTTACAAAGGAAAAGATCTTGGGGCCCAATGGGTGGACAGTCGAATTCTATCTCCATTATTTTGATTTACTTGGCCAAGATTTGTTGGATGTGGTGGAGGAGATGAGAACTAGAGGAGTAGTGAATAAGCAATTAAATACCACCTTTATAGCATTGATTGCTAAGGCTAACCATCCTAGAAATTTTGAGGATTTCCGTCCAATAGCTCTTTGTAACTTTTGTTATAAGCTTATTACAAAGATCATAGCAAGAAGGATTCGTCCCATTCTCTCTCGGGCACTTTCAGAAGAACAATTAGGTTTCCTCAAGGGCAGACAGATCCTTGACGTTATTGGTACAACACAGGAGTGCCTCCACAGTATAAAGACAAAACACTTGCAAGCTATCATCTTGAAGTTGGACCTCAAGAAGGCTTACAACTGTGTAAATTGGGACTTTCTGCGCCTTGTTCTTTTGCAATGTGGTTTTGGGATGGTCACTACAAATTGTGTCATGGGATGTATTTCCACAGCTGTATTTGCAGTTTTGATTAATGGGGAAGCAACAAAGTTTTTCCAGAGCGGGCGTGGGCTATTCCAGGGTTGTCCATTGTCGCCCTTTTTATTCATCCTAGTGTTGGAAGGACTCAGTGTTTTGTTGAAACTGGGCCAAGCGGAAGGCACTCTGTCGGGGATCAAAGTATCTAGGTAGATAAAGATTTTACATTTGCTTTTTGTGGATGATGTGATCATCATGACAAATGCTAAGATGTTTGAATGGATTGAGATAAACAAAAATCTAAATATCTTTTGCAAGGCTTCAGGGTTGAGAATTAATCTACAAAAATCTAGTTTTCTGCATACATGCGTTCAGAATGAAGTTTTAGAAGAGATGAAATATCTTTACAATATAGATTCAAAAGATCTATCGAAGGGTTTCAGTTACCTGGGCGTTAAGAACCAAATATCAATAAAGCATGGAAAATCCTCAGAAAAAGTACTCAACACCTTGAAAAAGAGAGAATTTCATATAATAAGCCTCTTCGAGGGGGCAACCTCCTTTTACCCCACTTCAATGTTCAAGTACAAGATGATTCAAAATGAAAATGTCTCCTTGGTATATCTAGGAGACTAGGAGGTATAATTACAACTAATGGCCTAAGCCGACATAAATAAAATAACATTACTAATATAATATGCCCCAATTAAGGGGTAATGAGCCAATATTAGGGCTTAACATGCCCCTCCCCTTGAGACAAGTGTTGTCCGCAACGCTTCAGTAACTCTAGATGCTTCTGTATAAAAGACTCATTTTCCAAAGTGGAATCTTCAGCCGGTAGTTTCCTCCATTTAATGAGATACTCTGAAATGGATATATTCCTTAGTTGGCGAATTCTTGTGTTAGTGATGACTTTAGGCTCCAATATGATATTTCCTTCCTCGTCAAGTTCTGGCAATATAGTTTGAACTAGGATCTTGTTGCCTATAACCTTCTTTAATCATGAACATGGAAAACTGGGTGTACTCATGAAGATGCAGGCAGCTCCAATTTGTATGCCATAGTACCAATCTTTTGCAACACCTTACAAGGGCCATAGTACTTTGGTGATAATTTATCATCCTTCTTGGCTTGCTTGAGGGACATCTGTTTGTATGGTTGTAGTCTTAAAAATACCCAATCCCCTACTTCAAAACTTATTTCACTACGATGTTGATCTGCTTGTTGTTTC
>ML778067.1:269973-331729 GCA_009831015.1 Picea engelmannii
ATGAAAATGTCTCCTTGGTATATATAGGAGACTAGGAGGTATAATTACAACTAATGGCCTAAATCCGACATAAATAAAATAACATTACTAATATAATATGCCCCAATTAAGGGGTAATGAGCCAATATTAGGGCTTAACACTGGGATATTTTTTTTAAATTAGCAAGCTATAAAGGGGAGGATTGGAGTTGGCTCATTGAAAAAATTGAGTGCAGAATCAATCATTGGTGTAATAGACTGTTATCGTTGGGAGGAAGGTTTATTCTTGCAAAAGCAGTCTTGGAAAGATTACCAGTATATTGGTTGGCCTTAGCTCACATTCCTCAGTCGATCTTGAACAAAATTAGGCAATTGGTTTTTTCGTTCCTTTGGTCAGGGAATAAGCAGAGAAGTATTTTCCATTTGTGCAAATGGGAAATGGTACCGAAGCCTAAATCTTATGGTAGTTTGGGGCTAAGAAACCTTTATATCTTCTACAGGGCTCTGGCAGCTAACACTCTTTGGAGAGTATTTATGAAACCGTGTATATGGAATAGGGTGACTAAAGATAAGTATCTTCCTCATGTGCAGGTGCATACGTGGCTTCGATCTGCAACGATGCAAATGTCTGGTGGGTCCCAAACCTAGAAAAATCTACTAAACTCTCTTTCGCTTGTACTTCAGTGGATAGACTGGAATCCTTGATCTGGGCAGTCTATAGTTCTCGGGCGAGATGCTAATTTGGGTATGGGTAAAGATTCTTTGTTATCATCAGGTCTTATATACAAATTGAATCACCATAGAATTTATTATTTGTACCAAGCAAGATGCGATCTAACTCGAGGAGCTATCTGTACAGACTGGGTGGACGGTGCCAATTTGGAGCTCGAAGAAGATGAGGCAGCAGAATGGGAAAAGTTCAGGCAAAATCTGATATGCTCGGGCATAAAACTTCAAGATCGTCTGGATGTTCTTTTATGGACAGGAGGAGACAATATTGGTCAACTCTCGGTAAAAAATGTGTATAATGCGGTGGCAGCAAAGTTTTGGGCGACCAAAGTTGTGGGATGGCGAAAAAAGCTTTGGAAATGGGAGTGTCCATTAAAAATAAAGATTTTCACATGGTTAATGGCAGAAAACAAGATCCTTTTATGGGAAAATCTCTAAAATGAGGTTGGGAGGGACCTAACATATGTATCTTATGCAAAAAATCAAGTGAAATAGGCTTGCACTTATTTGTGAATTGTCCCTTTACTTCTGTTGTCTATAATAAGGTTATGCACACACTAAAGGTATCCAGGGGCTAGATTGGCTCTTCGGTGATCAATTGTTTTGATAACTAGATAAAATTAAACCCCTCTTATTCTTCGTTGCCAGCTTTTATTGGTTGGTTTACTTGGAACGAAAGAAGCTTAACAATCTTTGATGCAGGATCTTCGTCCATTCTAAAGGTAGTTATCAAAGTTTTAGGAGTTGTCAAGACATATGGAAAATAAGTAAAAGTTCCTCCTGTGCGCATTTCTCAAGTTATACTTCCGACTGGAAAAGTTATTGTGTGGTTCGACGGAGCTACACAACAAAGTGGTAAACTCAGTGGAGTTGGAGGCAAGATAATGATTAATAATCATACATCATATCAGTGGACGCTCAATTGTCGGCAAGGATCAAACACCAAGGAAGAACTCATGGAGGCATGGGCTTCACTTTTTTTGGCGCATAGACTGTCTATTTCTGATATGCTTCTACTAGGGGACTCCAAGATCGTAATAGATTGGTTCAAAAAGAAGGCAAATCTCCAGGCAGTGGCACTGGTAAGCTGGAAAGAAAGAATTAAAGAAACTATTTTGTTCTTCAGGGATCTGTCTTTTGACCACATTTACAGAGAAGATAACATGGAAGCAGATATTTTATCAAAAAAGGCTCTCTTTAAGATGCCAGGTCAAATAGCTTTCTCTCAATGGGAGGAGGGCAATGAGGGCCCCTCCCTTTACTTGAATTTATTCTAATTCTGAGTACAAAGTTAGTGTGTTACCTTTTTTGGATATGTAATATGAGTTTTACTCATCAGACCTCACATGATGGCTTTTGTATGAAGCGATTGGTATAGTTTTGATTAGTATAAGGCTAAGATTCCAGATTTTGATTATAGTTTCTATTTTCGAAAAGTCTGATGTATGAAAACTATTATATTTTTATGAATATAAAGAGTAATTTTTTCTGTGAAAAAAAAAGATTTGAACATTGAAGTATGACTAGGTAAAAAATGTATAGTTTCATGTCTATAGGAATTCATTCTACTACTTTATATGTCAACAAGAGGCACGAACATGCTTTCACCAACTCTATAAGTTACCATTAACAAACATGTGTTTTTTAATGTATTTATTTTTATAAATATTAGCACGAGAGAGACCAAATTAGTTAGATCATCTTATTATTTGGACTGATCAAAAATTAAAATTAAGAAATTTGAAAATTAGGAAAATAAAATTTAATTTTAAATAAATTAAAATAAATAACAAATTTAAAAAACATTAAAGAATATACACAAATTTAACCCAAAAATTGACAAATTAATACATTTGAAGGTTCTTTGACTTCAAATTGATGTATGTTGCCCACCAAGTGTGAAAGAACTTCTTCATCACACATGCATCGAAGTCACAACACATGTAAGTTGCCATCATCATCAAAGTGGATGGGGGTTATGATTTTGAAAATTCATATAGTATATTTTCACAATCTTTTATTTGGAGCAATGTTGCTTTAGCTGCATGTATAGGAGGTCAAAGTATACATGATTAGTTAATATTTTTACAAGGTAATGTTTTTCTTTTGGATCTACAGCACAGGTGGTATGAGGAGGAGACTCCTTCCCAGACATCCTTTATCTCTGACTTAATCGAGGAGCTTTAGATGAGCACGCACGAGTTTGTGACAAGAAGGAAGAAATCATTTTTTTCTTTCTCAAGGGGGATTTGTTACTAATAGCAAGAAGGTTTCTCTCAAGTGCAAGTAACAATAGGGTTGAAAGCAAAGACGCCCCCATAAGAAATGAAAGAAGAAATCATTTTGCATCAAACTAAAGACTGAAAAGATGTACGGTAAGAGAACATGGTTAGTGATAATATGGTGAAGTATCGGGAGAAAGCATTATTAGTTCGATTAAATGGTAAATGTATCACGAAAGTTAAGAATTAATAAACCTATTAATGGTAAATGTATCATGAAAGATGTTTTAAAACGATGGATTAGAAAACAATGGAAGTCAATGGTGGGATACACCCCATCATGGTAGAAAAGGGATTTATTATCTTCATATTCAAGTCTAATGAGGACAAGATCAAGCCACTCGTCGAGCCTAGCATTGGACCTGTAACTATCGTCTTTCCCAACATAACTAGGGGCCTTTATTTGACCCATCGAGGGACTGAATAAATAAGGTTTTTATTTAGGTGAAGTTGTAGATTCTTCCTATGGAGCTATGGGAGGAAAATATCTCCAAAGCTATAGATGACAAGATTGGTAAGTATGTGGATACATATGAAGAATAAATAAAATATCATGATGTCTAAACACATGTGTTCAACTAGAATTGGTTGATGTCCCAGATATTTAGGTGGGCTTGAGAACCTATCATCATACTCTACATTATATGAAAATTCTAATTCAACTATATTAGATGTCATTAATATGGTGATCTAAAGAACATTTGGCTCGAGAAAAGAGATGATGAAGTGTTAATTGATAAGTAGATCATGCTCAACCTAGTTGACTATGGTTGAGAGATGTTGTAGAGGGTAAAGGAACTTGTCCTACCTATGGAAACTATAGTTATTATGGGATGTGCACATAGGGAGAAATGAGTTATAAAGGAGTCACTGTTACGAGAAAGTTCTTGAGATATAGTAATCATAATCATAAGGTAACTACAAATATTTAAAGAAGGTTTTAGGTGATTTTTTGGGAGTACTACAAGGAGAACACCTTTTTGTAGAGGTTTTTACAGAACTTCTTTGAAAAATCTATCATTTTTTTGTTTATAACAGAGGTGGGCGGTTGGAGGTTTTTGTAGAGGTTTTTTTACCAGTGCACCTTTATGGTACATACACATCGGTGCTCACATACACAATAATGCACATGTGCCTAAATATTCAAAAATACAGTCATATTTTATAATAAAAATAGCAAGCACCGATCAAAGCGCATCGACATCGTTGAACACTACGCACCAGTGCACATCATTGTCGTCAAGTGCACCGTAGTAGGGTAAATTAAAAAAAAATTACCAAACCAATTTTCATTGTTACACTTCATCTTGTGCTTCCAAACTCTCAAGCAAGCACCGATGCTCACCCTCCTTCCAAAGATGCCTTGTTTTCGGTGCTCTACAATGACTTAGATAGCTCCATTGGTAGATTCCACACATTTCCAAAAATTGGAAATTACCACAAATTTTCATTTCCTCTCAACGATGAAACCATGCCTCCTCGGGACATAAGACTCTAGGTAAATTGTTTAATACCTTCCTATTTGCCTTTTCATCGAATTAAAATTTGAATTTAGCTTGAAATTTGGCATATTTTTCAAAAAAATTTCAATTCCACATGGTGCACCTGAATGCTTTAGCTCACCCCGAAGTGGTGTGTCATGTGCTAAACTCACAACAAGCATCGCCATCGGTGCATCTAATATAAAAATGTACACATCGGTGTTATTCAAGGAAGAGCATCGCGATAAATTAAAAAAACAAAGCGGTGCATCCTTTTGAACACCCTGCAATTAGTGTGTACTTAGTTTCTCCCCGCATCAAAACGCTTCATTTAATTAAGCGCACCGCTAACTATATGTTTCATAAAATTTGATGTTGCAGTGCAACCATTTTAACCAAATGCACCGGTGATATTCACATAACTGCACCAATACATATTGATTGACTTGGCATAGCGGGGTGTCTCATTGGACACCTCGTGACCAGTTCTCTATGGTTCACAACGCATCGCTGAACAAAATGTCGATGCTCCAATATCATGGTAGCACCAGTGCGTTAGCAGTAACCCAACACATTGCTTAAGTTGTGATAAAACAATTTAACCTAGTTGTGCCCATAGTTCCAACTAATGCACCTATGTTGTAAAGAGCACAACACTGAGCATAATATTTCTTAATCTATCAGTGTAGTGCATCTTATTCGACGCACCACTAAAATATCTAATGGTGCAACAATAAGAGTGGAGAATTAGTGCGTAAACACTAACAACACGCACCACAATAGGTTTTGAAAAGTAAACACATCGTTGCATCTTTTGTCAGGCCCCATCTCCTGTGCATTATTAAAGACAACGCACCACTAAACAACATGTCAGTGCTTTGGTATAACTGGCACACCGGTGATTTTAGTTTAACAAAGTGCATTGGGACAGATATTGACCGACTTGGCATAGTTGGGTGTCTCATTGGACGACCTGTGACTAGTGCTTTATGCTTCACAATGCATCGGTGAGCAAAATGTCAGTGCTCCAATGTCTCGATAGCACTGATGCGTTAGTAGTAACACATCGCACCGCTTAAGTTGTGAAAAAACAAGTTAACCTAGAAGTGCCCATAGGTCCAACAAAATCACCAGTGTTGTAAAGAGAACGACACCGGGTAGAATATTTCATAATCTATTAGCGCGGTGCGTCGTATTCAACGCACCACTAAAATACCTGGTGGTGTGAAAGTAAGCATGGAAAATTGGTGTGTAAACTCTAACAATATGCACCACGTTAGGGTTTGCAAATAAACATAGTGATGTGTCTTTTATGAGGCCCCGTCTCCAGTGCATTATTAAATACAACGCACCGCTAAACAACATGTCAGTGCGCTGGTAGAACGGGTGCACCAGTGCTTTCAATTTATCAAAGTGCACTGGTGTGTTCATATTAACACATTGCACCGCTTAAGTTGTTATAAAACAATTCAACCTAGCGGTGCCTTTAGTTACAAAAAAAAACACCAGTGATGTAAAGAGCACAACACCGGGCCAATTATTTCACAATTCAACAATGTGGTGTGTCTTATGGGACACACCGCTAATATACGTGGTGGTGCGATAATAAACATGGCGCACCAGTGTCTGTTAGTAATAACACATCATGTCGGTGTTGTTTCTTTGATATAAAGCACCGTGGGCGGTGCATATGTTTTGTTTTTAGGCGCACTGGTTATTTTTCTAGATTTTTTTAATTACAAGTTCTTTATATATGTGTGTGTTTTATAATTTCAATTTATTTTTGTTATGACCCAACGGGGGAATATATAGGGTTAAATGTATATGATATGACCCCAAGGGGGGCATATATGGGGCTAAATGTACATGTAATGTGTAAATATATATGTAATAAGGTCGACCTAATAGTAAAGGGGCCTCATGTGCAAGTGTGAATAGGTGTATATAGAGAACATGTATTCATTATTGAAGACATGAGAATTGTGATTTATAAATGTAATTGATTTAATTGATTATTTGGAGGAGGTTCTTCTATTCTTTAAGGAGTTATTGTGTAAGTTCTCTATATTGGAATTGTACTCCACACACACATTGTTGTACACTGTGTGTACTTTTATTTTTTTATTATATCTTAAGCATTTTGTTCATTACATTTGGCTTCAAAGCATTGATCATAGGGTTTTGCTTCCTCAAGCAAGTCACCTTGGAATTTTCGCTATAATTTTTTTGGGGGGGCACTTCAGAAATCAAACCTTGGAGGTTGTTTATAAGACATATCAAGGTACCTTTGGTAAGAAAATAAGCTTTTGTATCATTGTACTTTCGGAGATACATCTCATGGAAGATAGGGTTGTTAACTAGTCTCAAACAAATGTTTTTGGTAAAATAGTCATATCTTCCTCATATAGGATCCAAATTCAGTAAGACCTATTGCATTGGAAATAGGACAATCTATAGTATTTTTTCTACAATTTTCAAAATCAGATATCAAATATTGGATGTGGGACATTCTGTACAAGTTCACTCTCCAGAATAGGCCAAAATTTAGCAAGGTTTGGGAAAGTTAGCATAATTTTCATTTCACACATCCAATTTTGGCCAGACCTATGGTGTATCAGAGAAGACATTTTAGAGTACTATAGGTCAAAATTTCAGACGCATAGTGGCCGAAATTTCAGAAATCAGAAGGAGGGTCAGCCAGAAGGATGGACTCCAAATCAGGGTTTTCCAAGGTATGTTCAGTTAAAACTATCATAACTTTTGATTGAGATGTCTGATTGAGCTAATTCAAAAGCCATTAGAAATAGAAAACATAGAATATTATATTGGGAAAATGATTATAACTATATGTGATCCAGGAGAATCTCCACACTTAAAAGAACTTTACTTTGCTCGTCATGTTGAACTTGAAGTTTGGTGACAAAGTGTGAAAATTGGTGAATTTATGCTTTACACATTTATAATCTCACGCATTTTTATTAATGCTTTGTGAGATAGGTCTCATGCATTTTTCATTTTATTTGATTAATTCTTTGGGATATGCTCATGCATTTTATTATGCTTTAAATGAGATTTTGAGAAACGCATGCATTTAATTCATTTTTGAATGTAAAATGATTAATACTTGTGAGTGGAAAAATTGACTCATGTATTTTTCATTAATTTGTATTTTTAGAAATTGGTTTTATGCAAGAATCCACCTCACAACCAATTTTCTAACTCTGAGAGGTTGAAAGTCTCATGGGAATGGTTGAGAGTCTCTTGGGTGATTTTGAGACTTTTGTCATTTTATTCCTTTGAGTTGTTTTGAGATCCTACATTTATGGATCTTATTTTTCCTCTTTTGTCTTGAGATCCTATTGTTTCGGATCTTGGAGTTATCCTCCTTTGTTTAAATGTGGATGAGGTAAAACTATATAATTCCTTATGTGAGCCTTGTTGAGGCTAGTAGAGAGAACTAGAGAAAGCCATAGTGCTTAATGCTTAAGAGCTTTGAGAGAGCTTGCTTTGGAAAGAATTATCCTTCTTGATGTATGGAAAGGGTCATTAGTGTGATATGACTTATTGGATCCTCATGGAAGGAGAAGGTATCTCTTATGTAAATACTTGTGAGAAGGTCCCAACATCTTTGAAGAAGGAATGGAATCGATCTGTATTCCAATTGAAGTGGGTCCGGAGACGTAGCCCAGGAGGGACGAACTCCGTTATCAATCTCCATCTCTCTTGTTTTATGTGTTATTGTTTTAAAAGCATTGTTATTAATGAACTCATATGCCCTTTAATCCTTATGCAAATAATCAGTCAGTAAAAGATTCTTGATTGAAAACTTGCATAGAGTAAGTACTCACTCAAAAACTTGCATAGAGTAAGTACTCGCTCGTTTTCAGATCAAGTGGTATCACAACAGGCTGACTGCTTTGGAGGATGGGTAAAGGAGCAGCGCGAGTAGAAATACTTCAAGCATTAAAAGAGATAAATCACAACATTCAAGCTTAAAACACAGAGTTAAGAAGACTTTTGCATGTTGTTGAAAAGGAGAAGCAAGAGCTTCAAGACAAGTTGAAAGCTAAAGAAAAGCTCCTAGCTAAATTGTAGCATGGTGAAGGAACGGATGTTGAAACTCAAACTGAGGCATATGATGTTTCTTCATGTTCAATTTCTTCTCAGTATGAAACTAACGTGGGCATGAAGCTCCTCAGGAAAATGGGATACAGAGGAGGTGGACTTGGCATTCATGGCCAAGGAGTCAGTGAGCCATTTGAGGTTGTACCAAGACCACCATTTGTAGGTTTGGGTTATGGCAAGGAAGAGAATGGAGAATGCTCAAAGGTTGTTGAAGGAAAATCCATCTCTTCACCATCAAATTCCAATAAAGAAATCAAGCCAGCTAGTCCTCATCAGATCAAGAACAATTCAGAAAGGTATAAAAGTCATTCAAATTCTTTTCTTGAATATAAGAAAAATTATTTATGCATTACATCTTCTAACCATGATGTAGCCAAGCATCAAAGAAAGAAAATTTGGGTTAAGAAGACAGATGTGTCCACGGGAAGTAAGACAAATCAGAAAGATTGCACAGTTGAATGGAAAACGAAGGAATTTTTGCAGTTATTGCAACATCAATGGCCATTGGAAGAAGAAGTGTTGGAAGTTGCATCCTGAAATTCGCCACAAATCAAGCAGGCAGCTTGTGAAAAATCCTGTGAAGAAGGAGGCTCCATCGGTCATTGAAAAAACATGGTTACAAGAAGAAAGTGCTTGGTGCCGGTTGGGTAAGCAGTTGATAATGTTTCTGCAAGTTTTATTTCAGCTATTCTGCGAATTCTCGAGTTATATGGGGGCATGTATCCCTCTTTTGATGAAAAATGCTCAAAATTTCCCTGACTTGAAATCGAAAACCAACGGTACCATTGCGAAAAGCTCGTAGAGGTAATCTGGCGACGCTTGAATCGCATCAAATGGAGTCCGGATGGAAAAGTTTTTGCGTTCTGAAATGGCAGGGTCTCCTTAGGGTCAACAAGTTGTGATGGAGTTGGTTGGTTCCAGTGCTTTGTTGGCACATCGAACAACTTCTGGTTCATCTCGGAAATGTTGGTTTTTCTGAGTATAATATAAACATAAGTTGGATTTGTAGAGTTTATGAATGAAATCGAGTCCATAATGGATATGGAATCCCTAGAATGATGTGGACAGTCACAGTCCCTGCTTCTACTGTATATCCAGTACTCTTGTTTCTTCAGCTGGTTGTAGACAATGCAAATAGAGCAAGAAAAGTTTTGATTATTGCGTTGAGCCTCCAGATTCTTCATGGACTCGAGCAAACTGGTTATGAAGTGTCGAAGCCAAATGGGAACGCCAATCTTTGGGATTAGGATAGTGTTTGGTTACTCGAAAAGCCTGTTGATTTGGAAAACCATCGCGAGCAGAGCCATAGAAATACCAAATCGCAGGCTTCTTCCGAAATGAAAGGTTTTCATTAGTCACGAGATTACAGGTCGACATGAAATCTGGCCAGCAATATCAACGAGTAGAAGAGCAGGCTCTTTCCTTCGAAAAAGAAGAGATGGGATCGCCTGGAATCCCTTAATGTATGCAACAGATTACCTACTACGAGGATCTCTATCAAGGTCGCTCTCGCTTCATTGCTAATCGTCGGCGCTGTTGTATCATTGAAATTGGCTTTTGTGGCATTGGTGGAGGACGTTGGGCAAACTCCGTGCATGGATCGTGGGGAAATTCTACCAGAAATTGAGATACGCTTGAGATTTGGCGACGGTTGGCCAACCAAATGGAACGATCACCAAGACAACAGTAGCGAAGATCCAACCAAATCTTGAATACTCCTCCAGAATCGCGTCATCTGAACAATTCCACGATACTTGCTCAGGTATTTTGCCACTCCATCGATCCAATGAACTGACACGATTTCATTCTTCTACAGTGTGCGAGCAAATAGAACTGACGTTGAGGGTTTGAAACCGCTAAGAGATTGATTCCGTGGAGGGTTTAGCTTCAGCTCGTGGGTAGATAGAAAGATGAGTTGATTTCCCTGAACTCGCGTGACCTCATTAAAACCCTCGACCTGCGAATTTCTCTTGAGCACGGTGATGTTCTTTTGGTCTTCATGAATCAGTGATATTATATCCTCCAGTTGAATATGAAGACCGTATTGGTCACATCAAGATTGGTAACATCAAGTTTGGCCCAGTTCAGAATGGGCAAGACAATCGTAGCTATATCCTGGCATCCCAAGTCACTTGTGTTGGCATGTTTACAGGCAGGTGTGCTTGTCATTGATGGCAAGATCAGAGTATGCAGCGAAGGCAAAACAGGGACAACGTAAGCCCCGGAGGAGAAGCGTCAGTGATTTTTGGATCCCATTGAGAATTCCCGATGAACGTCAGATCTGAGCCCGAGGTCCGACCGATGTTGGATCCAAGAGAACCTGCACGTTCTTTAAAGAGCAAGGTGAAGCGGGGTTACGAAATCCCGAAAGCAGGAGGACAGTTTCGGATACTGGGAGTTGGAAGAGTCGAGACTCTTCATCATCAGGAGTCCCGGAATCGCGAAATGTGAAACGCCGAAATCCCGAAAGTAGGAGGACAGTTTCGGATACCGGGAGTTGGAAGAGTCGAGACTCTTCATCATAAGGAGTCCCGGAATCGCGAAATGCGAAACGCCAAAATCCCGAAAGCAGGAGGACAGTTTCGGATACCAGGAGTTGGAAGAGTCGAGACTCTTCATCATCAGGAGTCCCGGAATCGCGAAATGCAAAACGCCGAAATTCAGAAAGCAGGAGGACAGTTTCGGATACCGGGAGTTGGAAGAGTCGAGACTCTTCATCATCGGGAGTTCTGGAATCACGAAATGTGAAACGTCGAAATCCCGAAAGCAGGAGGACAGTTTCGGATACCGGGAGTTGGAAGTGTCGAAACACTTCATCACAGAAATACCGAAACGCCGAAATCCCGAAACAAACACATCAACAAAGAGTTTCGCAGACCAGGAAATAACTCCATTTCGGAGTTTTGGATACCGGGAGATGCAGGAGTCAAGGCCCGAGACTCTTCATCACAGGAGTCCCGAAGTGCCGAAATGCGAAATTGCGAAATGCAGTTATGAATAAGGCTTGGTCACCGCCGGTGGTCACATCGTCGAAGAGCTGTAGAGAAGAGCTCGAAGAGATAAGCTCATTTTTCGGAGTTTCGAGGATCGGGAGTTGGAAGAGTCTAAGTGACTCACAACAAATTGCGAAACGCAAAACGCGAAATTGTGAAATGCAGTTTCGAATAAGGCTATAGTCACAGCTAGTGGTCACATCTGCGGAAGATGGAGGAAGGAGCTAGTGCAACCAAGCTCCATTTCGGGGATCACGACTTGGAGTGTCGAGACACTTGATCACACGAATGTCGAATGCCAAAATGCCGAAATGTCTATGTAGCCGGTGGTCACCGCCGGTGGTCACCGCTGGTGGTCACGTAAGTAGAAGGAACTAGCATAGCTAGGCTCCATCTCAAGGTTTGCACTGTAACTGCTAGAAACCACTGATGGTTTCTGCCAGAGGACTCGAAGAGACTTCTGTGTGATTGCTAGAGGAGTTGAAGAGTCTCAAAGAATCTGCCAGTGGAATGAAGACTGGCCAAAGAGGCGATTGACAGATGGAAGTGTGTTGAAGCCTGTAACTGCAACAGAGAGGTTGAGCTCGACTGTAACAGAGAAGATGAAGAGTCTCGACTGCTGGAGAGGCGAAGGAATCTCGGCATAACACCTAGTGATGATGGACGCATGGGTTTAACTGCTAGAGAAGCTGAAGAGTTACAATGATGATCAGGCAGAGCACTCGACATGGAGAGAGCATGCAGAAGCATGGCGAGATAGCATGCACAAGGTACACAGAGACTATAAGTATGCAGAACAGAGAAGAGATGTTGTTGTTGTTGTTGAGAGAGATTCAAGTGTGTAGAAGGAGGAGGGTGCAACAGCTGAAATACAGAGAAGAGGAATGGTGCATTGAATGGAGATGGTGCACAGAGCATAAAAGGCAGAAGCACATAAAGCACAAGGATGTGTGCAGCAAGACAGTGAGATAGTAAAGGAAGGCTGAGGTGCTCTTGTAAAGAAAAACAGAAGATCATAAAACGCAAGAAGATGCAGACAGAGAGACACTGATACAGGAGAGCAGAGCAGCATAGCAGAACAGTGATAAGCCTGGTAAGCCAATGATAAATATTGTATCACTGTGATAAATTTATATATATATCAAACTTTATATTTCAGGGTGGAAGGGAGGTGCTAGGGAGGACTATTGTCCTCAGAGGTTCAAGTGAGTTCTCACAGGGAGTTGTAGCTTCCATCTGGTTGCAGCCAGAGAAACCAGGGTGGTAGGGTGGTGCAAGGGAGAATTGTTGTTCTATGTTATACAAGTTGGTGCCTGTGTGACTGGAAGTTGGTGCTTCCATCCAGTTGGTGTTGGAACACTTAGGGAGTTGGTGCTTCCTTCTAGTGGGTGCTAGAGAAACCAAGGAGTTGGTGCTTCCTTCTAGTAGGTGCTAGAGAAAACAGAGAGTTGGTGCTCTCAACAAGTTGCAGCGTGCAAAGTAGTGGTTGTAGCCTCATTACGAGTTGGTGCTCATAAGTATGATAATGTACAGAATGTAAAGAATACTTATCATATAAAGAAGAAGAGGTTTTTACCCTTTATGGGTTTCCTCAGGAAATATCTGTCTCTGTGTATCCCTTATGTGTGAATGATGTTGAATGTTCTATTGCTTACTTCCCTGCATTATTGTGATTGTCATTGAGTGCTCTGTAAAGAATTTAAAATAAGCATAATTGTTTAAGCACGGGAACAACTTATTCACCCCCCCCCTCCCCCCCTCCTCAGTTGTCCAACAACTTGTTGAGATTTCTAGCAATGATAAAAGAGAATGCAGAAATTGTGTTGGTGGAGTCGACCCCAGTCACTTATAGGCAAGAAACTTACGTTATTGTTACATGAAGATTACTACAGTTCCACTTGGTTTTGCAAGATTTCTTGAGCCCCAAGAATTTGTTAAAATCACTGGCAACATTGACTGTTGAGAAGGGTACTTATAAGGTCACCTTGTTATTTCAACTTGTGCAGACTGGGAGCTCATACCATGAGACCGAGTCCATAAGCATGTGCGTGCCATTATTTGTAAGATTTGCCATATTATTGTAGTGGGATTTGGAAATTTTACCACCACTAGCCCACATGTAATTGCACGTTTTGTATGGGCTTAAAAACCATAGTGTTGCCCTTTTTGTGCGTCATTTTGGCATATGAAATGGTCATAAAATTCAATGTAACTGCCATGGAAGGGCCATAGTTTGGCCATAGTGCATTTTTTGGCATCATATTTGGCATGAGAATTGCCTTGAATTTTAATGTATTGGCCATGTAAAAGTCTTGATGTAAGCATGTAATTGTCATGTAAATATGATTGAAGTATTGGAAAAGGTTTGTTTTTAGCCACTCTTATGTGAGGAGAGTGAGAGGCATTATTTATGCGCCTTAAGCCTTAAGTGGCCTCCATACGGTAATCCTTGTGTAAACATTTGAATGAGGTGATTTTTCCTAAGCCTTTTTTTTGGCATGTAGTGTAAACTTGACCAATGAGTGTTCTATAAACTCTTGGAAAGTATTTAAAAGATGTAATACAGGTACCGTCAGATACATAATCCAGTTTTTATCGGCTACAGATTGCAGTTTCATGCAGATGTGGGCGTTGCATTTCGAGATCCAAAGAACAGAGGTGAAGGAGACATGGGATGTGCCTTTTTCATACATTTTCTTTGGAGTAGTTGCAAGTGTTGTTGCTGCATTTCGATTTCGAAGTACATGGGTGAAGGAGTCTTGGGGGAATGTGCCTTTTTGAAGACATTTGCCATGCAATTGACGTTGGATTGAAGATCACAGTTGGTACTTTTGGAGGACCAAAAGTTTCTTTTGTGGGGAGGTTTGATATAGGAGGATCTCCACACTGAAAAGAACTTTACTTTGCTCACCATGTTGAACTTGAAGTTTGGTGACAAAGTGTGAAAATTGGTGAATTTATGCTTTATGGGTTTTATAATCTCACACATTTTTATTAATGCTTTGTGAGATAGGTCTCATGCATTTTTCATTTTATTTGATTAATGCTTTGTGAGATGCTCATGCATTTTATTATGCTTTAAATGAGCTTTTGAGAAACTCATGCATTTAATTCATTTTTGAATGTAAAATGATTAATACTTGTGAGTGGAAAATTCAACTCATGTATTTATCATTAATTTGTATTTTTAGAAATTGGTTTTATGTGAGAAGCCACCTCACAACAAATTTTTTAACTTTCAATTAGAGGTTGAAAGTCCCATGGGAATGGTTGAGAGTCTCTTGGGTGATTTTGAGACTTTTGCCATTAATTTCCTTTGAGTTGTTTTGAGATCCTACATTTATGGATCTTGTTTTTCCTCTTTTGTCTTGAGATCCTATTGTTTTGGATCTTGGATTTATCCTCCTTTGTTTGAATGTGGATGAAGAAAAACTATATAATTTCTTATGTGAGCCTTGTTGAGGCTAATAGAGAGAACTAGAGAAAGTCATAGTGCTTAATGCTTAAGAGCTTTGAGAGAGCTTGCTTTGCAAGGAATTATCCTTCTTGATGTATGGAAAGAGTCATTAGTGTGATATGCCTTATTGAATCCTCATGGAAGGAGAATGTATCTCTTATATAAATACTTGTGAGAAGGTCCCAACATCTTTGAAGAAGGAGAAGGTCCCAACATCTTTGAAGAAGGAATGAAAGTGATCTGTATTCCAATTGAAGCGGGTCTAGAGACGTAGCCCAGGAGGGGCGAACTTTGTTATCAATCTTTGTCTCTCTTGTCTTTTCATGTGCTTTATCCATCTTAAGTTCATATGTTTTATGTGTTATTGTTTTAAAAACATTGCTATTAATGAACTCATATGCCCTTTAATGCAAATAATTAGTAAGTAAAAGATTCTTGATCGAAAACTTACGTAGAGTAAGTACTCACCCGTTTTCAAATTAATGTGATATCATTATTCCTGATATATTGAAGTTGTAAGTTGAGGATTGTGGTTAGACCTGAGTTAAGAATCAATGGAAATACCTAAATTTATAGGAGATGAAGATAAAGATGAAATCAAACCCATGGAATGGTTGAGGATGATAAAAGAAACTTTTAAGACTCCTTTTAGGGCAATCCTTAAGTTTGATAATAAAGCTTTCAAATGGTGGTATAGCCTTGACGAAGGTAATAGATGAAGCACCACATGGGAAGTATTTGAAGAATTGTTCTCAAACAAATGGATCAAGGACTAAAAAATGGAGACAATGTATATTTAATTTAATACGAATTAAAAGATGAAAATGAAGAGATTAAGAAGAAGGGTGAGGAGCTATCTAAGATGCGATCCCTTGATGAATCACTCATTAAGGAGGTTAAGAACTTAAAGCAAGAAAAAAGTACAAAGCAAAGTGGGAAATGATGATTCAAGGGAAGATTTGAAAAATAAAGATGAAGAGATATGTAGATTACAAAACCATAACAAAAAACTATTGGATGAGGTTAAAAGATTGAAAGAAGAAAAGAAGAATTATCAAAATCAAGAAGAAACAAGGATCTTGGATGAAGAATCTACCAAAAGAACTGAAGAGGAAATTTGCAAGAAGGTTGAGGAATCCCTAAATATTGAAGAGGTAAAATTGGAATTGCAATCTAGAATTGAAGAAAGACGTCAAGATTTGATAAATGGGGTGACATTGCAGTTCCAAAAGGAGAAATAAGGCAAGATTCAAGAAGGTCACTAGAAGATACTCAAAGAATTTGAACTTCATCTATAGGATGTACATGCCAAATATGATGATATTATCTCCAAGGCTAGAGTAATCAAAGACCAAGCAAAGAGAATATATGATTCCATTGTCTATGAAAAGAAGATAGATGAAATGGGTGTGCAGAATGAAGAAAAAACGTCAAATGTGAAACCATATCGACACCCTCATTATCAAGAAAGATTTCAAGGAAGACAAGAAGATCATTATCAACATTATCATGGAAGAATATGGAATACTCATCAATATTCATGGAATATGGCATTACAAAACCATTATTCAACACGATATTATCATAGACCAATATCTACTACTAATTGGAGAAGCTTCAACAACGATACATTGAATCAAGGGAAAGAAAATTATGCAATAACTAGACACCAATGATTATGACCGAAAATAATTGATTTTGGATGGATGGATCATCATCAATGAAAAGAAGAAAGCAGGAACATAAGAAAATCATATTACTTGGTTTCATCACATGTGAAGCCTTTAATTGCAAAACTTTGAGGACAAAGCTTTTTGAAGGAGGGTACTATGTTATGACCCAAAGGGGGAATATATAGGGTTAAATGTATATGATATGATCCCAAAGGGGGGCATATATGGGTCTAAATGTACATGTAATGTGTAAGTATACATGTAACAAGGTCACCCTAATAGTAAAGGGGCCTCATGTGCAAGTGTAAATAAGTATTATATAGAGATCGTGTATTCATTATTGGAGACATGTGAACCGTGATGTATAAATGTAATTGGTTAGTGGGAGGAGGTTATCCTATTCTTCAAGGAATTATTGTGTAACTTATCTATATTGGAGTTGTACTCCATGCTCACATTGTTGTACATGGTGTGTACTTCTGTTTTGTTATGATATATTAAGCATTTGGTTCATTACAATTTTATCTATATATATGTGCCTAACAATATTTGTATGTGAATCAAAGACGACGACAACGAGAGGAGGAGAATCAACAACAACAATGGGTTGAAACATACACATTTGTACATGAGTGGGAAGCCAAGGAGAGGGAGAGGGAGTTGATCCCTCATCCTATTTCATAGCAGACTCATGTCCTTTTGATGGATGTTGGCCTCCTCAAGTTTTATGAAGAGGGTGCATCCCTTAGGGGGGACTCTTCGTTGTTATAAAAATTGATCCATTGTTGGGATCATGGTCGATAGGCATTTAGGGTCGGTCATGATCTGTGGTATCATCCCACGAAGGATGATTATTATTTCATCACTAGGTTGTCTGGGAGGGAGGAGGCTTTACCCCAGTTCCTTAAGCTACCACATCATGTTGCAAGAGAGACCCAGTTGGCATATGTGAATAGACATGTCCGTTTGGACATTCATTCCTCTTCAGAGTTCCAGGTTCACGGTGGTCAGTTGTGGATACGTTCATTTAATAGAGAGGAGGTTAAGTGCCCATGTCTTATTATCTCAGCATTGTTGCAGATAAGCTCTGATGGGTAGTGCATTAGTTGCTCTTTATTTCATTATGCATCTAGTTTAGTGTAGAGGCCTCGATTGATTAGGTGGTCGAATATTTTTTTGAGAGAGTTTTGTTTTGCATTAGATCACTGTCGCGTCGTTTTAAATGGGACGAGATTCGTCCCATTCACGTCAAAGTTATTTACACTATTTTTTGAGAGGGTTCATGCCACTCGACCAATAGTACCTCACTTTCCTGCTATGCCTATGCTTGATGTGCATATGTGCATGTGGGGGAATTTGTTTCCCAAGAGGGGCTAACTTGAGTTTCCCATTACTCAAGTCAGTAAGGATGCATGTGATTTATTGGCTAGAGAGGACAATCTTGTCCTCGATATTGTATAGTACCCGTATGCGGAGATGGATTGGAGAGGATGTCCAAACATCCGATTTATAGAGGCCGAGAAACCAGATGAGAGAGATAATATTATCGTTATGTTTTAATAAATCTAGTTGCATATTTTTTTGTTGTATTTAATACTCATGTAATACATTATAACATTTTGTTTCAATTATCTTATTATTGTTATCCATTGTTTTGCAAATATTGGCACATGTGTTGGAAATGAGCCTCCCCAACAGGATGGCGAGATGGAGGAGAAAGAGGACCATCCTGTAGTATAGAGACCCCACATGCCACACAGGCCGGATCAGAGAGTCCAAATAGAGGTGGCAGATCAACTATTTGGTGTCACGATTAGTCACGGAGTGGTACCCGCTCTTATTAGAGACATATTACGAGTACCAGATCTCTCTACGATAAGGAGGAGTCTACATCATGACATAACGTTATTGATGCATCATATTGTCGATGCCATCAACCTCGTCGAGAGGTTGAGGGGTCCTACTCACATTACAAGGAGAACACCTTCTTGCAGAGGTTTTTACGGAACCTCCCTGATTTTTTTTTTAATTAAGTTCCATACTAATCACAATACTTCTTAATGATTAATCAAAGTCATGCATTCTAGAGTGGAAAGAGCGGGCGTGGCACTTTATGACCCTCGAGGAAATGTTGAGCTCATATACTCTTGGAGTATGGGACATGCCACTAATAATCAAGCAGAGGCATGTTCCCTCTTCTAGTGTCTAAGTCTGGCTAGATCACGTGGCCTTCATATCCTCACAATTCTCGACGACTCCAAAAACACTATTAGGCATGTGAGATTGAGGACACTCTCTAGAGATGCTCATCTCAAGTATACATTCCATAGAATCCAAAAAGAAATCCAGGCTTTCCACCCAATAGAACCTCTCCACATCTTCAGAATCAATAACAGAGTGGTCGATCGTCAAGCTAATTTAGCAATTAAAAGGAAAATAATGGTGATTTGTATCAATGGGGGTCCTACTCTCAAACATATCCCATTATGCATCACAAAGATATTATGCCTCTACAAAGCATCATTACTAATAAGACAAACATGTCATTCAGGCATGAGTTAGGAGGGGAGCCATGTGTTGCCCATGCGCCACCCCAATGCCTTCATAAATTTTTCCTGTCTGAGGGTCATTTTACCTTTCACATCTGCTTGCTTATGAGAGCGTGTGGGGAGATTTATCCCATCATGACTACACATGTTGGTACCTACAATCATGAAAGAAGGTGGTTAATGCGCTCAGGGAGATGTCTAGGTTTGGTGTCATTCACCTGTGTTCGACTCCTTCTTTACGGCCTCAAAATCTCCAATATGACATCATTTGTTCTCAGTCTGGTGTCCTCGAGGGTGATATCTTTGGTGTCTTTATTCTACACTCCCAAATTCACTCAGTTGGAGCTTGTACAATAGCGTGGGTTGGCGCTGAAAGATGGAAGATGTACATGGCTAATTTTGAAGAAGAATTAGGGGACCTAAACAAAGTGGTTCATTCTCTGTAAATCCAATTGAGTGGTCTCTCTTTTCAGGTTCTTACCATTCTTGAAATCATAGTGCAATAATGATAGACCATGCAAATGCTTCAGGATGAATGTGTTGTGTTGAGATCTCAACTCGAGGAGGTTCGGCTCCGTCCAGGTTCAGGCTTGCCCCCGAGTTAGTCCAAGGAATCTTCGAAGTGGCTTCATCACCTGATAACATTCCGCGTCTATTGGACCTTCATTCTCCTACCTTCTAGCTTGAAGCACAATGCTTCTGGTAGGAAGGGAATTACATTGTCTTCTCAATTGAATGTTTTGCTTCTACATTCTCATACTAGGGACTTTTATTATAATCTACTCTATCATACTTTTTGGAAGAATTTCTTAGTTAGAATCTCCCGATTTTCAGCTTGTGGGCACCTTTTGTAACAAGTTTAAGCCCTCTCAGGGCATGCTATCATAAACTTTGAGGCTATTGTACTATTTCTCCATGTTCCCATGTAGTTTTAGTTACTGAAATATTTCCCCTATTTCTCTTAAGAAAATAAAAATCAAAGTCATGCATTCGACATTAGAATACAAAAATACTTGGCATATCCATTCATAATTGCAATAAACACACACATTGTAATCGTACATGATTTGATGAACTCACAACTATGTTTGTAGTCGAGGAAAGCTTGTAACTAGTTGATGAGTGCAACATTAATATAATATTGAATAGAGCTTTCAAATAAAACACATGGATTAGACTTGATCTCGGCCTCAACATCCTCTATTGAATAGAGCTTTAATTTTTTTACCCTTGCATTTGAACCAAAACCAAAATCAATATAGGTATGCTACATATGTAACATTCTAACTTAAAAAATACTTCACAAGGCATTTTTTGGGTCATCGGTGTTGCTTATTGTTATAAGAAGCACTAGTGCACCATGTGTTAAACTGCATCGATGCGCTTATTAAGGTTGAGCCCACTCAAGAAAAAATGAATAAGTAAATAAATAAAACATAAAACATAAAAATAAATGATTAAAAAAAAGACATCTGCTAAAACCTCCACAAGTATAAACCTCCACAACATAAGATTTCTTGAGGTTTATACATATATTTTTGTTGAAACCTAATTTTGTGAATGCTTCTATTGTTTTGGGAGTATCGATGCAACACTTATTTATAGGCATGCATGTGCATCCAACCTTCTAAGGTGCAACGTCGATGAAAAAATACTTTTTGGAAAACTATAGAAAAATATGCTTGTAAAAAGACCGCATGTTTTTTCAATGCACAACGAAGCTTACCAAAATCCATATCAATTGTTGTGCCAAAATTGAAGGGAAGACTTGTGTAAGATATTTTTACGAAGGAAAAGATTGGAGGGGGCGGGGGAGTTTTTTAAAGGCAAAATCCGAAGCAATCATTGTAGGATGCATATAGATCTGCATAAGAGAAATTTAAGGTATGTAACTTCATTCTCTATTTTGCAAAAGAAAAATGTCTCATTTCTTTTACAATTTCCGTATAATATTCATTTTTCCCCATGGTTATTTATAAATGTAGGCACACTTTAATAAACTATATTAAAGATTTAAGATCACATTGACAGATATAGTGAAATAAAACTTATCTTCGTTGTTGCTTCCCTTCATTGTAATAATTTAGGTTTTTTTCCCTTTCACAATGTTATTTGGGTTTTTTAAACTAAGGGATGTCGTTAATATCAACGATCATTTCCATGTAAATAATGTGGTCAATGCTTTGATGCCCTTACAATTATTGATATTTTTGTTCCAAAGCTTGTATATAGCAAGGTTTTTTTCAAACAACATTTTTAGGTTATGCAGTGCACTTAATATAGGATTGGCACACTAGTGCATCAAGTACAAGTGAGCACACCATTAAGCATGGAAACCCCTACGTAAAGAATTTGGTGCTTTACTAGTGGTAGGTGCACTAGAGCATCATTTATGTGTTCATGTAGAGGTGCATGTTTATGGTATTGGAGCATCGAGGCCATTTTTCCAAAAAAGCCTTTCTTTAGAAAACAATTGAACGTTTCATTTTTAAAATTTTAAACTTTATTAACTTTGATCTTATGATTAATTAAGGTGCAACACATGTAGTCTTACGATTAATTATTGTTGGATAACTATGATTAATTAATTGAAACTAATTGCACATGCAATATGGTGGGGGATTGGATTTTGTGCATCGAGATATCATGCATTCCAAATCCAAGACCAAGGACCTTTGCCTTTGTCTTGTATAATAAAGTACAAGATGTAACCATCAAACAACAAAGCACAATACAATCAGACACCACAAACATTGAGGCCTCCTACATTGCCCTTGATGAAGGGCTAAGAAAAATTCTCAAATTTTTGTTTTTATCCCTACTCATTATTCATAATATGACAAGGGCCTAAGAGTTGGATCCATAATTCTAGTACCATTGTGTGATAGGGTGTGAGCCCTTGCTCATAAATTCTTGTCATTCAGTATACAAATACAATGAGATCAATGGGGATCATTTTGGGGCTCAAATGTTGCATGCAGATACTTTATCTGGGGTAATGTCATCATTAGTCAAAATTGGCGATTGACAACTATATAAATCCAATGCAACGTCACATACAAAAAAATATGGTGATTGATCGTTGTATAGGTCATACATGCATGCTTCATTGTTACCATGATTGTTTTCGTTTTGTTAGTGTGGCATTTGATTTGTATGCATATATATAACCTTCTACAATGGACATTGTTTTTTATTTGAAGGTTTATAATGGAATGCATTTTTTTGTATTTGGAAGGTCTGTTTAGTTTTTTTTTTTTTCCAAAGAAAAACTACTTTATATTTAATGTCTCTAGAAGGAAATTAGAATATACATAGTCTTATTAGGTTACACGGAAAAAAGGGTGTATTGTAAAGCTCCCTTTACAATTCTTTTTGACATAAATATAGTCATCCAACATCAAATAAAAACAAAATTGACCATGAGGTGTATGACCACCCTTTACAACCTCAAAAGACCTCCAAACCAGGAAAACATACTTCATAAATTGCAAAAGACTAACCAAGGCTATAACAACCTATGTCCCCAAACCAACCTCAACCAACAAGAATTTAAAATATAGTCTTCAAGAATTCTGAGATCAACACTTTGTCTTTAAATTCCCACTCCAAGAGAGTTTCTTCCTGTAGAGAAAGTGCTTCTTATGTTAGCTTATCAGCTTGGGAATTTAATTATTTGAAGACGTGGGTAAAAGTAAGTTCTGAAAATTGACCTTTTTACTCTATGACTTTGCCCATAATAGGAGATAAAGATATGTTGTGGATTCTACATTTTTCATTGGCCCAATCTATGAGCATCTTCAAATCTCTCAGAGCTTGGATTTTATCCAATCCTCTTTTAGTTGCAAATTTTTGAATTTGGAAGGTTATTCATATGAATATTATCAATTTGACTTTACACAAATTCATTTTGTAGCATGCTTAAGTCCTATCCCCACATTGATTGCGTCATAATGTTTTCATACAATGCTTTGATCTCATCCAATTTTATAGCACTCTGTGTTGACAAATACACAATATAGAATTGACCAATCCTCATGTTCTTGTACACGTGTGATTTATAATTGTTTAATGGTTGATTGATGGATAGTTATGTGCCGATGTTTGTTCAATTGTTTTCTTACATATAGACACATCAACATACAATGTAGTTTATGGCTTGATTTGTTTATAAAAACAATAAGAAAACAACAAATAAAGTCCATTAATGACAAGCTAGTAGAAATTCCTTCATGATAGCATAGTTAAGGGAGGAGATTGAATTGTAACTCTGATATTTCTTAAAATTGTATACTTTCACTTAATGTATCTTCACTTTTGCTCAATGTACTAAAATTATGTGCTTACTTTGTAATGCATATTTCATTACGCAAGTATTATATTGAGATTAGATGGTTGATAAAAGAGTTTTGATGGCATATTTTCAATTGTTTTTGTTGTCGTTGGAAAGATGCTGAAAAGGAACTCCTTCCAAATATAAGAAGAGACGTGAAATAAATTGGTTCATCTCAAAATTTGCGAGGAATAATTGCATTTTCCTTCCTACTTTATATTTAGAATTTGTTTAGAATTTTATATTATAATTAATTTACAATCAACCATGAATGTTTATAAGGTGTTCAAATACCAAGAAGAGCCATGAGAACAATTGATTGACATTAGACTAAATATGGGTTGTGAGTATATGATGAAGTATCAAGGGGTATTAGAGAAGTTTGAAAGAAGCTATGTTGTTTCCAACATCTATTTTATAAACATTGGAATAACAAAAAACTTATAATTATATCTAAACATTATTATGATGTATAAAACTTGTATGAAAGAAAGCATGGAGTGGAGCTACCGGAGCAATTGATGGCAATTGACATGAGGCAAGACTCCAAAACAATGTATATTGTTCATAGAGCAATGACTACTATTGTAAATTTACCAATTTTTGCAAATCATGTATATCTAAATTGACAATGATATATTAGTAAAACATACAAATTTTCACAACGAGGGATATTATATTTTAAATGTCAATATACTCATAGTTACATTTGATTTCCATGTTTGAATATTGAAAATCAAGATGTTGAGAATCAATCTAATGAACATAACATTGTAACTATTGCAAGTATTACATCCCCGAGCGATGAAGATATGAGTCATGCATACAACTAGAGCAACTCGAGTGATAAATGGCAAATATAAAAAAAATGTTACAATTTTTGTATTGCATAATTGTTTTCAAAGCGTAATTATATATTTATGCAAAACTCTGATATTTTGTTTATTGTGGACCTATTGTCCCATTTTATATGTCAGGGTTACCAAATATTGTAAGAATTATATTTTGATCAAGATGTTTTCCTTTAATGTCATGGGGTTTCTTATTCTTAAATAATATGACGAAGTTTCTTCTTCTATTGCAATGCTTTTCTAACAAGTTATGTTGTGAATTGCATATATGCACGATTTACAATATTATAATGAAAAATATTCGATGTTAAATGTCGTGTCACAAGGTTGATCCATTTGAGGACACAATACAATACATTCATGCAATATTAAATCAAAACACAATAATTAACATATACAAATTAATATTATTATAATAATGATTTAACTTTTGCAATATTTGACATTTAAAAAAAATCAACGAAAATACAAAAATGAAATTTGTTGATCTAAAAAATATTGTGATGCACCACAATTATGTCTCTAAAACACATCGATCTTCTTATTGCAACTGTATGCATTGGTGCTCGTGTTGCTATTACATGCATCAATAGACTCTTAGAACAAATTGCACCAATTGCCTTTTATTGACATGGGCATTGATGCATCTTATGTTTATAGATGCATTAGTGCACTTTATATTCTTATACACACCAAAGCTCCATACAATAATGTGAACCTATGGTTAATATCTACACCATTACAACTCAACATTCCAATTCTAACCTCCACTAAGAGGGTGTGGTAATGCACATGACTCTATAATGCACTAGCGTGCTTGGATATATATCATAGTGATGGGTTCTCATGTACAATGCATCGATTCGCCTTGACACAATTTGCACTGGTGGAAAAAAATATCTACAAAAACCTCCACTTGTTGAGATTTTTTTTACAAGAAAAACCTTGTGGGAAAACCCAAGGGATGATTCCACACATTTGTGGATGACGTATATGGTAAACCCATTGGCATAGACTAATGCGCCCAACCCAAGGGATTCAAATTGGGTACTTCCTGGTATGGAATTGGCCAAATGCACAACAACATTGATGACAACTAGTCGAGCTAACCCCCTTGGGCTAAATTTTTTATAGTCATAAGTAACCTCTACAACCATTAATGAAGGGTTTTGTGGAGTCTTTTTAGAATTTGGACCAATCTTGTAACATTGAAAACCTCTAACATGTGACCTTGTTTTGCTCATAATGTGTATATTCCTCTTAAATTACTCCTCCTCTACCCATGTCTCTTTTATGAACTCTCGTTGAATACAATATAACATTTTTTTTCTTCCAAAAGGGTGATTGTCTTCTCAAATCTAGCGTGATGTAGGGAATTATATTCATAACAATCCTTGGGGTGCTATAAAAAAATCACACAAGGCAATTTTTTCTTTTGGGGTCTAAGATCTATGGCAAATGAGCTTGCACCTTGGTTATGTTGAGCCATAAAATTCCCATACTAATATTGGTTATCAAAAGAGTTGTTTTGTTACGCAAGCTTGACCAAAGATGATAATTTAATGGGAGGTCAAACTCTCCTTCGAGGCTCAACCATTGTGAGAGAGTTTTACATCACACTGAGAAGAGATTGTGATGAAACATGGGTGAGGAGCCTAGCCATTCTGTTTACTTTTGAAGTGAGTTAATATGAACTCCACGTTAGGGATGAATTAGGTGGCACATGTACAACTCCATAATTTTCTACGAGGATCTTATGAGCGACTCTTCCCCTTGTCAAGAAAATGACTTGAGGATGGCCCCAAAATTATGGTAGATTAATGGGTCCCTTGCCATCACAAATCAAAGGGGAATGGTAGGGCTCAATGTGGAAGAGGGTCCTGTTAAAGCAAGAACCCTAGCTAAAAGGTCTCTCCATGTAACATTTTCTGCCATGGGGGCCGACAGAGAGGGGGGTGCGGGGGTCTCCCAAGGATATAAATTGAACCTTCTGTGTGTTGATAACTTTGTTTCCAATCCATTTCACCATTGGATGTCCTTTTAACACACACAAAGCTACAACCTTTGAAACCTTTGATAACATTGTAGATCTAATAAAATTGGTTGGACATCTCCGATAACAAGTAATGAGATTTGTCATTGAGATGATGAATTACAAATTTAAAGTTTCTTTCATAGATGATTTACTTGAATCAATGTTTTAACATTGTAGTGATGCTCACGAGAGAGCCTTCATAGTTGCTCGATAATTAGTCTCCTTTTAAATAATTTATATGATTGTAGCGATACTTTACCACGATCCTTATGTCAATGGGGACAATCACAAGGGAGTAGTGCCTCTTATTAACATAATGGTTGATTGGTTGTGGTGTGAATATGCTAGTTGTTTATCCTTCCCCACTCCCTTTGTGAGAAAATTAAAAAATATTTTATCATTGATAGTACTATATAGTACCCTTTTCACATACCTTCCTAAAAATGCCCATTACTAAGTTGGATATGCCTAACACCTATGTATCTTGGAATTGTTTCTATGACATAAATACCTCTCTATACAAAAAAGAAAATCCCACATTGGTTGAGAGATGTGACCCACAACAACATATAAGCCTCAATATACCATGATCCTTATGCCAATGGGGGCAACCACAAGGGAGTGGTGCCTCCTACTAAGATAATGGTTGATTGGTTGCAGTGTGAATATGCTTGTTTCTCAACATTCCCCCCTCCCTTTGTGAAAAATAAGAAAAAGGTTCTCATTAACAATACTCTATATTACCCCTTTCACATGCATTCTAAAACATGCCCATTACTAAGTCAAATATGCCTAACATTTTGCATCTTAAAATTGTTTATACGACACATATACCTCTCTATAAAAAAAAATAAAAAATTTCCACATTGGTTGAAAGATGTGGCCCACAACAACATATAAGCTCCAATATACCATGATCCTTATGCCAAAGAAAACCCCACATTGGTTGAGAGATGTGGCCCACAATACATATAAGCCTCAATATACCATGATCCTTATGCCAATGGGGGCAGCCACAAGGGAGTGGTGCCTCCTACTAAGATAATGGTTGATTAATTGCAATGTGAATATGCTTGTTTCTTAGCTTCCCTCTCTTTCTGAAAAATAAGAAAAAGGTTCTCATTAGCAATACTCTATAGTACCCTTTTCACATGCATTCTAAAACATGTCCATTACTAAGTTAGATATGCCTAACATTTGTGCGTCTTAAAATTGTTTCTATGACACATATACCTCTCTATACAAAAATAAAAAAATTTCCACATTGGTGGAAAGATGTGACCCACAACAACATATAAGCTCCAATATACCATGATCCTTATGCCAATGGGGGCAACAATAAGGGAGTGGTGCCTCCTACTAACACACTGGTTGATTGGTTGTTCTGTGAATATGCTTGTTGCTCAGTCTTTTCCCCTTCCTCTATGAAATTTTTTAGCAGTACTCTATAGTCCCTGTTTCACATGCCTTCCTAAAAAATGCCTATTACTAAGTTGAATACACCTAACATCTATCCATCTTATACTTCTCTATACAAAAACTGAATGCCACATTGGTTAATAGATGTGACCTGCAACAACATATAAGCTCCAATACACCATGATCCTTATGCCAATCGGGGTAGCCACAAGGGAGTGGTGCCTCGTACTAACATAATGGTTGATTAGTTGTAGTGTGAATATACTTATTGCTCAGCCTCCCCAACTCCCTCTATGAAAAAAAAAAAAAAAAAAACATCATTTCATTAACAATGCTCTACAGTACCCCCTTTGGATGCCTTCCTAAGAAATGTCCATTATTAAATCGTATATGCCTAACATGTACATCTTGGAATTGTTTCTACAACATAAATACCTCTTTACAAAAAAAAAATAATCACACATTGGTTGAAAGATGTGGCACACAACAACATATAATCTCCAATCTCTCAAACTACAAGGGTGTAATGCCTACTTGGAATATACTTGTTGCTCTCTCAATGTCATACTTTTCATTTGCAAGTCAAAGTCCTTTGACTTTGTATTAATTTATTTCATATTATAATTTTTTTCACTCTTTTAAAATAAAAATTTATAATTTTTTTCAATGTTTAAAAAAAATAATTTATGCCTTTAAGCTCTTCCTCTCATGTGACCGGAGCCTTAAAACTTTGGACGCAGTTAATACGCCTTTAAGGCCCTCTTCTCGTTTGGCCAACTCCTTGGAGCTTTGGACGAGCTTAATGTTTGAATCCACACTTTTCTGTGACCGATTTCATTGAATGGCCATCCCTCCCATTCCGAGCAGAAGACATATCCAAAAATGGGAGGCCTCTCTCTCATCCAACGGGTGTGGAAGGCCACGAGAATCCTTCACGCTCACAAAACAACACTTAAACTTGACCTTTTTTCATTATCCAGACGTTCGCTGTGTACAAATTCACAAGCCATAGATTTGAGGCAGTACCCACCGGAGCTCACAAGGAATTTTTCGATCATCGCTCACGTCGATCACGGTAAATCTACTCTCGCAGACCGTCTCTTGGAGCTCACCGGAACCATCAAGAAAGGCCATGGGCAGCCTCAGTATTTGGACAAATTACAGGTATTATACTTTAAACCCTATAATACCTTAAACCCTAAAATGACACTTTGCCTTCCAGAAACCCGTAAAGCTCTAATGATATCCAATGCCTTTTCCAACCTCTACATAACAGCGCTTTAAGACTACAATATGCCATTTTGGCATATACACATGGGAATGCTGAAGACATTCAGAACCCGAAAGATTGCAAGAAAGCCTTTTGAACTTCCGAGATAAAGCCTGACTTGTGGAAAAAACCATAATTAATGCTAGACAATATATAAGTTAAGCTCTTGAAAATTTTCAGATTGACACATTTGCAGTAAAATCTCATATTAACGCGGACTTGCTCAAATTCTAGTATGTGCATATTTTTTGAGATTCCCATGCCTTCGAGTTTTTTATTTTACTTTTGTGACGCTTTATTAGTGGATTTTGAATGCACAAGTATTTAGAAAATGAAGTTTCAAAATGGGTTCCTATCTCAGAGCTATATAATGTTTGTTATGACCAATAGGGCCAAAATTGGAAGCTTGAAAGTTTCACCTGTATGAAAGTAGTGTTGGTTTTTGAGAGCACACATTTGATAGAGGACAAAAGATAATTTTCCCACTCATTTCACTCACTTTCATGTTGCACAGGAAGAAAGATTTATAGTACAACATTTTTTTCAAAATTGGCTGTGGAGGATGAGAATAAACTATCCACAAATAGCTCACCCTGGAATAGATAAGGGTCAATCATATCTTATTCTAAACCATACTTCTATTTCCAGCAAAATGGGTGCCAAACTAAAATGAGAACTGTGTACTTTTTCTTCAGAAGAAAAATCTCTATTCATTGAAGAATTTTGAGGTTCCTAAGGCTGCCCAACAGGTCTGTCCTCAACCTCTTGTTGGGCACAGTTTTCAAGGTTTTTCGGGACTGTTTTGGGACAGCCACCAAGTCTGAACTTTCTGCCCATTGAATCTGCCCTTAAGCTTTTGATTTCATGCTCTTTTAATGCCTCTTTATCAAGGGTTTAATAAGGATAGTTTTGCTGTCCAAAGTTAGCTCTTCCACATGCATTAAAACATAAAATACTCCTCTAGATCTTTTCCACTTTAATGCTGAAATAAAAGAATGCAAACCATAAATTTAACACATGTGTTTTTGGTCAACATGACCCTGGAAAAACCCCATGGGGAAAACCAGTTTGGAGAGCAGATGTATTATGGAGATCTCAAGCAAATGATACAACAAGAAAATAATACAAAGGAACCTAATACAAGTGCTAGCTCCTCCCAATCTTAGTAATGGAGTTCCTTGGAATGTGTGCCCTCTTGAAGAATGCACCCCTCTTTTCCTTGATGTGCCTGCTAGATGAAGAATGCACCTCCTCTCTCAGAATGTGCCCTTCCTTTGCTTTGGTGCGCTCTTTGCCTTGGTGCGCCCCCTCAACCTTTGCCCTTGCCTACTATGATGCGCCCTCTTGCCAACAAGTGCACCCCCTCAAGCATATGCACACTCACTTCTCACAAGTGCGCCCCTCAAGCCTGCTATGGTGTGCCCCTTCCTCTCAATGGTGCGCCCTCAAGCATGCGAGCTCAAGCTCAACAATGGTGCGCCCTCAAGCATGCGAGCTCAAGCTCAACAATGGTGCGCCCTCAAGCATGCAAGCTCAAGCTCAACAATGGTGCGCCCTCTTCCCAAGGTGCGTCCCTCTCTTCTCCTCTCCTTCACTCAACTCTCTCAAGTGAACAATGGATGTACTTTTGCCCCTTTTCTCTCCTTTAGCCTCATCCTCAGGCTAACCTAGGAAACCAATGGCCAAGATTAGATCAAGGCCAACCAAGAAGAAGGGTTGAGATTAAATCTCCCCTTTATCTTAAGTTCCTAAGTTACTTTATGTTATTAAAGTCACTTCGTGACTTAAGTGAAATAAAGTCACTTTGACTTTATAACATAAAGTGAAGTGGCGAGGGTAAAAAGTTTTCCCCTTTGAGTTAGACAGTCAATAATTCAAGGGGACCACTTTCCAAGGTACCCAAATCTCAACACTCCCTCTTATCGAGGAAAGTGTTAATCACCATTCCCATCTTGTCCCTGAAGTAGACATGCTTGCCCCTTGGGAAGGACTTGGTGAGAATGTTTGCAACCTGCCCATCAGTTGGAATATATTGAAGCTAAACTGCCCCTCTCTGAACCCAATCTCTGATGAAGTGGTATCTGATCTCCATGTGTTTCGACCTGTCATGAAACACTAGATCCTCAGAGAGTTTGATACAACTATGATTATCGCAGTGAATAACTGTAGGCCTCAACTCATGACCAAATAGGCCAAACAACAACTTGCGAAGCCAAATGGCCTCGCAGCTGGCTTGACTCGCTGCCATGTACTCAGCCTCAGCAGAAATCAGTGCCACTGACCTCTGTTTCCGGCTGAACCGAGAAACAACTGTTGATCCCAACCCAAAACAACACCCTGAAGTGCTCTTCCTGTCAACTGCACATCCTACCCAGTCTAAGTCTGTGTAACCAATCAATCCGATTCCATCTTCTCTGACATAGTCCAATTCATAATCCATTGATCTTGCAATGTACCTCAACACATGTTTTGCCCCAATCCAGTGCACACTCCTAGGCTCCACCATGTATTGGATGAGAGTGTTCACGGAAAAATAGATATCTGGTCTGGTGTTGACCAGATACATCAAAGAACATATCAACTGATGGTATCTCGTGGAATCCACCAACTTGGAATCTGAAGCACTAAGCTTCTTCCAGTTGGTGATCATAGGTGTTGACATGGATCTGCAGTCCTCCATTTGAAATCTGCTCAGAATATCTGCTGCATACTTGCCCTGTCCCATAAAGACATGCCCATCCTCCTGCCACTTGGAAGTCACCACTAACTTCCCCTCAGGTCTAGGCACCACCTCCCACACATCATTGCGCAGAATGGAGTCATACTCCTCCTGCATGGCCTCTCTCTAGACCTGCTGGTCTGCGGCCTGCGCAAAAGCAGTGGGCTCGAAATCTGTGATGCTCGTCACCATAGCCAAGTAGGACCCAAACCTCTTTGGCGCTTTGCTCTCTCTCATCAACCTTTAAGGCTCTCCAACATACTCCTTGGCTTCCTTCAGGGTCTCCTGAAACCATCTTGGTTTTTTCTTCCCCGAAGTAACCTCTGGTGGAGTAGTCTCCTCATGGCCCTTGAGTCTCATCCACAGATCTCTGCAAAGTAGTTTGTGAACCTGAAGCACGTGCACCAACTATACCAGACATCTGTGAACCTGAAGCTGTACTGGGTGGACCAATCACCCCTGAACTCGGTGTACTTGACACCTGAGGCTGTGTCCCCTGAGATGCATCACTCTGTATCTATGGGACCTCCTCAACTCTGTCTCTCAACTCAAGAGATCTCCTGAATGCTTTGTCCTCCTCGAATCCAACATCTCTCCTCACAACCACTCTCCTCAATGCTCGAATGTAGATCCGATAGGCCTTAGAGACCTCCGAATATCCAACTAGAATCCCCTTCTTTGCTGTGGGATCTAGCTATGTCCTCTTCTCAGAAGGGACATGAGAGAACGTCAAACACCCAAATATGCGAAGGTGCTCAACATCAGGCCTACTCTCAGTGAAGGCCTCCTCAATAGTCTTCCTCCCCAAAGTTCTATGGGGAATCATGTTCTGCAGATACACTGCAGACTGCAGTACTACAAGCCTCTGCCCATAAGTAAAATGGCAATGCCTGATCATGCAACATCGATCTCGCTGCACCAACTATGGCCATGTTCTTCCTCTCTGCAACCCCATTCTGCTGCAGGTTGTAAGGAATGATCAACTACCTCCTGATACCCTACTGGGTATAGAAACTTGTAAACTCTGTGGAGGTATACTCACCTCCATTGTCCGACCGCAAGACCTTGATCTTTCTTCCTGTCTGGTTCTCCACAAGAGCTTTGAACTCTTGGAACCTCTTGAAGACCTCACTCTTGGTCTTCAGGAAATAGATCCAGGTCTTCCTGGAGTGGTCATCAATGAAATTCACATAGTACTTACAACCACCCAAGGAAACTCGTGACATGGGCCCACACACATCAGTGTGTATCAAATCAAGTACCCTAGCTGATCTACAGTCACTGCTGGGAAAGACAGTCTTGGTGTACTTCCCAAGAGCACATTCTCTGCACACCTCCTGATGCTCAATGCCGAATTGTGGCAAACTTGTCACAATCTCCCTCAAGCACTCTCAGAGCTCCATGATGCAAATGAGCCATCCTCCGATGCCATAGCTCACACAACTGACTACTGCTGCTGCCGCTACTAGCCAAAGCATGCAATGACTAAAAAAGTAATCTGTAAAGATTCCCCTCACGTGTCCCAGTCACTCTGCTAGAAGTGACACTAGACCCCTTAGGGTGAATGAGGACCTCTGTCCCTCTGAAGGACACCTCAAAACCCCTATCCTGAATGGAGGAAACTGAAATCATATTTTTCTTTAGCCTGGGGACATACAATATATCCTTGAACACCAAGGGTGGCCTCAACTCCCTCTGAAAGGAAACTGTGCCACGCCTAGCCGCCTTGACTATGGTATTGTCTCCATTCACTATCTCCGACCTGATCTCAGGATCTCTGAGATCAGTGAAGTGCTCTTTGACACCTGACATGTGACTGGATGCTCCATTGTCTATGTACCAAATGTGGGATGGTGTCTCAACTGTCGAACAACAAACTATCAAGGAACACTCCCTCTCAGACTGAGAGGCAAAGTCATCCTCCTTTGCTGTCACTGTAGTACTACCCTGCTTCTTCTTCTTCTTCCTGTTGGGATACTGTCCAGCATAGTGCCCCAACTGGTTACAAGCAAAGCATTTCACTTTGCTCATATCCCTCTGCTGCTCGTCTCCTCTCTGCTGTTGCTGCTTGGCCCCACCCTTGGGACCCTTCTTGGTCTTCTTCTTGCCCTTTGCCAAAAGAGCAAGATCCTCATCACCATCCCCACCACGCTACTGACTAGTAGATCCTGATCCAACTCTAAGGTCCTCCTATACAAAGTCATCCCAGAGCCTCTCCCAACTGGGCATATACTCTCTAGCCACGATGCCTCGTACAAAACTCTCCCAAGGTTTGGAGAAGCCATTTAAGGATGTCCTCACCAACTTAGAGGGATCTACTATCTCACCAACCGCTATCAACTTATCACGAATCTGAGAAAATCTCGTGAGGAATAATGTCATTGAATCAGTCTTCGTCATCTTGGTGCCCCTTAACTTATCCTGGAGCACCATCTTCTGGTTCTGGTTAGGGCTCTGGTAAAGACCACACAAGGACTGCCACATCTGAAATGCGAAGTCCTTACCAGATACATGAGGAATGTTATGGTCTTTCACCGCATCAAGGATAGTCTTGTTGGCCCTGATATTCCTCTTCCGGAACTCAGTTGAAAACACTGCATCTGTAGGAGGAACCACATGATTCTCCACAATATCCCATAGCTCAAGTTCCTTCAAGATCAAGACTATCCTAGTCTTCCACGAAGACCAGTTGCCAGCGCCCGCTAGCCTATCCTCCACCCTCAAACCTGCCACCAACATGGCTGCCATTTGATGCTAAAAACCGATGCTAATCTGACCAAGCAAAACTGATGCTAACTGCTGTCTAGGTGAAACAAATATCTGCCAACTGTTTGCAAACTATATCAGCCAACTCTTGTGCCCTTTGGCTGTGATACCATGAAGAATTTTGAGGTTCCTAAGGCTGCCCAACAGGTCTGTCCTTGACCTCTTGTTGGGCACAGTTTTCAAGGTTTTTCAGGACTGTTTTAGGACTGTTTTAAGACAGCCACCAAGTCTGAACTTTCTGCCCACTGAATCTCCCCTTAAGCTTTTGATTTCATGCTCTTTTAATGCCTCTTTGTGAAGGGTTTAATAAGGATAGTTTTGCTGTCCAAAGTTAGCTCTTCCACATGCATTAAAACATAAAATACTCTTCTAGATCTTTTCCACTGTAATGCTGAAATAAAAGAATGCAAACCACAAATTTAACACATGTATTTTTGGTCAACATGACCTTGGAAAAACGCCCATGGGGAAAACCAGTTTGGAGAGCAGATGCATTATGGAGTTCTCAAGCAAATGATACAACAAGAAAATAATACAAAGGAACCTAATACAAGTGCTAGCTCCTCTCAAGCTTAGCAATGGAGCTCCTTGGAATGTGCGCCCCTCTTTTCCTTGATGTGCCTGCTAGATGGAGAATGCACCTCCTCTCTCAGAATGTGCGCTTCCTTTGCTTTGGTGTGCCCCCTCAACCTTTGCCCTTGCTTGCTATGATGTGACCTCTTGCCAACAAGTGCACCCCCTCAAGCATATGCGGACTCAGTTCTCACAAGTGTGCCCCTCAAGCCTGCTATGGTGTGCCCCTTCCTCTCAATGGTGCGCCCTCAAGCATGCAAGCTCAAGCTCAACAATGGTGTGCCCTCTTCCCAAGGTGTGTCCCTCTCTTCTCTAAGCTTCCTCTTCTCCTCTCCTTCACTCAACTCTCTCAAGTGAACAATGAATGTGCTTTTGCCCCTTTTCTCTCCTTTAGCCTCATCTGTTGAAATTGATGCAACTGCAAGAGCCATTCTCCGGAGGATGGAAAAGACCCTAGCTATGGACTAGGGCCCCCAACACACTCCTGGGGTTTCATGGTATGAGACCAAGCAGTGAGAGCCATGGCAAAAGACCCTAATGAGGCCTCCTAGTATATGACTGGGGTTCTTGGTCTTGGACCAAGCAGTAAGTCCCTAGATGTGTCTAGGGCCCTTGGATGTGTTCCAGGGAATCCTTGCCCGGTGTTTGGATTGATCCTTGGATATGTTCCTTGGTGGTTGATATAAGTCCTTAGATGTGTCTAGGGCCCGTGGATGTGTTCCAGGGAATCCTTGCCTGGTGCTTGGATTGATCCTTGGATATGTTCCTTGGTGGTTGATATAAGTCCCTAGATGTGTCTAGGGCCCCTGGACGTGTTCCAGGGAATCCTTGCCCGGTGCTTGGATTGATCCTTGGATATGTTCCTTGGTGGTTGATGTAAGTCCCTAGATGAGTCTAGGGCCCCTGGATGTGTTCTAGGGAACCCTTGCTTAATGCATGGGTTGATCCTTGGTCTTGTACCTTGGTGGATAAGACCCTAGATGTGTTCTAGGGCCCCCAGATGTGTTTGGGGCAACCTGGTCTTGGACCAGGTAGATCTTGGTGAAATACCAAAATGTGTTGATGTGTGATCCTCTTCCTCTCTCCCAGGATGGTCCATGAGACCTGGGAGTGCCTATGAAGATGGACATGACCACATTGTTGATGTACCCTCTTATGCAGTGATGATAAAGTTTATAGGTCATCATGAGACTCACGTGGACATGTTTTGCCATTATGGACCCCCCCTTGACTTTGTCTTAAAAGGCTTCCCTTTGTTGTATTGCTTTCCCTCTTTTTTTATGTGATTGGAGATTGGCTTTATGTGATTGGGGTTTTTATAATTTATATTAATATTAATTGACATTTTAATTAATATTTATATTTATTCATGTCAATATTTAATTATAATTATATTTTCCCTAACCCCTCTCCCTAACTATAAATAGAACCCTACCCTCTAGCATTTGATTACACACACTCACTTCTCTCTTCTATTGCTGTGGCTACCTCAGTCTTTCCATCCTTGTGTGGTGCGGCCTCTCCTTTTGGTGTATCAGTTTCAGATCTGAGGTTTTTGATTGGTCTAGGTGTTGGCTGGAAGCTCCATCTTGGTGTCTGCTGGTGTATAGGGTGCATGCGCACCCCCCCTCCTTTGACTGCCCGGCCTGTCTACTCTTGCTAGGGTGCATGCGGCACCTTTCTGTGGCAGCCGGACCTGTCCTTTAGAGCCACAGCCCTGTGTATGATAGCCGCGACCCCTTTTCTTTGACTGCCAGGCTTGTGTTTAGCAGTGCGGCCTCTCCTCTTGGTTGCCGAGTGTTGAGCTGAAGCTCCTGGGGGTATTCTTCTTGCTGTCCAGTTCATTCCTGTGCTATATTTTGCTTCTGTGGAGGGTTTTATCTGCTGAGGGTATTGCTGTTACCTACTTGGAGGTCCTGCTGTTTTCCTCTGTGGTGTTATTGCTGTTTTAACTTGTGGACTGCATTTTTTGGGGGTCTACTTTGACAAAACTGTTCCACAGTCCATATTGACAGAGATCAAACCCTATAGGTTTGATCCATGAACTTAAATTAATTTCTGAGCATACTTTCAGAGGCATACATTCACACATGTGACAGGTACATCTATCATTGATCAGGAGGTAAGCTAAAAGTTTATTTTTATACTCAAAAATCTTGGATGTATTCAGATCTGTTTATATCTCTTCTCCTATATGCTGATCTAGTAAACAGAAAATTTTTAAAAGCTTTTTGTTTTTCATTTTTTCCCTAATTCTAACATCATCCTTAGGCTAACCTAGGAAACCAAGGGCCAAGATTAGATTCAGGCCAACTAAGATGAAGGGTTGAGATTAAATCTCCCCTTTATCTTAAGTTCCTAAGTTACTTTATGTTATTAAAGTCACTTTGTGACTTAAGTGAAATAAAGTCACTTTGACTTTATAACTTAAAGTAAAGTGGTGAGGGTCAAAAATCTCTTCCTTTGAGTTAGACACTCAATAACTCAATGGGACTACTTTCCAAGGTACCCAAATCTCAACACTAATTTTATTTGAAGATAAAAGGAGTACATTTAAATGGCCTGGTAACTTGGAAGACTGATCAGTCTAATAACAATAGAGCTTAGGTGCTTGAAAGCAAGAGAGCTTGTAAGCTTCAGAGCATAAAAGCTTGAGTGCTTGAGAAGCATGAAAAATAATAGAGCTGTTACATGTCTAGTTGACAGAGATATCCTGAAAGTATAATGGTCTTTAAAGATTCATAGACTATACCTGAATGGAGCAAGCTCATTACAGATACTTGGAGAGATGACTCTTCTAGAATAGGTTTCTGGTGGAGCTGGAATGCTGTTCTTCCTTGTAGATGTCAATTATCAGCTGGCCTGCTGCCAATTCGACTGCTGCCTTGGCTAGGGAGTCAGCTTCAGTATTATTCTCCCTGTAGATGTGGGAGAAGTATTTATGCTCAAATCTGGAAGCCATTTCAGATACCCTCCTCCCGCTCGCGTGATGATGTACGCTGCTTACCTGTATTGAGCCTGTCAGCCATCAAAGGACAACCATGGCTCACCAAAAATCTCTATTGTTGCAATACCACGGTCCTGTGCAATCAAGAGAAGGGTGCTGGCAGCAAAAAGCTCTGTTTGATTATTCATGCCATTGCCTAGGCCAAGTTTGAAGCATATATTCAAAGTGTCCTTGAGTTGTATCCAAACCCCAGCTCTGCTGTGCTGGGGTTATCCTTGGCTGCTCCATCGAATCTACCTTTGGCCATGCCCTCCTTTCTTGATGGGGATCTTGGCAATCTGGGCTGTTTCTCATTTTTTGGTACTAGCTCTGGTCCAAGGCTTGCTTTTAGCCTGTGGAAAACTTCAATCGAAGTGAGCCTTTATCCTTGAAAGATGGAAGCATTGCAGGTAAGCCAGATTGACCAAAGGACCTAGATAGGAAATGCTAAGACATCCTCCAGTTTCCCTTGTGTCCAGTGTTCAAGAGAAAACTCTAATGTCGGCCCTTCCCACTTACATTTTGATTTAGACAGGTTTCTGATTGCTCTTCAAATTTCTTTTGTGTAATGACAGTGAATCAAGAGGTGAGGGACTGATTCTGTTGATTCTTCACACAGAGAGCATCTCCCTGGTCCTTCCCATCTCCTACTTTGGAGATTGTCCCAGGTAAGTATGGAGTTATTTAGAGCAATCCATATGATGTGTCTATTTTTGCGAAGAGCTTGTACCTTCTATATGCGAGTCCACCACCATTCCTTGCCGGTGCTCTAAAAAGTGCCCCATAATCTAGCGTTACTGAATAAGGGCCCTTGATTGGGTAGACACCCCAGAGAAGTATGTCCTTCTCGTCCCATAGTTTGGTACCTGCTTTGATCAGTTGATCTCTAAAAATGACTTATTATTTGCTGCCTCACCCGTAATTCCCAAATCATTGTTATCGGACCAAATCTAATCCAAGGATGAATGGGCTAGTGGGATAGTGACATCTGAGAGGAATCTGAGATGTCTGATATTGAGTTCATTCTAGAGGTTTTGAGCATTTTGTAGGTTGCTTACTTCCCTATCCATTCGTCCTTACCCAGTCAAATTGATTTCCATCTCCAATTTTTTAGCATAGATAATTGCCTATAATGTTGAATGAATCTATGAGGGCCTTTCAAAACTTTGGGCCTCCCTTGGTGTGCTTTATGGGGGATCGCATCCATTCCTTGATTGTCTTGGGGTATATATATTTGTGTGACAAGACGTATTGTCAAAGTCCATTCTTTGATAAGAGCATTCATCCTCCCTTCATAGTGAGTGCTTTTGAGAAATGGTGAATATGTTTGTTGCCCTAACCTCCATTATCCTTAGGATTCAAAACCACCTTCTAGTTGGTTATGGGGATACCACCATGCTCCTGATTTCATCATTGAGGAGGCAAGACATTGCTCTTCAAAAGTCTTTTGCTACTTTGTCGACTTTTAGAAGATGTTTGACTCGGTCATGAGGGAGGTCCTATTCCAAAGGCTTAGAGACATTGGCGTCTCAGAGACCCTTATGACTACTATCATGCGCCTCTATGAGTATGTTTTTGGCTGCCTTTGCTTGGGACATAGGTTGTCAGACTTAAGGAGGGGCACCATTAGGGTCAAGTAGTGGTGTCCCCTCTCCCCCACCTTGTTTGAGATTTATATTGATGAGTTGGAGTCCTTCCTACACGAGCATATCCAGGCCATTGATGGTTGTCTTCTCCACCATGTCTTGATCTTCATCATCCTTTTGCAGATGACGTGATCTTATTAGCCTCCATCCCAGAGGGTTTATAGAGACAATTAGATACCCTATCTAGATTTTGTGATCTTTGATAGTGGATGGTCAACTTGGGTACAAGCTAGGTTATGATCTTCAACAGTTGAAGAACGTCTTCTTAGATTTTCATTTCCATTTTTTTGGGGAGGAGATTGAGATCACCACAACATACACTTATTTTGGGGTTCGGTTCTTAGGGATTGGTTTTGTTCGAGGAAAGACCTCTAGCCTTGGATCAACAAGGGCTATGGCTTCCTTGCTCTTCGCGAGAGACAATGCTTTCAAAACCGTTTTTGTGATACATTGTTTAAGATATACCTCATGGACTCCATTGTCAAGTCCATAGTCATATGGTTTAGAGGTTTGGGAGCCTAGCCTTTTTGAGTATGATCGGGCCAAGGTGAAGAGAGTTCATTTTTTTTTCCAGGTTACAAAGCCTAGGGAAAACCCCTGAGTACTTCCCCTCATTTCGAGGTTGGTACCCAAGGTAAACCCTAGAATCTTCAAGGCACAAGGCCGATCAATTGACAAGGCTTGAAGCCATTACAATAATATACTCGTTAAGAGCTCAACATGTCACTTGTGAGAATTGAACTTGGGTGGGAAGGATAACAATTATTCCTCCCAACCACCCAAGCTAAACCCAATTGACAAGATGAAGAGAGTTCATGTCCTCATGCTCTAACGTATTATTAGAAGCAAGTGGTCGATTCCCCGACCTATCATTCAAGCAAAGTTTGTGCCTGTATTTTTTATATTTCATCCCAAGCATTCTAATTTATCTTACTAGTTTAGGAAGTCTATAAAGGTTTTTGACATATTAGTGATCAAACTCGACTCTCAGGTAAAACCATATGCACTCTGCTTTAGGAGTACTAATGCAAAGGTTATATGTTTTGCCTATTTTTAGCCTTTTGCTCCAGACTTAAAAGGCTCTATATTTGTTTATGTAAATTTTTTTGTAAATCCTGGCTTGTAATTTTTTGTAAATCTTGCCTATTGACTTTTGGATTGTGATTCATCTACATGTTGCGCCATAAAGGTAGTAAATGGTTTTGTTATTTGGTTATATTGTTGCTCATTGTGTTGAATTGTGCTTCCAATTTATCCATTTTGATTAAGATATTTGTTGACTTACACGTTTATTGGTATTTTCCATGTTGTTGAATGAAGAACCAAGGGGAATAAATCAAATGATGGGATTTAACATAAAGGAAAATTGTTGGAATTTAGATACATAAAGATTCAAGGTTTGATTGAGGGTAAATGAGCTATGCCAAAAGAGGAAAATAACTAATGCAAGTAATTGTAATGGTGTGCAAATGGGAATAATTAAGCGGAGTTCAACCAAAATGATTCTCCAAGTCAAATGTTGGGTTGGAAAAAAGTGTTATAGTTGAGGTTAAAGTGATTCATAGCCTCGATTCTTGAGCAAGGTGAGGATTTTGGGCTATAGAAATCTTGAAACTGTTTGAGTTGTAGTGAGGTGAACGAACATACATGTCTCTAGAAAAAGATAGGGCATAGATGGGGTTCAGAAGGAAGAAAATGAAAGTCTAAAAAATGTGTGAATCCTATACATTTACAATGATGGTGAAGGGGTGGCATTTTCATCAAAGAGATCAACATTAGACCTTGCAATGCTTCACAAAGGGGATGGATAGATTTTATTGGGAAAAATTATGATAAATTGAAGGATTTGATTGATGTGGTAGTAAAGAGGCTAACAGTGAGAGTGGAGTGTAACAACCTCAAAAGTCTTTTAGGGGTCAAGTTGTGTAGAAATCAACTTTATCCATGGGAATGAGAAGAGTGACAGATGTAAGGTAAGATTATTGTACATTTGCCTTCACTGATTTGTCTTCAAAGTGTTGGATGGAAACTAGAGTTGTTATGGACAATGATATGGGAATTGGTGATGGTTTTGTTACTGATTTTGTCTAAGCAGAAAAGGAATGCTAAACATACTTTTTGTCGATAGTGGAAAACTAAAATGATAGGAGCTCTTTAAAATTCCCACTATCTAGAATAGCCTTTTTGATACCATTTCATCAACATACTTGTTTTGAGTTCCCCAAATGGAATGGTAGGTGGGTACAATGAAATATGGAGTTTATGTGGCTATTCGATAAGTGGTGCTAGGTACAACAAGCATGTGGAAGGGCATGTGGCCAGTGCAAGTGATCAACTTACAAGGACATCCTTGATCCTTCATGCACGGATTGAAATGAGAGGAGATAGTGAGGTACAGGGAATCACCCTTCGTTATGATTGATTGAGTTAGATGTAGGCGTAGAAGAGGAGAGGGCATGTTTGCTTTGGGAAGGTTAGCTTTTGTCTTTTAACCTTGCTAGGAGAGTGCTATGACTCCTAGCCCTTGGCGATGTTTCATGGACATATGGATGGATCAATTTGGGTGGATGCTTGACCTTGGTTAGAGTGTTAGCATTTTACCTTTACCTAGGAGGTTGTTACATTAATTGCCACGATGACCAACCAATTGGGTGTGTTATCCCCATTTTGTGGATAACTAAGGAGATGATATCTCGAGGCCCTCAGGTTGCAGATATGGAGTGCCAAGAGACTACATGACCAACAATACCCTTTGCACAGATGGAAAACCCACTCACCACCACAAATGGTTACAGGTTTACAGATGGCATCCACCACACCAGCTGGCTTCTGGAAGGCAGTGGGCCTTGCTCCATGAGGTACAAGTCAGTATTATGGTGAGCATCATTTCAATATTTAAGCCATTTGATTATGTTGTATCTTAGATTGCTCTAGATTTCATGATATGTGCTTGCACATTATGCCTTTTGCCCTGCTTCGCCTTGGTGGTTGACATTGTGCACTAGTAAGTGGTTTTCCTTGGGGATGGGTTTGCTACTGGGAACTCCCTTAATGAGCCATCGTACCATTCCCGACCATACTTACCACTTTCCATCATTATTCCCCTCCATTTCCTTATCTCTTGGGATTTTAGGGTATATTGACCCAAGAAGGGGTTGTCCCTCGTTCTATGGGAAGAAGGGGCTAAAGGCACAAAGGGGTTGGTGTTGGGTAAAAGATAAAAGCCTTCTATAAACCTTCCAGATGCTTTGCCCAGGGATCACCCAAGAAAGCAATGAACCGCTTATCTTTGAATAAAGGGGACCCATAATATAATAAAGAAATGCTTGAAAGGTTAGTTGAAGGATAGGAGGTCTCATCACGAGCCACCTATCACATCCATGGATATCTAGTGGTATGACATTGTCATCATCTGGTCACCAAACCAGGGCAATGGCTCTCAGTTGCATGGTTGAGAGAAAGGGGGTCTCATCACGAGCCAACCGTCTCATTTCCATTAGGTGTTTGTGGGTGACATTGCCATCACCTGGTCACCATGCCAGGGCAGTGACCTTCAATCTCTCCTTATGCTATTATTGAAAGAAAATAAAGAAAGAAAGATAAAAGGCAATTGATGGGCTTGGAAAAAGTGCATTGCGGACGAAGGTACCACACACCCTCTACAAAGGCACCCACGAATGAGACACTATGATCCTTTGTATGTCATGAGCCCTATGCCCATTGAGTCTTGACCCCTACCACTTCATACACTTTACATGGCTTAGAGAGGGACCTCTTGGAAGCTCTCCTTGACCTAGGGCAAGATCTACACAATAGGACACATCGTCAACCCTCCCATATTTAAGCTTGACAAGTCGCATAGTGTCTTTGAGATGTTAATTGTTTGATATGGTGATCATTGATGCACTTGCTTGGATGGCTTATTTATTGATTGGATGCACTTATCATGATGTTATGACTTGAGATCCTTGGAGGGCGTGTTCATTTGTCTTTGCAGGACCTAGTTGGTGGACAATTTTGGTAGAACAAGCCTAGCTTGGGCTTCCATGGGGCTACAAGCCCACAGGTTGGATGCCAGGGGACTGCATGCCAGATGAGAGAGATCAGACTTGGACAACCTTGATGATGACTTGGACGACCTAGCCCACCCCTTGCCAAACGATTTGCCCAGGAGGGAAAAAACGTCCCACTTTTGAGCTTGACGTCATGATCTTGGGGGCTAGGGCATGGTGGTGAGGTGCCACTCTTTGACACATGGATGTTTTGAAGAGAAGAAGGTCTTCACCATGATATGAGTCCCTAGATGCTTGACACGTGGCCTTTGGAGGCCCATCCATGCTTCTCCAACATCAACGACTCCCTCAAAGTGGCAAAACGTCCCTTGAAGGGGTGACGTCTTCCTAAATTAGGGTTTAATTTGTGCAAAAAGTGAAATTTTAAGTGAATTGTTTAATATTACTTTGTTAAGGGGGCAAGATTAAGGTTGTTGACCCCTAATCTTGTGTTTTACTCCTTAATTTATGGACAAACTATGTTAGCTACTTTTAGTATAAATAGAGATTATAAGATCTCATTTTGTTTAATAACTCTCCCTCTTGTGAGAGACTTGGTCTGAAATTTTCGGCCCTCTTGGCTCTTTCTATCTCTTGTGCACTTGTGTATGGCTATACTTATGAATGGTTGATGGAAGAAGTGATGCGCTAGCCTGGGCGGCTATTTTATTGCTATTGTGGTGGATTATCTTGGCATTTTTCCTTGAATTGGTATGGTTTTTTACGTTTTTGCTATCATTTGTTTTAAGTCAAGGTTATTGTGCTAGGAACTAGGTGGGAAGTATAAGGGCATACACCCCCACCTTAGTCTTCATCTTATTGCTTTAACAAGGGTTTGCTAAGAGAAGTAAAAGGCATACACCCTCTTATCCTAAACCTTAGCCTAGAGAAACTTGCCTTGGGAAGTAAAAGGGCTTACACCCCCAAGGAGGTAGCTTCTCTAAGCTCCTTTGACTCCATTAACCCAATAGTAAAGGTACTAGTCATATTATTTTTTGCGTTGGAGATATAAAATCATTGCCTTGAGAAACATAATTTTTGACCTTTTGAAAGTCTCTTGCTTGAAGTTGATTTGTCTCATTGAGAGGAGTCTTCCCCCACTAGGGCGTCCCCTCTCTCCCAATACTCTAATTGCTGTTACAAACGTTAACCTACAGCCATTAGGTCTGCATAACCCTAGCTACTAACACTCTCATAACTCCTAAACTAACGCTAGACTAGCTCTCTAACTTTGCTTATTTACTCTACCAACTAGGGTGCATCTTTTGAGCTAGTTCTTGGCAACTTTTCATGGTTGATTTTGCTGCTGCTTGCCACTGAATGCTACAGCCATAACGCTGCAATTTTCTGCAGAAAACACATGTTACAACAACCATCTTATCTAGCTTCTTAAGTGCCATTTTTCAACCTATGTTCATTGTTAAGTTTGATGCTGATTTACCTAACTAGTCTAGATCTTTATATGCTGCTTTTAGATGCTTTATTTGCTGATATATGCTGATATCTAATGCTGCAAATTAAGGACAACAAGCTTAATTTGCTGATCCGACTAACATATATCATTGCAAAAGTGTGTTTTCTTGTGTCTCGAGCAGGTACAATCATCCAGAAAAGTTCTATACCTGTGGGGCAGAAATTACTTGACTTGCAAGACATCTCTCACTATCTTTCATTCCACTTAGAATTGACCTCTATGGGCTTTACTTCCATTTCCCTCTACCTCCATCTCAATCCCCCTAAGGTCACCAGGATCGCCTCCCTAAAGTGACCTAGTCACCATTGAAGTGCGTGACCTACATCGAGTTGACATTGGGTGTAGGATTCCCAAGTTGTAGCTCTTTCCTTGTGGTTGGGTCGGGCTTTGGCCAACCTACAACTTGCGCTATAACATTTTGGCGTCGTTGCCGGGGAAGATTTTGAATCTTCTTCGTACCCTAACGACACTTTGGTAAGCTAACCCAAAGCCTTTCCCTTAGCTTACCTGACGACTCCACCCGAGGGACGTTCTCTTTCCACCTTTCTTGATGAGTTCATTTTGAAACTCATCTGGCGACTCCACCTTCCTAGAACCCTTCCTTTCCCTCTTTCCCCCTTTCCACCCGTTGATGAGCCTTGATCTCATCTGGTGACTCCATTGAGGTGTCCATTCAGTCAATGGAAATATGGCACCATGGGATGAACCCCCATCCAGAAATTGCTATGCCTCGAAGAAGGAACTTTTACAGATGGAAAAGGAAAAGGCTGCCAATAAAGCTATCGAGGAAATGATGAATTACATAAGAGAATTATTTTCTGCCCTTGACGATGAAGAAGTATTCGAAGAACAAACATACGAAGAAAGTCATCAAGAAGAGAACACAATGAGTTGTGACCCTTTTGAAGACCTTGATGATGCTTTATTCCATGACCTTGAAAGTAAAGAAGTGTTGGAGGAAACCTTAGATATGACATACCCCCTTGAAGAAAAGCAAGCAAAGAACTATGCACTTAGAATCAAGCCACTTGTGATGAAGAGGCGATGGAGGGGCTTGTCTATAAAAAGAAAGAAGAATTATGATAAAAGCACAACATATCGAGACACCGGTATCTTTGATCCTGCTTAATGAAGGCGAGGTTGTCCAACCTTGTTTACCTCCTAATGTTGAAGAAGCGATCAGTCTCGATGATGAAGGTCCAATTGAAGACGTCCATGCCTCTGCTCCTCCTGTGCACAAAGACGGAAATATGGTCATTTTCAGTCATACTGATGGTATTATGAAAGTACTCTTCGATATGGTTGATGATCCTATAGACACTTTCATACAGACTGGGAGACGTAGATGGGATTTTAGTTATCTCAAATTTGATAGAGACCCCATTTATGACATTGAGGGTAGCTCTCAGGCAGAGGGGGTGTCATCATCAGAGGAGTGGTCCTCATATGTATATGATTCAGATTCTTGGCAGCCTGGTGATGATATGGTTACAGATTTGTTCCGCCCCTTCGAGGATGACTTGTCATAGCATACTCTGAGTGATCCTTAGTCATCCTTGGGTATATACCCTTTTGAGGATGCAGATTTGTTTTATGAAGACTTCCAACCGTTGTGCTCAAATTTTGAGGAATACCAGGACATGGCCACCTAAGAGCAGGCAGAGATTTATTCTTCAAAGCAGAATTATTTTCATCTTGGAGATTTCCATGGAGATTAACCAGGGAAGAGGCGTTGTTCCTTACCTCTTACCCTCTTTTCCAAGAGACCATGCAGTATTCTTCCGATCTCTAATTTCCTATCAGTCCTCGACAAGCAGTGAGTCTTTGTGCGCGGATGAAGATGGGCCTTCGTCTACATATAGTAGCCCCCTTCAGAGATGGATTAATCAGTCTTATGGCTACACTTTCAGGAAGGATGATCGCGCTGATGGTTTCTCTTTCCGGTAGGATCTCCTCCCTCCCACCCATCTTCATGAGTGTTATTTCATGATCAATTATATGTCTGTTTATACTCATGATTATTATGTGCTTGACTTATCTTTGTTGTATTATATGATTAAGCACAGGGGGAGATACTTTGATGAGATAATCAAATGGTTGCACTGGTTGTATGACTTCACCTGACATCATCCAACACGTGATCTTCAGGGCCCCAAGGCCCCAGGTAAGTAGGTAAGTCATTTTGATTCCTTGCATTTTGCATCTTGATTGCTCATACTAGTTTATATGCATTTCATTTTCATTCTACTCTACTTGCATGCTGATTTCATGCTTAGTTTAGAATTTATTAAAAAAAAAATGTCATTTTTTTTTCTAGCTTAGTTGTTTTGGATTATGATCATATGAGAACAAGGATGAGTAGGCCATCTTGCACTTGACACTTTGATGTTTCCTTGCAGGCACATGTCTACCAGGAGATGCTGCGATTCTCATGCACTCTACGACGAGCACATGTTCCCAAGTAGGGGCTAGATGTTATCCCCATTTTGTGGATAACTAAGGAGATGATGTCTCGAGGCCCTCAGGTTGCAGATATCGAGTACCGAGAGACTACATGACCAACAATACCCTTTGCACAGATGGAAAATCCACTCACCACCACAGATGGTCACAGGTTTACAGATGGCATCCACCACACAAGCTGGCTTTCGAAAGGCAGTGGGCCTTGCTCCATGAGGTACAAGTCAATATTATGGTGAGCATCATTTCAATATTTAAGCTGTTTGATTATGTTGTATCTTAGATTGCTCTAGATTTCATGATATGTGCTTGCACATTATGCCTTTTGCCCTCCTTTGCCTTGGTGGTTGACATTGTGCACTAGTAAGTGGTTTTCCTTGGGGATGGGTTTGCTACTGGGAACTCCCTTAATGAGTCATCGTACCATTCCCGACCATACTTACCACTTTCCATCATTATTCCCCTCCATTTCCTTATCTCATGGGATTTTAGGGTATATTGACCCAAGAAGGGGTTGTCCCTCGTTCTAAGGGAAGAAGGGGCGAAAGGCACAAAGGGGTTGGTGTTGGGTAAAAGATAAAAGCCATATATGAATCTTCCAGATTCTTCACTTAGGGATCACCTAAGAAAGCAATGAAACACTTATCTTTGAATAAAGGGGACCCGCAATATAATAAAGAAATGCTTGAAAGGTTAGTTGAAGGATAGGAGGTCTCATCACGAGCCGACCTATCAAGTCCATGGATATCTAGTGGTATGACGTTGTCATCATCTGGTCACCAAACCAGGGCAATGGCTCTCAGTTGCATGGCTGAGAGAAAGGGTGTCTCATCACGAGCCAATCTTCTCATTTCCATTAGGTGTTTGTGGGTGACATTTCCATCACCTGGTCACACCATGCAGGGCAATGACCTTCAATCTCTCCTTATGCTATTATTGGAAGAAAATAAAGAAAGAAAGATAAAAGACAATTTATGGGCTTGGAAAAAGTGCATTGCCGACGAAGGTACCACACACCCTCTACAAAGGCACCCATGAATGAGACACTACGACCCCTTGTATGTCATGAGCCCTATGCCCATTGAGTCTTGATCCCTACCACTTCATACACTTTACATGGCTTAGAGAGGGACCTCTTGGAAGCTCTACTTGACCAAGGGCAAGATCTACACAATAGGACACATTGTCAACCCTCCCATATTTAAGCTTGACAAGTCGCATAGTGTCTTTGAGCTGTTAATTGTTTGATATGGTGATCTTTGATGCACTTGCTTGGATAGCTTATTTATTGATTGGATTCACTTATCATGATGTTATGACTCGAGATCCTTGGAGGGCGTTTTCATTTGTCTTTGCAGGACCTAGTTGGTGGACAGTTTTGGGAGAACAAGCCTAGCTTGGGCTTTCATGGGGCTACAAGCCCACAGGTTGGATGCCAAGGGACCGCATGCCAAATGAGAGAGATCAGATTTGGACGACCTTGATGATGACTTGGACGACCTAGCCCACCCCTTACTTGGCAAACGATTTGCCCAGCAGGGGAAAAACGTTCCACTTTTGAGCTTGATGTCTTGATCTTGGGGGCTAGGGCATGTTGGTGAGGTGCCACTCTTTGACACATGGACGTTTTGAAGAGAAGAAGGTCTTCACCATGATATGAGTGCCTAGATGCTTGACACATGGCCTTTGGAGGCCCATCCATGCTTCTCCAACACCAATGACTCCCTCAAAGTGGCAAAACGTCCCCTAAAGCAAACAGTGAAATTTTAAGTGAATTGTTTAATATTACTTTGTTAAGGGGGCAAGATTAGGGTTGTTGACCCCTAATCTTGTGTTTTACTCCTTAATTTATGGACAAACTATGTTAGCTACTTTTAGTATAAATAGAGATTAGAAGATCTCATTTTGTTTAATAACTCTCCCTCTTGTGAGAGATTTGGTCTGAAATTTTCGGTCCTCTTGGCTCTTTCTATCTCTTGTGCACTTGTGTATGGCTATACTTATGAATGGTTGATGGAAGAAGTGATGTGCTAGCCTTGGAAGACTATTTTATTGCTATTGTGGTGCATTATCATGGCATTTTTCCTTGAATTGCTATGGTTTTTTACTTTTTTGCTATCATTTGTTTCAAGTCAAGGTTATTGTGCTAGGAACTAGGTGGGAAGTATAAGGGCATACACCTCCACCTTAGTCTTCATCTTATTGCTTTAACAAGGGTTTGGTAAGAGATGTATAAGGGCATACACCCTCTTAGCCTAAACCCTAGCTTAGAGAAACTTGCCTTGGGAAGTAAAAGGGCTTACACCCCCAATGAGGTAGCTTCTCTAAGCTCCTTTGACTCCATTAACCCAATAGTAAAGGCACTAGTCATATTTTTTTTCGCATGGGAGATATAAAATCATTGCCTTGAGAAACTTAATTTTTGACCTTTTGAAAGTCTCTTGCTTGAAGTTGATTTGTCTCATTGAGAGGGGTCTTCCCCCACTAGGGCGTCCCCTCTCTCCCAATACTCTAATTGCTGTTACAAACTTTAACCTACAGCCATTAGGGCTGCATAACCCTAGCTACTAACACTCTCATAACTCCTAAACTAACCCTAGACTAGCTCTCTAACTTTGCTCATTTACTCTACTAACTAGGGCACATCTTTTGAGCTAGTTCTTGGCAACTTTTCATGGTTGATTTTGCTGCTGCTTGCCACAGAATGCTACAGCCACAATAGTGCAATTTTCTGCAGAAAACACATGTTACAACAACCATCTTATCTAGCTTCTTAAGTGCCATTTTTCAGCCTATGTTCATTGTTAAGTTTGATGTTGATTTACCTAACTAGTCTAGATCTTTATATGCTGATTTTAGATGCTTTATTTGCTGATATAAGCTAATATCTACTGCTGCAAATTAGGGACAACAAGCTTAACTTGCTGATCCGACTAACATATATCATTGCAAAGTGTGTTTTCTTGTTTCTCGGGCAGGTACAATCATTCGAAAAAAGTACTATACCTGTGGGGCATAAATTACTTGACTTGCAAGGCATCTCTCCCTACTTTCATTCCACTTATAATTGACCTCTAGGGGTTTACTTCCATTTCCCTCTACCTCCATCTCAATCCCCCTAGGGTCATCAGGATTGCCTCCCTCACCAGGATCGCCTCCCTAGAGTGACCTAGTCACCCTTGAAGTGCGGGACCTACATCGAGGTGACATTGAGTGTAGGATTCTTAAGTTGTAGCTCTTTCCTTGTAGTTGGGTTGAGCTTTGCCCAACCTACAACTTGCGCTATAATAAGGTGTACATAATGGGGGAGTCAGTTGCTTGATCGGGGAAGGTACCTACTTAGGAGGAGAAATGTTGGGCACTTGGGGGAGGGCGCTTAGCCCTTGGAGCTTGGGACCATGCGATATGTACCTTAGAGGATGGACACTTGGGTTGAGGAGCATACTTCATGGAGGTTGGTGATGGACTTGGACATGTAAGTTGAGGAGCGTTGGAGCTTTTTTGACCACATTGGCATACATGCTGAGGAGTGTTTGCATAGGAGGACATGTGTCACATAGTTAGAGGGGTGCCTTGCATGAGGACACTTGGATAGCTGACGATCGTGGATGAGGGAGTGTTGGACTAACAACTTATTGGATAACAAACCATCTTGGAGGAGGGGCATTGAGCCCAAGGACCATCATGCATGGAGGGCGTTTGATCTTCGGGCTTGGATAAACCCTTGTGCGACACTTGTATATTCTTGAATTGTAGAGTGCTCCATGTGGGGTTACCTTGTTGGTTACTTCTTCCAAGGAAATCCTCGTGGAAAACCCTTGAGTACTTCCCCATGATCCATGGGTGGTAAATGGGCTAAACCGTCGGCCCTGTTAACGGAGCCTAAACCCGAGGGGATTAAGAGAGTTGAACCTGTGTCCTCCCCAATTCACTAGGGGAGAGATCTCACGTCTGGCTCATGACCACTTGAGCTAACCCTCAGGGCTACCTTGTTGGTTACTTGTATGAACATGTTTTCTTATTTTATGTTAGTCTTCCTCACCTATTGTTTATATAAAGGGAGGAGAGTGCTTTTGTAATTATTATCATCATTGTACTCTTTGTATTGTCTTAGAGAAGCCTTGTAGGGAGCAAGAGACCAGGGTTCATGAGGGAACCCTAGGAGCTTGACGTTAGGGTTCATGAGGAAACCCTAGGAGAAGACAAGGAGAGAGAGACTTCTTGTTTAACGTACCCAACTCCCTAACTGGGTCCTGTTACTACTAAATCGACTAACATATCGATTGAAATGTGCAAAATACGTGCAACATGACATACAAGCTCATGCTACTGTCAATAATAATTAAACTCATGAATGCAAATGATTAAACACATACAACAACATCATACATACAAAATATAGAGTAAATGCAACATTCAACCATAACTTTAAAGCTGTAAATGACACAGTGATCAAAACACTTATCTTTTAAAAACATTCTACACAACTAGTTGCAGAAAACGAACATTCCACCCAACCATAGACTTTGCTGCTCTAATTCTCTCAGCAACAAGTCACCCCTGAGTTGGGGCTACGAGTCCACAAGGATAGACAGGCTCCTACGGGTGTCTACAGTCACTCTAACAACTCAAATACCCACTAAAACACAGTGATACAACTCCTATAGCCATTCCAACCCCCCAACTCTCTCCCCATCAATCTGCACAACCCAAGAGATGAGATTTCCTTCCCTGCAGTCCCTTAGACAATCTCCATCCCTTCCAGGGCTCCAACATAGGAAATCCAACTGCGATAGGAGTGCTCACACAACATTTACAAATGCTCCTTGGGTAATTTCTCACTAGAAATCACTCACATGCATGGCAACCTCATTCTCAACATAATTACCAAGCTTCCCTCAAGATGCTTCAACAAGCTGCCTTCAATACACAGTATGGTTGGCCACTCTTTGTCAACACTAAACTCTGTTTTTCCTCACTTCTTGCTCGACTGTTAAAACTGCTCTCCTTCCTACTCGAATTTTCTCTTCTCCCATGCTTGCTCGACTCTTACTCTTCCCCCAAGGATGATTACACTCAACCCATGCTGTCATAATCGAATGGGCCGACTTTCTCACCCAACCTCTTACATAAATTCAATGATTGAGTGTGTAATAAGTCAAAGGGGTAAATAGCTAAATGACAAAATGATTAACAAAGATGGCTTAAGACTCGAGGCATGTGGAAACCCCTCGAAACCCCCCATTAAGCCCCCTCTCTTGTGGAATCATAGCCCACCATTACTTTGGTCCTTACCCGTCTATAGTTGGTGATGTATTTTATTTTTATTGTTTTCAATGTACAATGTTTACATATTACATTGCTTGGCCCCCGACCATTCATAATATTTACAATTATACAATGCTATATTGTGGATCAAAATTGGGGTGTTACATTCCTCCTCCCTAGAATTTGCACTGTCCTCGGTGCACATCACCATACAATTGTGTTAAAATTTTGGTAGGCTCGTTTAACCATAGACAATGTCACATCATTGTCACCCAACCATAGGCATTCACTATGCCACCCCTGAGCACACTAACCTTTTCTTAGATAGAATGATTCCGGTAGGTCCACACTAGAACCAACAAATAAACCCTAACTAGAAACACCACAGTTGAGGCAACAACACAATACCAAGAGAACTTACCTCTACTAATAGAAGCGTACCTTTACCAAGAGAAACACACAAGAGAGATACCAGAAAGACTAAGATTACGCCACGACAACTGCTGCACCACCCTCTCTAGACTTGCGCCTCCTTTTGCTGCAACTGCAGCTGTTGTAGCTACTGCTCCTTAGACTTGCGCCCTCCTTCTGCTGAGTGAGTGTGTGTGAGTGTACAAATGAGCTAAGGTGTCACCTTATTTATACTTATTCTGCCAGTGATTTTTTCCCATAGGGATGACCTCACTTTTCTAGCAAATATAATTTACTTTGACCTTTTCTGGTAGGGCCGACTTCTCTTTCTAGGGTTTTCTATTTCTTTATTATTATTCTCCTTGGGCCGACTTCTTTTCTAGGGTTTCCACACATCTGTTTAATGGTTCTCTTACTTTCGGAATATTCTATTCCAAGTACAAAGGTTACACTTGGAGGTTAATATCTCCCGCAGCTACCAAAACATCAACAAGTTGTACATGTTTACATATACATAATATTACATCACAATACTCAATAATTTTGCAGTTTAATGACTCTTGCAACAATTCCAACTAACAATTCTCGTTCCCCTCAACCTACACAACCCAAGGAAGTGTACACTCTTCTTTGCACTACAGTGCCTTAGGCTGTCCCATTTCCCTTCCAGGGCTCCAACACAGATCAGACAGGAAGTCCCAGAGTTGTGGCTCTAGGAACTCCAGTTACAACAAATTGGAGTCTTAATACACTTATGTACAAATGTAGACCCAAATTTCCTCAAAAATCTGCAAAATGTTGCGGGTACTCCTCCAGCATGGCCTCCTCGTGCTCCCATGTGGTGTCTTTAGGACCGTAGCAAGTCCTTTGGACCTTTACCAGGCCGATGGCTCGATTCTTGAACACTTTGACTTTTTGGTCTAGGATGTGCACTGACTGCAACTGAAAGTCCCCTTCGTGCTCCACCTGGATCACAGTCCAATCATGCGCATACTTCTTCAATAAAGACACATGAAACACATTATGAATTCCCATGGATGCAGGCAATGCAAGCATGTATGTAACTGGGCTATCCTCTCTAAAACTTCAAATGGCCCACAATATCTCACTACCAACTTTGGGCAACTTCCCAATTTCAGCAAGCTCCTTTTTCCCTTTACTTTCAGAAACATATGCTTGCCCACTTTGAATTCCCTGTGTGCTTTGCCCTTGTCCGCATAGTTTTTTTTCCTATAATGTGCAATTTTTAAATTCTGCTTTATTTTTACCACCTGCTTTTCCATTTCTCTTAGCAATTTTGGTCCAATAATGACTTTCTTTGTTAGGTTATCCTAGCTCACTGGCATTTCGCATTTTCTGTCATACAAGGCTTCAAATGCGCTCATCTACAATGATGCATGATACCCATTGTTATAAGAAAACTCAACCAAATGAAGGTAGCGTTCCCACTTGGAAGGCTAATCCATTACATACATTCTTAGCATATCTTCAATTATTTGGTTGATCCTCTTCGTTTGCTCATCTGATTTTGGATGATATGTTGTGCTAAAATTCAGATTTGTTCCAAATCCAGATGATATGCTGTGCTGAAATTCAGATTTGTCCCAATTTCACTTCCAAAAATTGGAAGTGAAATTGGAATCTCTGTGGGACACTATTGCCATAGGCACACCATGTAGCCTAGCAATTTCTTTCATGTAAATTTCTGCAATGTTGGCTGCCTTACGCGTCATTTGGATTGGTATAAAATGTGCATCCTTCGTAAGCTTGTCCATCACTACCTTGATGGAATCATGTTGCCTTGCTGTTCTGAGCAATTTAGTAATGAAATCCATGGTAACAACTTCCCATTTCCATTCAGGAATCATCTTTGCCTGTAGCAATCCTGTTGGATTTCTGTGCTCAACCTTTACCTTTTGACATTCCATGCATCTTGCAATAAAATCAACTACATCTTTCTTCGTACTAGGCCAAAAGTATTGTCCTCTTACAACTGCAATTGTTTTCTGATACCCTGTAGGTCCAATGTACGACGCATTGTACATCTCTTTTAAAACTAAATTTCTCAACTCCTGATAATTAGGAACATAAACTTTGTTCCCTGTACAAGAGGATTCCATCCTCTTCCAACCTATAATCTTTAAATTTTTGTTGTACATTATCCTGCTGTAAGCTTTCTTTAACTTGCACGTAATGCTAGTCTGCTGTTACAACTTCTAAAATTCTGTCTTTCAGATCTGTCCCGCACATACTAATGGCTGTAGCATGCATTTCATGCACACTTTTGCTGAGTGCATCAAACACTTTATTCTCTTTCCCCTTAAATGTGCTTTATATCAAAATCATACTCACCGAGGAATTCCAACCATCTAACTTGTCTAGCATTCAATGTTGGTTGTTCAAAGAAATATTTCAGACCACTATGGTCTGTCCTCAGCTCAAATTTTCTACCCATGAGATAATGCTTACACATTTTCAGCGCATGAACAACTGCTGTCAACTCCAAGTCATGTGTGGCATAGTTCCTCCCATGCTCCTTCAACTTTCTTGACTCATAGCAAATTACATGCCCATTTGGGTAAGGATTCCACCAATCCCTTCTTTACATGCCTCTGTACACACAACATATTCCTCATTTGGATCTGCAATCTTTAAGATAGGTGCACTGGTTAATAATTCTTTCAAGTGTTGGAAACTCTCTTCACACTTGGTAGTCCATTCAAATTTTATTCCTTTCTTTTGTAAATAAGTGATCGGATGTGTAATCTTGGAGAAACCCGCAATGAATCTCCTGTAGTAACCTGCTAGACCCATAAATGATTTAACCTCTAAAATATTCTTTTGTGTTGGCCAACCTCTGATTGCTTCAATCTTTTTTGGATCCACTGCTATGCCATCCTCTGAGACAATGTGGCCCAAATAGTGGATCTGCTTTTGATAAAAGGTGCACTTGCTCAACTTGGCCTATAGTTAGTGTTCTCTCAACACTTGTAGCACCATCCTCAAATGTTGTTTATGTTCCTCCTTTGTCTTGGAGTAGATAAGAATATCATCCAAGAAGAAAATAACAAATTTGTCCAAGTAATCCCTGAACACTCCATTCATAAGACACATAAAAGTAGCTGGCCCATTTGTCAACCCAAATGGCACTACTGCAAGCTGATAACGGCCATACATTGTTCGAAAGCATGTCTTGCTAGTATCTTCTTCTTTTATTCTCACTTGATGATAACTTGATATCAAGTCAATCTTGGAAAATATCTTTGCTCCTTTCAACTTATCAAAAAGATTGTTGATTCTCGGCAAAGGGTACTTGTTCTTTATAGTAACTTTATTCAACTATTTGAAGTCAATGTATAATGTTGAGTTCTGGGTACCCTGGAAAGTGGTCCCCTTGAGTTATCAAGTGTCTAACTCAAAGGGGGAAATATTTGACCCTCACCACTTTACTTTATGTTATAAAGTCAAAGTGACTTTATTTCACTTAAGTCAAGTGACTTTAATAACATAAAGTGACTTAGGAGACTTAAGTCATTTTGGAGATTTAATCTCCACCATTGATTGGAGGTTTGCCCCTAAGATCTAATCTTGGCCATTAGTTTTCTAGGTTAGCCTAAGGATGAGGCTAAAGGAGGCAAAAGGGAAAAAGAGGCATTCACTTGGAGTTTAGAGTGAAGAGAGGAGAAGAGAGAAAAGATTGGAGAAGAAATAGGGCGCACTCTTGAGAGGAGAGGGGCACATGAGAGATTGAGGATGCCATCTTGAGAGGAGAGGGCGAAACAAAGAGGAAGGGCGCATCCAAGGAGGGGAGGCGCACTTGCTAGAGGAGGGGTGCACTTGTGTGAAGTGCACACCAAGCCAAGGAGAGGAGGCACACTAAGCTTGGTTGCAAACTCTAAGGCAAGCAGGCAAAGCAAGTTTGAGGGGGCGCACCAAGGCAAAGGGCGCATTCTTCAAAGGCTAGCAAGCACAAGGAAAGAGGGGCGCATTTCTTAAGGGAGGCGCAAACTTCAAGAGGAACTCCATTGCTAAGCTTGAGAGGAGCTAGCATATGTATGAGGTTCTTCTTGTGTATTTCCTTATTGCTATTTTGCTCGAGATCTCCATAATAAAATTTCTGTTCCAACTGGTTTTCCCCATGGTGTGTTTTCCAGGGTCATGTCGGCCAAAAATATGTGTAAAGATCTCGTGGTTTGCATTCTTTTATTTCAGCAAGTAGGTGGTAAAGATCCTAGAGGTGTGTTTTCTATTTTAAGGTATTTGTATGTGCTAATCATGGACAACGAAACTTCCTAAATAAACCCATGCAAACAACAACCTTAAAAGAGCATTAAACCATTCGCTTAAAGGCAGATTCAATGGACTAAAGAACATACCTGTTGGCTGTCATAAAACAACAAGATATCAGATTTGAAACTCCTTGAAAACGGTGCCCAAATTTGGTCAAAGATAGACCTGTTGGGCAACACTTAAGAACCTCAAAATTCTTCATGGTATCGGAGCCAAAGGGCACATGAGTTGGTTAATTTAGTTTCCAAACAGTTGGTAGTTTTTTACTTCACCTCACAACAGTTAGCATCAGTTTTGTTTGGTTAGAGTAGCATCAGTTTTTAGTATCAGATGGAACCATGTTGGTGGCAGGTTTGAAGGTGGAGGATAGGCTAGTGGGGGCTAGTAATTGGTCTCCGTGGAAGGCCAGGATAGTCTTGATTCTGGAGGAGGGAGAGCTATGGGAGATTGTGGAAAATCCCGTATTACCTCCTACAGATGCAGTGCTCATGGCTGAGTTCCGGAAGAGGAACATCAGGGCCAAGAGGACTATCCTTGATGCGGTCAAGGACCATGTAGTACCTCATGTGTCTGGTAAGGACTTCACATTTCAGATGTGGCAGTCCTTGTGTGGTCTTTACCAGAGCCCTAACCAGAACCGAAAGTTGGTGCTCCAGGAGAAGTTAAGGGACACCAAGATGACAAAGATAGATTCGGTTACCTCATTCCTCACGAGATTTTCTCAGATTCGTGATGAGTTGGAAGCGGTTGGCGAGATAATAGATCGCTCAGGGTTTGTGGGGACAACCTTAAAGCTTCTCCAAACCTTGGGAGAGTTTTGTACGAGGCATTGTGGCTAGAGAGCATATGCCCAGTTGGGAGAGGCTCTGGGATGACTTTGTGCAGGAGGAGTTTAGAGTTGGCTCCGGATCTTCTCGTTAGCAATAGGGTGAGGATGCTGATGAGGATCTTGCTCTTTTGGCAAAGGGCAGGAAGAAGACCAAGTAGGGTCCCAAGGGAGGGGTCAAGCAGCAACAACAACAGAGAGGAGGTGAGCAGCAGAGGGATATGAGCAAAGTGAGATGCTTTGCTTGTAACCAGATGGGGCACTATGCTAGACAGTGTCCCAACATGAAGAAGAAGTAGGGTGGTATTGCAGTGACAACAGAGGAGGGCGAGTTTTCCTTTCAGTTTGAGAGGGAGTGTTCCTTGATAGTTTGTTGCTCGACAATTGAGTCACCATCCAATGTTTGGTACATAGACAATGGAACATCCAGTCACATGTCAGGTGTCAGAGAGCACTTCACTGATCTTAGAGATACAAAGATCATGTTGGAGATAGTGCTTGGAGATAACACTATAGTCATGGCAGCTGGGCGTGGCATAGTTTCCTTTCAGAGGGAGTTGATGTCACACTTGGTGTTTCGGGATGTATTATATGTCAGGTGTCAGAGAGCACTTCACTGATCTTAGAGATACAAAGATCATGTTGGAGATAGTGCTTGGAGATAACACTATAGTCATGGCAGCTGGGCGTGGCATAGTTTCCTTTCAGAGGGAGTTGATGTCACACTTGGTGTTTCGGGATGTATTATATGTCCCGAGGTTGAAGAAGAATCTTATTTAAGTTTCCTCCATTCAGGATAGGGTGTTTGAGGTGTCCTTCAGAGGGACAAAGGTCCTCATTCACCCTAAGGGGTCTATTATCACTTCTGGCAGAGTGATTAGGACATGAGAGGGAAACCTATATAGATTGTTTTTTCAGCCTTTGCATGCTTTGGCAAGTAGCAACAACAACAGTCAATTGTGTGATTGATGGCATCCGGGGATGGCTCATTTGCATCATGGAGCTCTACGATCGCTGAGAGAGGTTGTGACAGATTTACCACAGTTCAACATTGAGCATCAGGAGGTATGAAGAGGGTGTGCTCTTGGGAATTACACCAAGAGTGTGTTTCCCAGTAGACAGTAGATCAGCTGGGGTACTAGACTTGATACACACAAATGTGTGTGGGCCTGTTGCCGCCTTTATACACACGTGGGTAACGTGGAAAAATCTTCAATCCACTTGGTGTGTCCTTGGGGGCAAGTTAGAGTTAAGGTACTGTCACCTAATCCTCAACTCCTCCGTCTAGGCCAATTCCTAGCGAAGCCAAGGGGGGTAGTCCCTAAAGAAAATAATCTATGGCTTGAACTAATCTAAGTACACGAAATAAATCTAGGAGTTTATTGCAAAAAGACAAAAATGTAAAGTAAATCTACTCTAAGAGCATATATCATTCATTCACTACAATCACTGATACATAAAAGAAATACTTGCATAAAAAGGATACTCAAGATAACAAGATGCAAGTAAATAAAGGAAATACTTCAAGATAAATAACAAGTGCTTGAGAAATAAAAAGTACTTGAAGCAAATGGCTTTGTGTAATATGAAATGAGACCAGTGCCTGAAAAGTATCATGGGCAGTTGTTGAGCACGTGTTTTATTAGATTGTGTTTTGAAAAGTAGAATAATGAGATTGTGAAAGTAAAGCAAGCTAAACTAAATTTTGCCTTTAGAGAGGTTATCCCTTTAGCTCAAAAATTTGCTAAGAACTTGTCGAAACCCAATGGTTTCACCAACAAGCCCATCGGGGGTGTCGGATGTCCAACAAGGAGGGGAACAAGCCCAAGGAGTTCTGTGAAACTGCACACACTCCCCCTAGGTGGTTCTTTAAGCCAAGCAATCTTCCTCTTTTGAAATTGTCCTATTATTACTCCACACTGACCAAGCCGGAGTGTATGAAACTTACTCTCGGAAGATCGAGACACGCTCGCAACTGGAAGGGTCAGGAACAACACCAGGAGCTGAGGAGAAGATTTATTTTAAACAGTAAAGTAAAATGCTGAAAGGGAAATGTTTTCTAATTACTAAGTCCTCATTGACCAACCTCTTGCGAGGAGCTGAGGGGATGGTTTATTTGCCAACTTTGAAATTGCAGAAAAGAAAGCTAAACTAGCAACTCGTGTTCTACTTTGCAAAATGGAAAACTAAGACTAAAGTTGTGACTTGTTTTAGCTTATTCTTTATGTTATAACCCTATAATTCATAGTATCATCTGGTGACTGGAAATCTTTTCACTCTGGGTGTATTTTGGTTTGCAAATAATATTTCATCTCTGCAAATTATTTTCAAGGAAAGCAGTGCACCAAACCCTAAAAAAGTCATTAAGCCTAAGTTTTGCCTCATATACTGCATTCGCGCCTGGAGAATAAAGAACACGCTTAGATCGACGGTCGATCTAGCGGCGCATAGATCAACGGCTAACAGTGGATTCCAGACCCCCTTGACTGTTCTGTTTTTAACGGTGGGGGGGGGGGGGTCCGGAATGGTGATTAAAAAGTGCGCACAGATCTACGGTTGTCATGGAGGCGCGCAAAGGGACGGTCTACAGGCGATTCCGGGCCCCCCCGATCGTTCTGCCTTTAACGGTGGGGGGGGGTCCGGAATGAGGTGATTTTTCCAGCGGGCCCTATCCCAACGTGTCATCCATCCATTGCATCAGGCTTCCTCCACTGGCGTGCTACATCCTTCATCCACGCTGCGCCTGTCAGTCCCTCACCCTTCATTCCTTCACCCCTTCGCCAATCTTACCCCTCCATGAATAATCAAACTTAGGATAAACAAAGAAAAATCAAATAAGTTAATTAGATTAAATAATAATGTTAGTATAGTTAGAATAGGTTAAACTAGCTAACAACTAACTAGTTAATAATTAATTAATTAGTTAATTAGTTAATTAATTAATTATTAAATTAAAAATCTAAGTTAGTAACTAGGATATTGTTTTGTTAATTTAATGTTAAATAAAAAACAAAACAAATTATAAAAACACAAAACATTATAAAACAATATAAAACATTTTAATAAAAACTAATAAACAAAACAAACATTAAATAAAATACAAACAAAA
>ML778067.1:338179-363827 GCA_009831015.1 Picea engelmannii
AATCATTTCTCCTTTCTGCATCTTGGTATTCTTCAATTGAGATCTTAGATTCATCTTTCGGTTGATGTTCTTTCCTTCATATAGTTTGCTTAGAGAGTCAAACATCTCCTTCGGAGTTTTCTTGGATGATACATACGGGATTATGTGGTCTTTGATTGAATCTGCAATGATTCTTTGAGCCCTGATCGAGTCCTTCTGATGCTTCACTTTCTCTACGACATCTTTAGGTTCCTCCACTTCTTCTTTGATGAATTTTGCTAGGTCATTCTCTGCAAGGATCAGACCGATCCTATACTTCCAGGCACAGAAGTTGTTTATGCCTTCTAGTTTCTCAACAAGCTTTGTGCTTGCAGACATCTTGTACTTTGAGGCTACGAAAAATGACCAAAAATGAAAATGCTTAAAATCAAATTTTGACCTTACCAGGAGGTGCGCTTGGCTGAGGCGAGTAGCCTGGTATACTTGGATCTGAGAAAATCCAATTTTTATCCCTTCAAATCTGATTTGCGGATTTCTGGACTGGTGCTTCTGGTACTTCTGGTACTTTTGTGAAACTAGGGTTTCACTTTTCGGGAGAACCAGCCATTGAAAAGGTGCGCTCTAAGTGCCAAAATGATCCTTGGGGGAGGGCGCAACTTTCTAGGTGGTTTTAGGGCTGAAAAGATTCACTTTTGAAAAACCCTAATTTTCAGGTACTGCAACAGTGACGTTTTTCTCCTGTGAAATATGCTTCCTTCAGGTTGGCTCTGATACCATGTTAATGTTTATGCCATTATTATAGTTCTTTGCATTTCAATAGATAAAAGCAATATAAGAACAGGATCACTGAGAAATACACATTCACAAGAGACACAACATTTATCCTTGGAAACCCTCTAGGGGAAGAAAACCCAACAAAAACTTCCTTATCATAAATTGCCAATACAATGTTCAAGAGATAACTCAAACCAATACAGATAGTCCTCTCCAAAAGATGCACCACTCTTCTCCCCTCTCTCTAATTGGTAAATTGCAGCTTGCCTCTTAAGAATGAGCAAGTGAGTTGTGTGTAGAAGTGAGGTGCTAGCCTCTCTATATATACAAGACTAGCACGTGTGAAGGGGCTTCACTGGCAGGGCCGACCTCTCACTCTGGGTGGGTAAACCCACCTTAAATTTATTTTTGGGTCTCAATAATAACTGCTGGGGCCGACTTCTTATTCTGCCTATTACAATTGTCCGTTGACCAATCCGCAAAAGGGGATTTGGTCCTGACTCCTAATACAATTACGGACATGATTAATCCACAATGGGGATTAATCCTATGAATAAAATAACAATAATAATAAGAATACTCTTTGCAGTTACATTATTTCAAGACTTGAGATCTCTTTCAAAAGACATTTTGGATCCTTATAGTGATGGATCAATGGTTTTACAATTTACAAAAAGCTTTAGGAAGGTATAGGGTGCTTTTGGAAGTTTCAAATGCTCCTAATCCGCCAAATTTTGGCAGAATCTTCCCTTGTTTATTTAATGACCTCCACAAAACAGCAAACAAAAGAATACAAAAGATGGCCAGAAACACTTTAAGAGTGTCTTTGGTTATTAGTAGACAAACCCAAAAAATTCTAAGTAAAATTCTATGATAAATGAGCAAAAGGAACTAAGAACTAAGGAAAGCAAGCTAGAAAGCTTGTTTCCGTAGGGTCTTTGACTGCTTTTAAAGAGCAGCAAATTCAAAGCACTTAACTTGCTAGATATGAAAGCTAAAGCATAATATCAAAGATCTCTTTTAAAGCCTTTAAATTTTACTAAGTTTTAACTTGCAAAAGAGACTTTTCCTATTGCTAGATCTTGCTTGAAAAGATAGATAAATTGAAACTAAGCTAAGATCTAAACAAATGCTTCTACAAATCTGATCTACTTATGTATTTAGATTGAAGTATGGTAGATCTAAAATGTAGATTTAAGTAACCTAAGAAATTTAAAATTTAAGAGAGAAAGAGAGAGTAGAATTGTTTGATCCCTTAAAAAGCCTTGGGCAATGGGGTTCCTTTGCTTTGGTGGAAAACTGAGAGACTATGTTATTCACCACAATCTTGAAGAATGAGGAAGATGCAAACTAACTCAACCTGTCCTTCAAGTGAGATATCCTGCACAACTTAAAACTTCTTGCAAAAGGGTTAAATGCATTGGTGTCACATAATATAGGAGCATGAAAGCATGAATATTAACCTAAATAAGCATGCAATTCAAACCATCTAACATACATGAATCAATAGAAATATTAAGCAAGCTAGCTTTTCTATTTCTATCCTATTGGGAGGTAGCTGCCCTTCCAAGGCCAAGATTTAACAACAAAATGCAAAAAACTAAGAAGAAAACTTATACCTCATACACAATTGAACATAGATGATCCACACAAATTTGCTTTACACCATGAAGTAGCCTCCAAAGCCTTTTATTCCAGTGAGAAAATGATAGATTACAATAGTAATAAGAAGCAATATCACCCAAGCTCCAACTAGCTTGTGCAAGAGGTGAGTGCTTGGTTAAATAAAGAGGGGGGTGCACTTCCCAAGGAAGTAGGGCGCACCACTTGGAGAGGATTGGCTTGACAAGTGTGAGATTGTGGGCAACCACCTCTCCTCTAACTCTTACCAAGTGGCATATGTGAGAGATGGTGAGTGGAGAGGGCGCCACCTCTCAAGAGGTGGGCAATGCCCTTTAGGAATGCGCCACCTATCCTCAAGAGGGGTGCACGTCTCTTGGTGACAACTCAATAAACCAATGTAGCATGTGCTTTATTCACCCAAGCCTTAGTTTAACTCAAGTGTTTGATAAAGGAGAATGCCTCTATGGGTGTTGTTATGGCACAAGTGGTAGGTTGGGCAAAGCCCGTCCCAACCAAGGAACAAGTGTTATAACTATGAGAATCCTACACCCAATGTCACCTCGATGTAGGTCCCGCACTTCAAGGGTGACTAGGTCACTCTAGGGAGGTGATCTCGGTGACCCTAGGGGGATCGAGACGAAGATGGAGGGAAGTGGAAATGAAGCCCCTAGAGGTCAGGTCTAGATGGAAAGAAAGGTAGGGAGAGATGCCTTGTAAGTCATGTAAAGGCTGCCCCACAAGTATAGTGCCTGTTCGGATGATTGTACCTGCCTGAGACACAAGAAAACACACCTTGCAACAATATATGTTAGTTGGATCAGCAAGTTAAGCTTGCTGTCCTTAATTTGCAGCAATAGATGACAATATATATCCGCAAGAAAAAGATACTATAAGCTACTCAATATGTGCTCAAGATCAAGTAGAAAATGCAAGAGAAAGACTAGTAATTTACTAGTTAAACTCAAGATGAAGAACCAATACTTTTAGGACAAAGATAAGGCTGTTATAAACAATTGTCTGCAACAAATTATATCAGCCTTATGGCTGTAACATTCAATGTATTACAACAATAAAATCAGCCACTAGAATCCCCTCAAACTTTGCCAAAAAGTGTGCTAGGACAAGGAGAGTAAATGTGCAAACTTTGAGCAAAAACCAATGGTTGATAAGAGAGTTATTAAAACAAGTATGTTAGGGTTTCTGCAGCGCTAATGGCTGAAAATGCAAATTTGTAACAACAACAATAAGTATCCCTTAGATGAGGACGCCCTAGTGGCTATGAGGTGCCCAAGGCAAAAGGAAAACAATCCACATTAGCAAGAAGCAAAAATGACTGAAATTCACGTTTCCCAATGCAATAATTTTATATCTCCAATGCAACAAATCAATGACTAGTGTCTTTACTATTGGGTTAATGGAGTCACAAAGAGCTTAGAGAAGCTACCTCCTTGGGGGTGTAAGCCCTTTTACTTCCCAAGGCAAGTTTCTCTAAGCTAGGGTTTAAGCTAAGAGGGTGTATGCCCTTATACTTCTTTTAGCAAACCCTTAATTAATGAGATGAAGGAAGCAAAAATGGTGAAGACTATGGTGGGGGTGTATGCCCTTATGCTTCCCACCTAGCATAACACAACTTGACTTGGAATAAATGATAGAAAGAGAGTAAAAACCATACCAATATCAAGAGAAATGCTAAGACAATTCACCACAAGAGCTAGAAAGCATCATCCAAAGCTAGCGCTAGGCCTTCCTCCATCAACCATTCATAAAATTAGCCATAAGACAAGTGCACAAGAGCTAAAAGAGCTAAGGAGGTTGAAAATTTCAGACTAAAGGCTCTCACAAGAGGAGAGTTATGATTTAAAATGAGATCTTATGATCTCTATTTATACAAAAATTAGCCAACATGGCTTGTCCACAAAATAAGGAGTAAAACACAAGATTAGGGGTCAACAATCCTAATCTTGCCCCCTTAACACAATAATATTAAACAATTCACTTAAAATTTCATCTTTTGCACAAATTAAACCCTAATCTAGGATGACGTCACCCCTTTAGGGGACTTTTTGCCACTTTGAGGAGGTCTTTGGTGTTGGAGAAGCATGGAAGGGCCTCCCAAGGCCATGAGTCAAGCATTTAAGTGATCTCATAATGGTGAATGCCCTCTTCTCCTCAAAATGTCTAAGTGCAAGTGAGTGGCACCTCACCACCAAGCCCTAGCCCCCAATATCATGACGTCATGCTCAAAAGTGGGATGTTTTTCCTCTCCTCGGCAAATCGTTTGGCAAGCAGTGGGTGGGCTACGTCATCCAAGTCATCATCAAGGCCGTCCAAGTCATCTTTTTCTCATCTGGCATGCGGGCCCCTGGCATCCAACCTGTGGGCTTGTAGCCCCATGGAAGCCCAAGCTAGGCTTGTTCTCCCACATTTGTCCACCAGCTAGGTCCTGCAAAGACAAATGAACATGCCCTCCAAGGATCTCAAGTCATAACATCATGATAAGTGGATCCAATCAATAAATAAGCCATCTAAGCATGTGCATCAAAGATTACTATATCAAACAATTAACTGCTCAAAGACACTATGCGACTTGTTAAGCTCAAGTATGAGAGGGTTGACGAGGTGTCCTATTGGGTAGTCTTTCCCTAGGTCAAGGAGAGCCTCCAAGAGGTCCCTGTCTAATCCATGTAAAGTGTATGAGGTGGATGGGGTCAAGACTCAATGGGCATAGGGCTCATGACATACTAGGGGTCATAGTGTCTCATTCATGGGTGGCTTTGTAGAGGGTGTGTGGTACCTTCGTCCGCAATGCAATTTTTCCAAGCCCATCATTTGCCTTTTATCTTTCTTTCTTTATATTTTCTTTAGCACAGGGAGAGGTTGAAGGTCATTGCCCTGTCATGGTGACCAGATGGTGGCAATTTTACCCACAAATGCCTAATGGAAATGAGAAGGCTGGCTCGTGATGAGACCCCCTTTTTCTCAGCCATTAAACTTAGAGTCACTGCCCTGGTTTGGTGACCAGATAATGACAATGTCATACCACTAGATATCCATGGACGTGATAGGTCGGCTCGTGATGAGACCTCCTATCCTTCAATCTACTTTTCATGCATTTCTTTGTTATATTATGGGTCCCTTTTTATTCAAAGATAAACATTTTATTGCTTTCTTGGGTGATCCCTGGGCGAAGCATCTGGAAGGTTCATATATGGCTTTTATCTTTTATCCAACACCAACCCCTCTGGGTCTTTAGCCCCTTCTTCCCATAGAATGAGGGACAACCCCTTCTTGGGTCAATACACCCTAAAATCCCAAGAGACAAGGAAACAAAGGGGAATAATGATGGAAAATGGTAAGTATGGCCAGGAACGATACGATGGTTGATTAAGGGATTTCCCAGTAGCAAACCCATTCCCAAAGAAGACCACTTACTAGGGTACAATATCAACCACCAAGGTGAAGCAAGCCAAAAGGCATAATGTCCAAGCACTTATCATGAAATCTAGAGCAATGTAAGATACAACATAATCAAATGGCTTAGGTATTGAAATGATGCTCACCATAATACTGACTTGTACTTCATGGAGCAAGGCCCACTACCTTTCGAAAGCCAACTGGTGTGGTGGATGCCATCTGTAAACCTGTGACCATCTGTGGTGGTGAGTGGGTTTTCCATCTTGTGCAAAGGGTACTGCTGGTCATGTAGTCTCTCGACACTCCATATCTGCAACCTGAGGGCCTCGAGACATCATCTCCCTAGTTATCCACAAAATGGGGATAACATGTGCCACATAGCCTCTTAGCCTTTATTTGACTCAAAACATGTCAAAACATGTTTTCGACAAGTTTGCTAAAATTTAGCAATTCTGATTTTTATGTCTTTTTTGGCTTTTGTGAGTAGAAATATCTCTTTAGTGATTAAAATCACTAATTTCACTCACAAAAGTGGATGCTTTAGGTTAAAAAATGAGCACCCCTAAGGCATATAATGCCTCCTAGTACCACTTTTTTAATACAACTTTAAATTACAATTAAAAAATTCCATTTTACAGGAAATTTTTTATTAACTGAAAAATTTAAAAATCCTAAGGGGGACTTAGCACATTTCCATGGGACTCTAGGATAATGCTTAGCATGGTTATATACATAAGACTCTAGACTTAAAACACCCCCCAAGTCATATATGCTAGTACAATTACTCCAGCTTTGGAGGTTATTGAGTGAAAAAACTCGAAAATTTTAGTTCGCTTAAAGAGCAAAATATAATTAGCAAGTAAAAAAAACACGCTGGAGTAAAGTACTAGTGTCTAATCCTTGGGTGGCTAAGCCTTTTACAAAAATCACATGCTTAAGTCATTTTATTAGAATTTCCCGTAGGGTATGGAAATGTGGTAAAAAAAAGTTGAAAAAGGGCCATACTGGCCGGCTGAACTTCTAAATTCTGAATTTTGAACAAGTCACTATTCAATCTTTGGCGGCTCATCTGCAAGTCCATCCTAGTGCAACTTGGTGGATAACATTGGCTCCATATGGGGATGTGTGCTTGATCTTTTGAGCAAAAGGAGAGCATGCAAGAATCCAAAATCTGTTTCCTACATCACAAACATCTCGCCAAAAACAACATCAGTGACACATGTATATGAAAACCAAGTATAAATTGAAGTTGCACAACTAATATACATGTATATACAAGATATAATACAAAAATATAAAAATAAACATAAATTAGTATACATTTATATACAAGATAAAATACAAAAGAAGAAAGTGAGCATAAATTACAAGGGAAATAAAGAATATGAAAATAAAATACAAGGAAAGGGTTAGAAACTTAGAGATACGTTACAAAGGATGCCCCATGGGCATCAGATATCTGCGTCGATGACCGAATCAAGGTGGAGCCCTTTTACTGACAAATTTAACTTTTTGTCGTCCAACTGGTTGAGAAGAGTTGTTGAAGACTTTTCTTTGTGCCTTTGGAAAAAGCTTACAATTTATCTTTTTTGTCTTTTCCTTAAAAGGCTTGGCATACTCTTTGCTATTGATCTCATAAAAAACAATATTATTTGTCAAATCTTTCACAATATTTATTCCATTTTTTCTTCTTTTCTTTGAAATACCTTTTTTGATTTTTATCATCCTGAGATCTTGGTCCAATTTAACATTTACTTCGATGTGATCATCAGGTTTTTCTGTTTTTTCATTTTTATAATTGTTTTGCCTGTCAAAAGTATCCTCTTTACCAAAGTATATATCTACAGGCTCTAAGACATATGGAGAGGAAGGCCCAAAAATTCTGTCCAACTCAACCTGACCATCAAATGACTTATCTGATAGCTGACAAATCGTTGCTGACAATGCTGAGGGGACGGTTTATTTGCCAACTTTGAAATTGCAGAAAATAAAACTAAACTAGCAACTAGTGTTCTACTTTGCAAAATGGAAAACTAAGACTAAAGTTGTGACTTGTTTTAGCTTATTCTTTATATGTGAGATTGTTTGAGCTTTAAACAAAAGAAAAAAAAAACTAAATGAAAAAATGCCCAAAACCACAACACCAACCCCCCTAGGGGAAAGCAAAAGATTGAGGCCTCCCTTGGCTCACTTATTTTATTAACTCGGTTACAAAGGTCTCTTGTAGAGACTTGATATCTCTTTCAAAAGAGATTTTGAATCCTTATAATGATGGATCAATGATTTTACAATTTACAAAAAACTTTAGGAAGGTATGGGGTGCTTTTGGAAGTCCCAAATGCTCTTAATCCGCCAAATTTTGGCAGAATCTCCCCTTGTTTTTTCAATGACCTGCACAAAACAGGAAACGAAAGAATACAAAATATGGCCAAAAACACTTTAAGAGTGTCTTTGGTTATTAATAGACAAACCCAAAAAATTCTAAGTAAAAATCTATGATAAATGAGCAAAAGGAACTAAGGCAAGCAAGCTAGAAAGCTTGTTTCCTTAGGGTCTTTGAGTGCTTTTAAAGAGCAGCAAATTGAAAGCACTTAACTTGCTAGATATGAAAGCTAAAGCATAATATCAAAGATCTCTTTTAAAGCCTTTATATTTGACTAAGTTTTAACTTGCAAAAGAGACTTTTCCTATTGCTAGATCTTGGTTGAAAAGATAGATAAATTGAAACTAAGCTAAGATCTAAAGAAATGCTTCTACAAATCTGATCTACTTACGTATTTAGATTGAAGTATGGTAGATCTAAAATGTAGATTTAAGTAACCAAAGAAATTTATAATTTAAGAGAGAAAGAGAGAGTAGAATTGCTCGATCCCTATGAGCTTTAAACAAAAGAAAAAAAAAACTAAATGAAAAAATGCCCAAAACCACAACACCAATCCCCCTAGGGGGAAGCAAAAAATTGAGGCCTCCCTTGGCTCACTTATTTTATTAACTCGGTTACAAAGTTCTCTTGTAGAGACTCGAGATCTCTTTCAAAAGAGATTTTGGATCCTTATAATGATGGATCAATGATTTTACAATTTACAAAAAGCTTTAGGAAGGTATAGGGTGCTTTTGGAAGTCCCTAATGCTCCCAAATGCTCCCAATCCGCCAAATTTTGGCAGAATCTCCCTTTGTTTATTCAATGACCTGCACAAAACAGGAAACAAAAGAATACAAAATATGGCCAAGAACACTTTAAGAGTGTCTTTGGTTATTAGTAGACAAACCCAAAAAATTCTAAGTAAAAATCTATGATAAATGAACAAAAGGAACTAAGGCAAGCAGGCTAGAAAGCTTGTTTCCTTAGGGTCTTTGACTGCTTTTAAAGAGCAGCAAATTCAAAGCACTTAACTTGCTAGATATGAAAGCTAAAGCATAATATCAAAGATCTATTTTAAAGCCTTTATATTTGACTAAGTTTTAACTTGCAAAAGAGACTTTTCCTATTGTTAGATCTTGGTTGAAAAGATAGATAAATTGAAACTAAGCTAAGATCTAAACAAATGCTTCTACAAATCTGATATACTTACATATTTAGATTGAACTATGGTAGATCTAAAATGTAGATTTGATTTTTTTTTTAAGTAAGAGTTGTAGAAAATTCCTTCAAGAAACCAGAGTTACAAAAGTTATCAGAGCTCCGTACTGTAGTAATTGAACTGTCCTAAGGGGAAACCAGTTCAGCCAGCCGGTAATATTAAAGTCAAAATCTTGCTACCAGTCTTAGAAGAGTTAAAACTTAAACATCATAAACTTAAACCTATAAACAACAAATTAATCCTGGTCCTGGCCTCCATGAGGCAAAAAGAGGTCAAACACTGGGCTAAAGTGACATGAGGACACCTGTGCCGGTCATGCAGTTGGCTTGAAAGTCGGCCACGCGAACTGAAAGGTGGCGAAGGTCGTCGGGTCCCCAATTTCCTCTTCGATGATTGTCCCCCCCCATTCCATGTGCTCGTGCATGGCAACGCCCGCGTCGGTCCCCTCCCTTCCGGCTTCGACCAATGTGCCACCCTCTTCCATGGCCTCATGCATGGTCGTACCTGCATCGACGTCGTCGCCAGGCACTTCTTCTTCGACAGGTGTGCCTCCCTCGTCCATGGCCAAGTGCATGGCCAAGCCCATAGAATCTTCGTCGCCAACCCCTGTAGCATCTGCTCCTCCATCCCCTGAGTTGCCTCCGTTTGCTTTCGCTGCGGCTTCGCCTGTTCTCGGTGTAGAGTGGAAGACCCCCTGCAAAGTGGAGAGAATTTGCAGGAGTGCAGAGGCCTTTCAGTCCAAAACTTCCAATCGAAATTGAAGGTCGCCCCGGTCGTGTCGCAGCTCAAAGACCAGACCTTGCAAGATAGCGAGGCTGTCCTGTAATTGTGAGTTTGGTACTAAGTCTGAGAAGGAGTGTAGCCTTGGCTGTGGTCCTTGGAGAAATGGTATCGCTCCCAGGTGAGGCCGACTGAAGGAGTTCTCTTGCTGGCTGGGTGCGCTCGCTGGTGAATTTGGTGGGACTGCAGGGGGCGACACCGAGGATGAGGCCAAATCGAAAGAGGGCCCTGGGTGGAAACCCAGTGAGTCGTCGGATAGGGCCAACCATTCTAGCCGGGAAGCGGAGGGGGAGGAGAGGACCGAGAGGTCACTAGGCCCTTGTCTTGACTGTGACAGAGTGGAGTGCGAGGATGAGGAAGCATGGGAGTTAGGGGATAGTGCAGGCGGCGGACTGAGAACCATCTGCGGCCGGCTTGGCTGCCAGGCTGAGCCGCGCCTGGATTTTCCTCTTTGCCTTGGCATTCCGGCGGCACTGAGGGAGCACGGGTAATGGAGGTGGAATTGGAAGTAAAGCCGGTTGCAGGGGAGCTCAGTGAGGGGAAGGAGCCTCTGCGAATGCAACTGGCAGGAGGCATGGTGTCGAGGTAGCAGAAGGAGGCGAAGGCGCACGCGTAGAGTAAATATGACTTCATGGTGCGGTGCCATTGAAAGGATAGCAAGATGTGGCCAGGCGCACCAGGAGTAATGGTGCCTGGGCCGTCACAAGCGAGGTTTAAATGCATGGGGGTGGTGGGATGGTGTGCCATGCTCCAGTCACATGGCCATCGCCACGCTGGCCGCTTTGCGCCTCCTCCAGATGCCATTTGTCCCGCACTAGCACCCCATCCGGGGAAAATGTAGATTTAAGTAACCAAAGAAATTTAGAATTTAAGAGAGAAAGAGAGAGTAGAATTGCTCGATCCCTTGAAAAGCCTTGGGCAATGATGTTCCTTGCTTTGGTGGAAAACTGAGGGACTATGTTATTGTTAGATTTAGGGAAAAATTGTAAAACAAAATGCTTTTTAAAAATTCAGTTTACTAGATCAACACATGTAAGAAATAGATCTAAATTAAATCTTGAAGATAATCAAAATTTCTGAGTGTAAAAACAAAACTCAAACTTACCTGTTGATCAATGAAAGATGTACCCGTCTCATGTGTGGATGTATACCTCTGAAATATGCTCAAACAATAGTTTAGGTTCATGGATCAAACCTCTAGGGTTTGATCTCTATCAATGAGGAATATGGGATAGTTTTGCCAATGAAATAGACCCTCAAAAGATGTTGTAGACAACATGAACAAACAACAGACCCTCCAAGTAGATAACAACAATACTCTCAGCAGATAGAACCCTCCACAGAAACAAAATAGCACACGTATGAACTGGACAACAAGTGGAAACAACAGACCCTCCACAAGCAAACCCTCCACACCAGAAAATGTCAAATCCTCCACACAGGAAAATGGCAAACCCTCCACACAGGAAAATGGCAAACCCTCCACACAGGAAAATCTGTATAGCAAGTAGAAAAACCCCCACAGGGACTTCAGTTCAACATGCGACAGCTAGGAGGAGAGGCTGTGGCTATAGGCTGTTAAAGAAAGAGAGGCCACGACTCTCTATACAGTCCTGACAGTTAAGGAGAAGAGGCCGCGACTCTTCTATGCAGATCTGGCAGTCAAGGAAGGGGGCCGCATGCACCCTATACACCAACAAACACCAAGAAGGAGCTTCCAGCCAACACCAAGACCAATCAACAATCTCAGATTTGAAACTGATACACCAAAGGAAGATGCCGCATCAACACAAGAATCAATTCACTAAGGTAGCCGCAACAAGGAGAGAGAGGAGTGAAAGTGTGTATAAACAAATGCTAGAGGGTAGGGTTCTATTTATAGTTAGGGAGAGGGGTTAGGGCAAATATAATTATAATTAAATATTGACATTTAATTAATATAAATATTAATTAAAATGTCAATTAATATTAATATAAATTATAGAAACCCCAATCACATATAGAACCCTAATTACATAAAATAAAACCCCAATCACATAAAGCAAATCTCCAATTACATAAAACAAGGGGGAAAGCAAAATAACAAGGGGGTACCTGTTAAGACAAAGTCAAGGGGGGGGGTCCATAATGGCACAACATGTCCACATGAGTCCCATAATGACCTATAAACTTTATCATCACTGCATAAGAGGGTACATTAACAATGTGGTCATGTCTATCTTCACAGGCACTCCTAGGTCTCATGGACCATCCCGGGAGAGAGGAAGAGGATCACACATCAACACATCTTGGTATTTCACCAAGATTTACCTGGTCAAAGACCAGGTTGCCCCAGAACACATCTGGGGGCCCTAGAACACATCTAGGGTCTTATCCACCAAGGTACAAGACCAAGGATCAACCCATGCATTAAGCAAGGGTTCCCTGGAACACATACAGGGGTCCTAGACTCATCTAGGGACTTACATCAACCACCAAGGAACATATCCAAGGATCAATCCAAGCACCGGGCAAGGATTCCCTGGAACACATCAAGGGGCCCTAGACACATATAGGGACTTATATCAACCACCAAGGAACATATCCAAGGATCAATCCAAGCACCGGGCAAGGATTCCCTGGAACACATCGAGGGGCCCTAGACACATCTAGGGACTTATATTAACCACCAAGGAACATATCCAAGGATCAATCCAAGCACCGGGCAAGGATTCCCTGGAACACATCCAAGGGCCCTAGACACATCTAGGGACTTACTGCTTGGTCCAAGACCAAGAACCCCAGTCATATACTGGGGGCCCTCACTAGGATCTTTTGCCATGGCTCTCATTGCTTGGTCTCATACCAAGAAACCCCAAGAGTGTGTTGGGGGCCCTAGTCCATAGCTAGGGTCTTTTCCATCCTTCAGAGAATGGCTTTTGCAGCTGCATTAATTTCAATAGTTATTCACCACAATCTTGAAGAATGAGGAAGATGGAAACTAGCTCAACCTATCCTTCAAGTGAGATATCCTGCACAACTTAAAACTTCTTGCAAAAGGGTTAAATGCATTGGTGTCACATAATATAGGAGCATGAAAGCATGAATATTAAGCTAAATAAGCATGCAATTCAAACCATCTAACATACATGAATCAATAGAAATATTAATCAAGCTAGCTTTTCTATTTCTATTCTATTGGGAGGTAGCTCCCCTTCCAAGGCCAAGATTTAACAACAAAATGCAAAAGATTAACAAGAAAGCTTATACCTCATACACAATTGAACATAGATGATCCACACAAATTTGCTTTACACCATGTAGTAGCCTCCAAAGCCTTTTATTCCAATGAGAAAATGATAGATTACAATAGTAACAACAAACAATATCACCCAAGCTCCATCTAGCTTGTACAAGAGGTGAGTGCTTGGTTACATAGAGAGGGGGGCGCACTTCCCAAGGAAGAAGGGCACACCACTTGGAGAGGATTGACTTGACAAGTGTGAGAGTGTGGGCAGCCATCTCTCCTCTAACTCTTTACCAAGTGGCATATGTGAGAGATGGTGAGTGGAGAGGGCGCTACCTCTCAAGAGGTGGGCAATGCCCTTTAGGAATGCACCACCTATCCTCAAGAGGGGCACATCTCTCTTGGTGTCAACTCAATAAACCAATGTAGCATGTGCCTTATTCACTCCAACCTTAGTTTAACTCAAGTGTTTGACCAAGGAGAATGCCTCTATGGGTGCCACATAGCCTCTTAGCCTTTATTTGACTCAAAACATGTTTCCGACAAGTTTGGTAAAATTTAGCAATGCTGATTTTTTATGTCTTTTTTGGCTTTTGTGAGTAAACTTATCTTTTTAGTGATTAAAATCACTAATTTCACTCACAAAAGTGGGTGCTCTAGGTTAAAAAATGAGCACCCCTTAGACATATAATGCCTCACTTTTTTAATACAACTTCGAATTACAGCTAAAAAATTCCGTTTTACGGGAAATTTTTTATTAATTGAAAAATTTAAAAATCCTAAGGGGGACTTAGCACAATTCCATGGGACTCTAGGATAATGCTTAGCATGGTTATATACATAAGACTCTAGACTTAAAACACCCCCCAAGTCATATCTGCTAGTACAATTACTCCATCTTTAGAGGTTATTGAGTGAAAAAACTCGAAAATTATAGTTCGCTTAAAGAGAAAAATATAATTAGCAAGTAAAAAAAACACTCTAGAGTAAACTACTAGTGTCTAATCCTTGGGTGGCTAAGCGTTTTACAAAAATCACATGCTTAAGTCATTTTATTACAATTCCTCGAAGGGTATGGAAATGTGGTAAAAAAAGTTGAAAAAAGGCCATAGTGGCCGATTCGACTTCTGAACTCTGAATTTTGAACAACTCATTGTTCAATCTTTGGCGGCTCATCTACAAGTCCATCTTAGTGCAACTTGGTGGATAACATGGCCCATGTCACGAGTTTCCTTGGGTGGTTGGGAGTACTATGTTACTTTCATTGATGACCACTCTAGGAAGACCTAGATCTTTTTTCTGAAGACTAAGATTGAGGTCTTCAAGAGGTTCCAAGAGTTCAAAGCTCTTGTGGAGAACCAGACAAGAAGAAAGATCAAGGTTTTGTGGTCGAACCATGGAGGTGAGTATATGTCCACGGAGTTTGCAGATTTCTGTACCTAGTAGGGTATCAGAAGGCAACTGACCGTTCCTTACAACCCGCAGCAGAATGGGGTTGCAGAGAGGAATAACAGGGCCATAGTTGGTGCAACGAGATTGATGCTGCATGATCATGCATTGCCATTCTACTTATGGGCAGAGGCTTGTAGTACTGCAGTGTATCTGCAGAATAGGAGTCCCCATAGAGCTTTGGGGAGGAAGACTCCTGAGGAGGCCGTCACTGGGAGTAGGCATGATGTTGAGCACCTACGCATATTTGGGTGTTTGACGTTCTCTCATGTCCCCTTATAGAAGAGGACAAAGCTAGATCCCACAACAGAGAAGGGGATTCTAGTTGGATACTCAGAGGTCTCTAAGGCCTACCGGATCTACATACTAGCACTGAGGAGAGTGGTGGTGAGGAGAGTTGCCATATTTGAGGAGGACAGAGCATTTATGAGATCTCTTGAGTTGAGATATAGAGTTGAGGAGGTCCCACAGATACAAATTGATGCATCGTAGGGGACGCAACCTCAGGTGTTAAGTACACCTAGTTCAACAGTGATCGGTCCACCTGGGACAACTTCAGGTTCATAGTTTCCGAGTATATAGACAGTTGGTGCAGGTGCTTTAGGGTCACATACTACTTTGCAGAGATCTGTTGATGAGACTCAGGGGCACGAGGAGACAACTCCACGAGAGGTTACTTTAGGGAAGAAGAAACCGAGATGGTTTTAGGAGACCTTGAAGGAAGCCAAGGAGTATGTTGGAGAGCCTCAAAGGTTGCTGAGAGAGAGCAGAGCTCCAGCGGGGTTTGGGTTCCACTTGGCTATGGTGATGAGTAGATCAGATTTCGAGCGCACTATTGATGAGCAAGTTGCAGACATTCTCACCGAGTCTTTGCCAAGGGGCAAGGATGTCGACTTCAAGGACAAGTTGGGAGTGGTGAGTAACACTTTTCTTGATAAGTGAGTTCTGGGTACCTTGGAAAGTGGTCCCCTTGAGTTATTGAGTGTCTAATTCAAAGGGGGAAATATTTGACCCTGACCACTTTACTTTATGTTATAAAGTCAAAGTGACTTTATTTTACTTAAGTCAAGTGACTTTAATAACATAAAGTGACTTAGGAGACTTAAGTCATTTTGGAGATTTAATCTCCACCATTGATTGAAGGTTTGGCCTAAGATCTAATCTTGGCCATTGGTTTTCTAGGTTAGCCTAAGGATGAGGCTAAAGGAGGCAAAAGGGAAAAAGAGGCATTCACTTGGAGTTTAAAGTGAAGAGAGGAGAAGAGAGAAAAGCTTGGAGAAGAAATAGGGTGCACTTTTGAGAGGAGAGGGGTGCATGAGAACTTGAGGACGCCATCTTGAGAGGAGAGGGCGCAAGCAAAGAGGAAGGGCGCATCCAAGGAGGGGAGGTGCACTTGCTAGAGGAGGAGTGCACTTGTGTGAAGGGGAGGCGCACTTTCTAGAGGAGGGGTGCACTTGCATGAAGTGCGCACCGAGCCAAGTAGAGGAGGCGCACTAAGATTGGGCGCAAACTCCAAGGCAAGTAGGCAAAGCATGTTTGAGGGGGTGCACCAAGGCAAAGGGCACATTCTTCAAAGGCTAGCAGGCACAAAGAAAGATGGGCGCATTTCTTCAAGGGAGGCACAAACTTCAAGAGGAACTCCATTTCTAAGCTTGAGAGGAGCTAGCATATGTATCATGTTCTTCTTGTGTATTTCCTTATTGCTATTTTGCTTGAGATCTCCATAATAATTTTTTTTTTCGATTGGTTTTCCCCATGGGGGTTTTTCTAGGGTCATGTTGACCAAAAATATGTGTCAAGATCTTGTGGTTTGCATTTTTTTATTTCAGCAAGTAGGTGGTAAAGATCCTAGAGGCGTGTTTTCAGTTTTAAGGTATTTGTATGTGCTAATCATGGACAACAAAACTTCCTAAATAAACCCATGCAAACAACAGCCTTAAAAGAGCATTAAACCATTCACTTAAGGGCAGATTCAGTGGACTAAAGAACATACTTGTTGGCTGTCATAGAACAACAAGATATCAGATCTGAAACTCCTTGAAAACAGTGCCCAAATTTTGTCAAAGACAGACCTGTTGGGAAGCACTAAAGAACCTCAAAATTCTTCATATAACCTCATAGTTCCATCCCTTTTCTTCACAAAAGGTACTAGGGCAGGCCAAGATGAAACACTTGGGCATATGTACCCCTTCTTTAACAATTCTTCTAGCTGCATCTACAACTTTTTTAGCTCTGGTGTGCTCATTTTGTAGGGAGGTTTGGACACTGGAGCAGCTCTAGGCATTAGATCAATAGAGAAATCAATGTCTCTCTTGGGTGGAAATCCTGACATTTCCCCAAACACGTCTTCACACTCCTTCAAAACTGAATAGTCTTCAATATTTGGCACCTTAACCTTGGCTGGCTCTTCCATATGTGTTGCATATATTTGGCACCCTTTTCTAAAACATCTTTTAAGCTGCAACGCTGAAATCTCTTTGACAGATAGAAGCCTTGGAATACCTTGAACTATCCTTGACTCCCCTTCCTCATCAATGTTAAATTTCATGCCCAACATCCGACAATTTATTTACTAGCAAATCCTTGCTGTAATAAACTTATTAAGCAGATTTTACTGAATAAAAACACGATTGAGTTTTAACGATCTAAATAAATAAATTAGCGGAAGCACAACAGGAAACCAAATACATTTGCACATGTAATTTTCTGGGTAAATACCCCTGGAAAAACCCCTAAAGGGAAAACCAATACCTTGTTGATTTTATTAAGATAACATCTAGGCTCCCGTCCTTGGATAATGGCCCACCCGAAGAATAATACAAAACAACAAATAGCCTAGCCTAACACACCTCAAGATCTGTCCTTCGATCTTGTTGGTTGTTACTTCCTTGGCTGCCCCTTGCTCCTTTCCTCGGACCCTGCCCCTGCACACTTGGATGAAAGTCCTTCTCCACCCAATTCAATGAGATCTCACTCTCTCGCTCTGTGTGTGTCTCCTCTTCTCACCTTCGTTGCTTTTGATAATGTTGAGTTTACCCTAAATCTAAAACCCTAGATTTCCAAAGTGATCAGTGGTTGCGATTAGATCTTACCTTCACTTTATGATCTAATGGCTGTTGATGTTTTGGTAGCAGCAGGAGGTATTCCCTCCTGGACAACTTTTCTTAGAGAAGAAGATTCCAAGAATTCAAAGGAAGACCATTGAACAGTTGAAGAACACCCCAGGAGAGAAGTCGGCCCATAGGAAAAGAATAAAGTGGAAATAGAATTTCCAGGAAGAGAAGAGAAGTCGGCCCACATAAATAATAAAGTAAATTTGAAGACCCAGATTAAGAAGTTGGCTCCAGATAGGCACCCATATTAGTATAAATACAGGACTGGATCATTTCATTTGTACAGTGAGATAGTTCACCTTTTGTAGTGTGCACTAGGCAACTGTAGTTGTAGCAGTTTCACTATTTCTAGATTCCTGGTTCTCTTGGAGAAGTGCGCCACACATGGGGAAGGATGTTCGTGGTGGTTTCTCTTGTGCGCTACCTCTAGAAGAGTTGCGCTGAGGTTGTGTGGTGCTGTCCATTTGCTTCGTGTCAGTTGTTAGTTGCAGTTGTAGTTACCAGTTGCTAGTTGTCAGTTGTAGTTACAGTTGCCAATTACCAGTTTCCAGTTGTCAATTGCAATTGCAGTCTCTAGTTACCAGTTGCCTCTTGTGCCAGTTCTGTGGTGTGCTATCTTACTCTAGTGACATGCCTATCTTGCGCTAGTTTTGTGGTGTTGCTCAGTTGTCTACCCTCGCTAGGGTTTGACAAGAAGAAGAGATAAGTATTTGTTATCAGGGTTTCTTCATTGTTGGTTTGCTCTTGTGAATAGAGCTTGTTCATGGTTGTATTGGAATACTAGAAAGATTCTCTCTCAGAAAAGTTGGCTGGGTTTTTCCTTGAGTTTGGGGTTTTGCTAGGATAAATCTTTGTGTCTTCTTGTGCTTGTTTATCTGCTGCTTATATATTTCAGTATATGGTTATTGAATGTTAAAAGAAGATCAAAATGCTATGGTAAATCTAATGCTAATTTTTTTTAATGAAAATCTAACATGGTATCATAGCAGGTTTCCTTTAGAACAGTCTAACCACTGGAAGGAAGATTGTGAGATTTGTCGCTGCACAATTTTTCTTTTGTCAAGCACGTTGAGCACTTATTATAAAGTCGATTGGGACAAATTTTAGCATAGAGCAACTCGCCTTGCCCTAGCGCACCCACTACACTTCTTAGATTGACTTTCTGTCAAAGTTGATTTTTTTTTAGGGTTTTAGGCTTGTTGACATTTTCTTGGACATTGAACCTTCTGATTCAGATTTCTAACTTCTTCTTGTTGATGTAATGTCTCAGATTAGAAGACAAAGCTGGATAGTGCACTTGTAATTAAGATGAGGGTGTTTGCAGGAGACGTACACTTGGCAAAAGGACATTTATCCAAGTAGTGACAGTAGATCCAAAGGGATCTTAGATCTAATGCACTCAGAAGAAGCCAAGAGTTGGAGGCAACAATGACGATGTCTCCTATAATATATGACAACTCAAATGGGACAACAACGACTAGACTCCAGGTTTGCATATCAGGGTTGATATTTCAAGTAAATGCTGTAATTGGGACAACAGTCTTTAGAGTTCTATTACTGTTGAGTACCTTTGCTATCAAATGTTTAGTAACACTTGAATATTGTTGGTACAATGATCATTATGTAAATGCTCATTGTTCAGTACTAATGAAGTACTTATTTACAAGATGAAATTGATCTCTTCTAGGAGATGTTCTTGGTTGTTGACCTTGTCCTAGGCAAGTTATCTTGTTAAATTCCATGGAAGTTACCATGGAGATGTCTTTGTTTTGTTCCGGGCAAGTCACCGCGGAAGAATGATTGGTAACAACATTGGAGAAGTGTTGTTGTTGTTTTTACTCTTGTTCTTGTTCTAGGCAGGTTACCATGGAGGAGTAATTGGCCACAACACTAGAAAAGTGTTGTTCTTGTTTCTTGCTCTTGTTCTAGGCAAGTCACAAGTGATAGATCTGAGAAGGAGCTATAGTGACGGTTGCAGGGGCAACAGATTAGATGGTCTCTGGCTGAGACATGGAGTAGACTATCCAGACATAGAGTTGTGTACATAACCATACACATCCATGTAATGAAGGAGAAGAGGACGAAATTAGAACCTTCAGGCCAGAAGGGTACTTTTGCGGGATATAGAGTATCTCACATGGACATTGATTGTGAGGAGCAGAAGGCTCCAAAGGATGATCGTATAGATCCCTCTAGTTCAGCTGATCACTCTTCGTATCATCAGGAAGAGTTAGTAGAGCCAGAAGGGCCTACCCAGAAACGTTGCAGTGTCCAAGAAGAGACCAATATGTTCCTGTGGTACTTTGCAGGATGCAAAGGGCATACAGTTATATGGCATTGATGAGCCATATCATGAGGAGGAGCAGATGGCTCCACTAGTGGTGAGGCAGGTGGCCCCACCAAGTACCAACTCAGAAGGAGCCAGTGTTCAAAGGGAGTCAGCCCCCAGGATCCACTAGGGAGGAGCAACCTCTTAGTACAATTCATATGAGATCAGATTTCAGAGGAAGTCAACAGATGCAGAGGGAGCGAACGACTCCAAGATTATATAGACTCAGAGGGAGTCAAGTTCTAGAGGGAGCATACAGACTTAGAGTGAGTCTGATCTCAGAGAAAGTCAGTTGGCTAAGAGGAAGAGATGTTCATTCAGAAAGAGTTCCCCCTTAGATCCAGGTGAGAGAGAGTCTCACATGGACGAGGACAGAGAGGAGTAAGAGGCTCCAAAAGATGCAGTGATGATTGACTCTACTCCTAAAGAACATATTCTAGAAGAGCAAAATGAGACAGTAGAGTTAGAGGTATCGGTAGATCCACCCAAAGAAGTTACAATTACCAAGAAGAGACCAACATGGCTCTGGAACACTTTGCATGAAGCCGAAGGACATGCAACTCCCAGAGGCTCGTTTAGAGAGAGCAAGAGATCACACAAGTTTTCCAGCTATGTAGTGTTGATGAGATCATTGATTCAAAACCTTCCACTTATGAGGAAGCTACAAAGCAACAAGTGTGGAAGGATGCTATGATGATGTGTGGAAAGTGGTTTCGAGACTAGAAGGGAAGTCAGTGGTGACTTCCGAGTGGATCTACAAGATCAAGCATGCTGCAGATGGCAGCATAGAGAAGTACAAAGCTACATTTGTGGCTAGAGGATTCTCCTAGAAAGAGGAGAAGATTATGACGAGACATTGGCTCTAGTAGCCAAAAGAAATGTACATAGAGCAACCACAAGATACATGAGGAGTCTCATGTCTGCAAATTGAAGAAAGCTTTGTATGGGCTTAAGTAGGCACCTAGGGCATGGTATGCCAGACAATTATTTGATGAGCTTGGGGTTTACCAAGAGTGATGCAGATCCCAACCTTCACTACAAGGTTGAAGATGGTTTCCCCTTGATATTGGTATGATATGTGGATGACCTGTTTCTTACAGGGGATGAGAAGCTCACAGATGGGTGCAAGAGGGAGTTCACTTCAGAGTTCAAAATGAAGGATTCGGGTTCTTGGGATCAGAAGTGTGTTAAAGACTAGATGAGATCTTCCTTAGCCAAGGAAAGTATATAGTTGAGATCTTGCAGAGATTCGGGATGATGGACTGCAAGTCCATGGCCACACCTATGGTTGCGAATCTGAAGCTCTTGAGTGATTCTTCTTCAGATTTGGTTGATCCCATGATGTACAGACAGTTGGTCGGATCCTTGATGTACCTGGTTAACACCAGACCGGATATATGCTTTGTAGTACATGGTTGAACCTAGACGTGTACATTTGGATAACAACAAAGCATGTGCTAAGGTACCTGCATGGTACGGTTGGATATGGTCTTAGATATGTCTTGGACACTACAATAAATCTGCAAGGTTATACAGATATTGACTGGGCGGAGTGCAGTGTATTGGAAAAGCACATCAAGATGTTGCTTCAGTTTGGGATCAGGTATGATCTCATGGTTAAGTAGAAAACAGACGTCAGTGGTACTCAATACAATAAAGGCCGAGTATATAGCAAGCCATGAAGCAGTGTGGCTTCGAAACTTGCTTGCAGGGTTATTTGATCTAGAGTTGGAGTCAACTTTGATAATTGTGATAATCAAAGTTTTGTGACACTTTCAGAGAATCGAGTCTTTCATGACAAGTCAAAGCATATAGAGATTGAATACCATTACATCCGAGACATGGTGCAGAAAGGAGCAGTGGAGCTCTGGTACATATCCACAGATGAGCAGATAGCGGACATTCTCACCAAGCCTCTATCTAGAGTGAAGTATGAGCACTTCAGAGACAAGCTTGGCATGATGCAAAATGTCCACCCTCATTGAGAGGGAGATGTGATGTTTCTCCTCCAGCGGGCTCCCCTTTGGCCAAGGGTTTCCTAGATCAGTCATGTGAAGTGACTAAGGGAGTAATGTGTAGCCTGGTACAAGTCTTGCCTATGCCATGTGAAGTGGCTAGGTGTGATTGGGACTTGTAGCATGGTCTTGGGACCATGCCGTATCCTTGGGGCTATGGTAGTAGTCTTTCCCATACCATGTGGAGTGGATGGGTGTGAATGGGACTACTAGGAGAGGAGAAACATCATAGCGTAGTCGTAGAGACTATGGTGGTAGCTTTGTGCTACTAGATTCGTAGTCGTGGCGACTATGGCGGTAGTCTTGTACTACTGGATAATGTAGTTGTGGAGACTATGGCGGTAGTCTTGTACTACTGGATAACGTAGTCGTGGAGACTATGGCAGTAGTCTTGTACTATTGGATAACATAGTCGTGAGACTATGGTGGTAGCCTTGGGGCTACTAGATGCTTGTAGCATAGTCGTAAGACTATGGTGGTAGTCTTGGGACTACTAGAAGAAAACATCTTGGAAGAATACCTCCCTAGTTAAGAGGGAGTGTTGATGTTTTGGAAGCAGCGGGAGGTATTCCCTCCTGGACAATTTTTCTTAGAGAAGAAGATTCCAAGAAGTCAAAGGAAGACCATTGAACAGTTGAAGAACGCCCCGGAAGAAAAGTTGTCCCACAGGAAAAGAACAAAGTGGAAATAGAATTTCCAGGAAGTGAATTTGGCCCACATAAATAATAAAGTAAATTTGAAGACTCAGAGTAAGAAGTTGACCCCAGACATGCGCCTAGATTAGTATAAATACAGGACTAGGTCTTTTCGTTTGTATAGTCAGATAGTTCTCCTTCTGCAGTGCGCGCTAGGCAGCTAGCAACTGCAGTTGTTGTCATTTTGCTATTTCTAGATTCCTGGTTCTCTTGGAGGAGTGCGCCACACTTGGGGAAGGATATTCTTGGTGGTTTGGTGGTTTCTGTTATGCGCTACCTCTAGAAGAGTTGCGCTAAGGTTGTGTGGTGTTGCCCGGTTGCTTCGTGCTAGTTGTTAGTTGCAGTTGCAGTTACTAGTTGCTAGTTGTCAGTTGCAGTTACAGTCACCAATTACCAGTTGCCAGTTGTGCCAATTCTGTGGTGCGCTATCTTGCTCTAGTGATGTGCCTATCTTGCCCCAATTCTGTGGTGTTGCTCAGTTGTCTACCCTCGCTAGGGTTTGACAAGAAGAAGAGATAAGTATTTGTTATCAGGGTTTCTTCATTGTTGGTTTGCTCTTGTGAATAGAGCTTGTTCATGGTTGTATTGGGATACTAGAAAGGTTCTCTCTAGGAAAAGTTGGCTGGGTTTTTCCCTGAGTTTGGGGTTTTCCTAGGATAAATCTTTGTGTCTTCTTGTGCTTGTTTATCTACTGCTTATATATTTCAGTATATGGTTATTGAATGTTAAGAGAAGATCAAAATGCTATGGTAAATCTAATGCTAACAAAATTTTATGAAAATCTAACAATGGCTAGGATTTAATGTAACACACTAATGCCAAATACTTAATCATTTAATTAAATTAAACTCAATTAATTATAAAAAGACATTCACTTTAATAATCACTTTATTAAAGTGATTCACCTAAGTCTTGAGAGGCATTAAGGACGACTTCCACATGTTAGACACAAAATCAATGTGGAAGTACATGTCCGATGCTACAAACATCAACAATCAAGACATGTGAAGGCCTTGTTGTATGTCCAATCAATCCATACCAATCAAATAATCATATGACCCAAGCGATATGATGTTCAAATCTACCTTAGTTTTGACTCCATTCATGTTCATTGGGCAATCCCTGGCTAACTCAGTGATTCTTCTCTTGGTTCTTGTGGCTAGCTGAACCAACCAAGAATTTTCATGCTTACATCTCTTCACTTTAAATCTGTCAACCATATTAGGATCTATATAGCTATGACTAGTTCCAGAATCAATCAAAATAGCCATGGGATGAGTATCAATCTTACCTTCCACCTCAATCATGTGGGATTGATAGTTTGTTTGTCTATTGTCCAAGACTGCATAAATCCTTGGCACGCTCTTGCCTATGTCTTCCATTGTATCAACTTCTTGAAGGTTATGCACAATCCTCATCCTGTCTCCCTTATGAGGACAATCTTTATACATGTGGTCTCCCTCACATCCCCAACACTTTATAGGTTGCTGTCTTGGCCTTTTCCCAAGGAATCTATCACATTGGGCTCATTTTGTGCTTGCTTCCCTTGCCTATATGACCGTGAATTGTTCTTGAAGAAAGGTGGCTTGAACCCTTTCCTCCTTTGATCCATCTTGCCTTTATTTTTTCCATCCCAAGCTTTTTGAAAAGATGGCCTTCCCTTGTTTTGCTCATACAAACACTTGGCCTTCCTCATGGCTTCCTCCAAAGTCTTGGGCTCATCAAACATAATTTTATCCTTATAGAATGATGGAAACCCACTCAAGAACCTCTGAATTTTAACCTTCTGATCGCTAATGAAACCCACATACCTCAAAAGTTGCAAGATTTTCTTCTCATACTTTTCCATGATCATGTTTCCAAGCTTAAGCTCGAAGAATTCTTGCATTTTCTTGTCATAATAGTGTTCTGACAAGTATTGTTGCTGAAAGTATTTTTTGAAATGCTTCCAAGAAATTCTCTTCTCATCAATATGCTTGACCTACTTTAGCTGGTCCCCCCACATGGATGCTTTCCCTTGAAGATGATATATGACAATCTTTGCTTCCATATTTGATGAATAATTGTGCAGTTGACATATTTTCTCATGCCCAACAACTAGGCTTCAACTTTTTCGCCCTTCCTATGCTCTCCATCAAATGTAGGTGGCTTGAGCCTCTTGAGCTCTCCTTGCAAACTATCAAACTCGAGCCTTCTCCTTTGATCTCTGATAGGGGACCTACTTGTGCTGCTCTCTGATTCTGAAAATGTAGGTGCTTTTTTTTGTTGAATGCCTCAGCGCTCTGTAGCATTGTTGAATATATCGGCATTATAACAGAAATGCCGTATGTGTTGCCGAAATTTTCACTCAGCTGAAACTTTCGTTTGAATATGTCGCGAAACTTCCGAAATTTTGAATGTGTCGCGACACATTCATTAACTCGCGACATTTTCTCAATGTGTCGTGAGTCGATGGAATGTGTTGGCCTGCTTAAAATTTTTTACTAAAATTTTTCATGGTAATGTAAAATCCTTAAAGTAAAAGTGACATTCTCCTTTATCTTTCATTTTCATCATTTTACTTAAATTTTTAACATTACCATTAATTGTTTCAGGATGTTTGAGAGTGGTTCCAACCTCATTAGACTTCATATGGAGAAAGTAGAATTTTAGGTCCCATTCAAAATTCA
>ML778067.1:371377-392101 GCA_009831015.1 Picea engelmannii
ACTATGGTCCTAACATGTATATAGCCGACAATGTATTTTTTATTATTATTTTCAATGTACAATGTTTACATATTACATTGCTTGGCCGTCGACCATTCATAATATTTACAATTATACAATGCTACATTATGGATCAAAACTGGGGTGTTACATCTTGGATATTCTTGGAGAGATTGCCTTGTGTGATGCCAGGGTTTGTTCTTGCAATGTTAGGGTTTGTTCCATGCATGTAGACACTAGAGAAAAACATGATGTTGGGGATGATGATGGTTATTATGGCTCTTGTTATGGTGCTAGGGTTTCTACCTTAGTTGAAGACATGGATGGTGGAGCTAATGCTTTGCATGATTTTTGGGCCTTTTTCTTGTGGGATGTGAGGCTAGGGCAAGATCATGGAGAGACTAACAAGACTAGCTTGATGAGTCTTGAGCTTTGTGTGATACCTTGCTTGGAAGAAGACTCAATTATTGATCCTTGATGTTTCATGGAGGTCTTGGTGTTTTTGTTGATGTAAGAATTGAAGACTTAGGGCTTGAGGACTCAAACCCTAGGATTGACATGTAGATTTAAATGTTAGCACTAGAATTGTCATGCCGTGTATTTGTGTGATGCAACATGGCTAGGGCGTGTAAACCCTAAGGAAGACAACAATGCTAGTGTGGAGAGCTTGTGGCTAGGACTTGCCGGAGTTGATGCTAGCATGTAGAGGATCTTTGGTGGAGTGACCAACTTTTTGTTGGGAGCGAATCCTAGCTAGGAGGAGTTGGTGGCTAGAGTTTTAACTTTTCTTATGGTTTGAGCTTTGGTGGAGTGACCAGCTTTGGTTGGGAGTGATTCCTAGCTAGGAGGAGTTGGTGGCTAGGGTTTTCTTATGGTTTCCATGCTAGGGCTTGGAGAGCTTGATTTGTACCAACTTTGTGATAAAACTGTGGTATGTACTTGTACTTCATCATCTGTATATATATGAAGTTTCTTGCTGTTGAAAATAATGCAGCTGTAAGAGCCATTCTCTGGGAGGATGGCATAAGACCCTAGCTGAGATCTAGGGCCCTCAATGCACTCTTGAGGTTTCTTGGTTTGGGACCAAGCAGTTAGAACCATGGAAAAAGACCCTAGTGAGGGCCCCTAGTATATTGCTAGGGTTCTTGGTCAAGGACCAAGCAGTAAGTCCCTGGATGTGTTCCAGGGAATCCTTGCCCGGTGCTTGGATTGATCCTTGGATGTGTTCCTTGGTGGTTGATGATGTAAGTCCCTAGATGTGTTCTAGGGCCCTTGGATGTGTTCCAGGGAATCCTTGCCCCGATGCTTGGATTGATCCTTGGATGTGTTCCTTGGTGGTTAATGATGTAAGTCCCTAGATGTGTTCTAGGGCCCCTAGATGTGTTCCAGGGAATCCTTGCTTAACGCTTGGGTTGATCCTTGGTCTTATACTTTGGTGGATAAGACCCTAGATGTGTTCTAGGGCCCCAGATGTGTTCTGGGGTAACCTGGTCTAGGACCAAGTGGCTCTTGGTTGAGTACCAAGATGTGATGATGTATGATCTTCTTCTTCTCTCTCGGGATGGTCCATGAGACCTAGGAGCAGCTACGAAGATGGACATGACCACATCATTAATGTTTCCTCTTATGCAGCGATGATAAAAGCTTATAAGTTATCATGATACTCATGTGGACACGTTTGCCATTAAAGAAGACTCCCTTGACCTTGTCTTGTAACCTCCTCTTGCTTGAATCTCGTTGTTTGATGTGATGTTGGTCTTTTATAAGTCACTTTGACTTATTTGATTTTTAATTAATATTTTTATTAATTAAAAAATGTTAATTTTTATTTGTTTTAATTATTAGGTTTTTAATAAACCTAAATCCTAACCCTTTCCTAGACTATAAAAAGGAGCCTACCCCTCTATCATTTCTTAACAATTATCCATCCTTACTCTCTTCTCTTGGTCTGAATTTCTGCGGCTATCTTTTTCAGTTTGTTCTTGAGGGTGCGGCCTCCTTGGAGCCTCCTATCTTACTTGTTTTTAGGTGCGGCCTCCTTGCTTTTCTCTCTAGTGCTGGCTGCGATTTTTCTTGCTGGTGTGGGGCCTTCTTCTTTGCTGTGGTAGGGTGCCGCTGCCCTCTCCTTGCTGTGGCAGGGTGCTGCTTCCCTCTCTTTGCTGTAGTAGGGTGCCGCTGCCCTCTCTTTTGTTGGTGAAGGTGCCATGGCCTCTTCCTTGCTTCGTTCTAAGTTGTCGTTGGGTTCCCTATGGCTGCCACTGCCTCATAGGCAGCCCTTGATTCCTCCTCAGATGTTGCTGGTGTCTTTTATTGCTGTCTCCTGCTTGCTACCTCTGCTTACCAGTTTTTGTTGTAGGGTTTGACAAGCCCTAATTTTCTGTAGCACTTCAGTACAGGTTGGACAGCTTTTGTTTGGGCCTGTAATCTTGTCTTTGGGGTTTTTATCTATGAGTACTTCTTGGCAAACTGTTCACTTAAGATCATGATGAGATCAAACCCTTGAGGGTTTTAAATTTTAATCCATGACCTTTAACAGCAATTTCTGAGCATATTAAAAGAGGACAGCAACATAACATCTAAGGTAAATTTTTACTTGAGGTAATGTTCAGTTATTACATTGTTTATTATCAGATCTGATATTCAGAATATTATTGCTGATGATCAGAATAGTTCATGCTTAGAATTGTTTACTACATGTTCAGATATATTGTAATGTTTCTGTGTTTAATCTACTTCAGAAACTTTTGTTTAGTTTGCTGATCTATATCTACCGTAGTGAAGAAGATTAAAAGATATTTCTGTTCTAGATTTTCCCTTAAATTCTAACACCAGCTATCCAAATTTTGTGTACTTGTAGATTTGATTTTCAGCTTGTGTTTTCTTCTTGGTTGGGTGGATTCCATCATGTATTGTTCATGCTGATTTGACCTATTATATTGCTGAAATTGTTAAGTGATTTAACACGCATATAGAAGATAAAGGAGCATATTTTCTGCTGTAAAATCTACTGTAATAAAGTTATTTCAGATATGTTACATGCTTGGAAAAGTGTGCCTGAAACTTGTTGGCATTGAAGTACACATTGGTATTTATTCTCTTGAGTTGCCAGGTGATATGGGTTGAAGTGAATTGAAGTATTAGCTGCCGTAATTGAATACTTCAGATCAACCCTAAGGGTGAAAGTTCACAGGGAATAGACCCGGGAAACCTCACTTGTGAGGTGAAATTTTGGAAGTTGCATTAGTTGCCCAATTCTCAAAATTTCTAAGGGGGGTGTCCCAATGGCATTTCTAATAACACCGTGTTTCCCTATTTGAAATATGATAGAAGAGCACTGTGAGAGGGTCGTTTGGAAGCCTGGGAAGGATATCCATAGACTGTTGGTGATTTCCTGGTTCTTTAGGCCTGCCGCCTATCTCATGGAGCCTTGCAGACAAACTGGTAGAGGAGGGAAGGCAGTCAGATGAGAATAGAAAACAAGAGGTTGATAAGCTGGAGGATGAAGGTGTTTAAGAGTTGAGGGGTAGAGGACTAGGGTGGCCTCGTAAGCAGGTTCTTCACACTTCTCAACATTTCACAGCTAAGAGAAGAACGATCAAAACCCCAACAATGCAAGTTAAAGGGAAGGGTCCGGGCACAAACACTTCCCCTCATGCAAAAGTTTACAAAATATCTATGGTTTCATCATTAAGCATAGGGAAATGCACTTGGAGGATACATTAAAAGAGCTTGAGGACTTGGAGAAAGTATTAGTGCCAGAAGAGAGTAAATAATGGATGAGGTGCTTCACAAATATGCTGGGTCTTTTGTGAAGGAAATGAAACAGGGACACAGAAGCTTAATGCCTGTTAGAGATTTTTTAGTACAATAAGGAATATATCACAGCCAGCTTGAAGGGAAATCTCTCAACTCAGAAAACTTTGGGGAATACCAACAGAGGATTGAAAGCAAGCTGAACTACATAATCAAAGAGCTCAACATCACGAAAACTGGCTTCTTCCTCACATTGGCTCAATGGGCATGCTTCATTGGTACCCAGGAATGTGGAGGTGAGAAGAATCTGATATAACTCGTTACTCGAGGAGACTCTTCAGAAGGGGGAAAAACATGTTTCGGTTTTACCATTTTCATGCTGTCAGCCACTAGTTCCTGTTTGGTTCGTTGTGTCTTTTACATTATGTTGGAACTTATTCTACTGTCAGATTTAGTGAAATTTTGATTCCAGAGGGTTTAAAATGTATATTTTTGAAAACACTGGCGAGAAGCCCTGGACAGTCACTAGTCCACATTTTGATCATGTTGGGAAAAGGCCAGTTCTGTAGGCTTCAAACAGTCCCCCTCCCATTTTTTCTTTGTAACACTGTATTATTAATAAAATCCTTCTTCTTACTTACCAAAAAAAACATACTTGTTTTGAGTAGACAAATGGATTTCATTGGTAAGTATTATTGGTTGATCTTGGTACAATTATTTATTTATTTTGCTACTTTCTCTTGTTAAAACGTTGCATTCTTTAAAAACTAAAGTGAATAAGAACCATATCAAAAAATATCATTTTTATATTGTAGCCCGTAGGTATCTTTATTGTCATCATGAGGTCCATATCAAGTTTCAACCATGGACAATTATAATCTGGGTAGGATTATTTATATATTTTCCTACTGTCTCTTGTTAAAGATCTGCATTCTTAAGTACTAAAGTGAATAATAAGCATATTAAAAAAATTACTATTATTATAATTGCTGGCATTTTTATTGTCATCATCACATACATATCAGCCATAGATATGATCAAAATTTGCAAAGGATGGAGCCCAGGTCTGGGATTATAACTTTTAGTTTCTCATGTCTCCCTTATCACCTCTCATGATTTTGACTTCCCCCTATTCTATTGGTGTTCTCCCCGACATATAAAAACAATTAAATTTTCATCCCCCATAATTATTATAGATGTCCACCCCAAAAATTAGGGCACTTTTAATTTTGTTTGCTGTTATTTATTGACTATCTTGTTGATGTAATCTGCAATTGTTTCGCAACCGTCAATTTAGATTCCTAATGCCGTTGTCTTTTTTTTCTATTAGGTGGAGAGAGAAAGAGGAATTACTGTCAAAGCCCAAACTGCCACAATGTTCTTCAATCACAGTACAAATGGCAGTGGCAATATCATGGAAACTTGTTCTCAGAAATTCTTACTTAATCTGATTGACACACCTGGCCATGTGGACTTTAACTATGAAGTATCAAGATCCCTTGCTGCATGTCAAGGAGTTCTTTTGGTAGTTGATGCTGCACAAGGTGTTCAAGCACAGACAGTTGCTAACTTCTATCTGGCATTTGAAGCTAACCTTGCTATCATTCCAGTTATAAATAAAATTGATCAGCCTACAGCTGATCCAGATCGTGTTAAAGCTCAGTTGAAGTCATTATTTGACCTTGATCCTCAAGATGCTATCTTAACCTCAGCTAAAACGGGTCAAGGTCTTGAGCACGTTCTTCCTGCTGTGATTGAACGTATTCCGCCCCCAAAAGGGCTAATTAGCTCACCTTTACGGATGCTTTTATTAGATTCATACTATGATGAGTACAGAGGAGTTATTTGCCATGTTGCAGTTATTGATGGTGCTCTCCGAAAAGGAGAAAAGATAGCATCAGTTGCAACTGGACAGAGCTATGAAATTATGGATGCTGGTATTCTGCATCCTGAACTTACGCCAACAGGGATGCTTTTGACAGGACAAGTGGGGTATGTTGTCAGTGGCATGCGCTCAACTAAAGAGGCTCGGGTGGGTGATACATTGCATCATGTTCGAAGTGTTATTCAACCCCTTCCTGGTAAGTTAGGGTCTTGCTTCACATGCACTTCACATGCATATCTCCATAATAACTGCAGGCATGTGGTTTCCTACTCACAGAATAATAAATATCACAGTTTTAGTATCCTTTCTCAATACTGACCCATCTCACTTTTGGATTCTATTAAGACAGTTCGAAAAGTACTTTCCTGTACTTATGTGTAGCAGAATGGTTGCCATATTAGTAGAGCAAGAAACATTGAAAGTTTATGTGTTCGGTAGCTATAATTAGCCTAAAGTAACTACATAGCATCACAGCCACCAAAGCCAGCAAAGTGTCTTCTTAAGAAATTGGGTGGGTCACATTGAAAGGGGTTAGCATGAAAATTGGTTTTATATGATAAAGCATGCAACTGGGGCTCCACATCTTTATGGCTCAACACAGTTCCAAGAGAGGATTTGTTCTACAGATTTAAGGATATTAGCATTTCAGACACCCTCTTAGCTGTCACCATGCTACTCTACGAGTTGGTTCTTGGCTGCCTTCGAATGGCACATAACCTCTTTGACTTCATCCAAATCACCATAGGAGTCAAACAGGGGTGCTCCCTTTCACCAACTCTCTTTGGGATATCCATCAACGAGCTGGAATCCTTCCTCTGTGAGCATATTCAAGACGGGGACAATTGCCTCCTTCTCCATGTGCTGACCTCTTTGCTCTTCTTCGCTAATGACTTGATCCTATTGGCTTTCACATCAGAAGGTCTATAGAGATAGATTGATGCTCTAGCCAACGTTTGTGACCTTTGGTAGTTGACGGTCAACTTGGGTAAAACCAAGATCATGATTTTCAACATGTTGAACACTGCGTTCTCCCACTTACATTTCTACTTTCGGGGGGAAGAGATTAAGATCACAACGTTCTACTCCTACTTGGGGGTCTAGTTTGTTGGGCCTCGGTTCAACATGCATTAGGCTCTCCATCCCTAACTGAACAAAGGGCATGACTTTCTCGCCCTCCTTGAGCAACAATTTTTCTAGAACCAGTTTTAGGACACCTCCCCTAAGTTTTGCTTCCTGGATACAATTATCAGGTCTGTGGTCCTCTTTAGATTAGAGATATGAGGACCAAATTTGTTGCACACCGATTGGGGCAGGATTGAGAGAGACTAGACCTTGCTTCTTAGGTGCATCATCCGATGCAAGCATATGATCCCCCAACTCATTGTTCAGACAAAGTTTGGAGCCCATCCTTTTCACATTAAGGTCATCTTCGATTTGGTCTCCTTCCTACATAGAGTTCGGACCATTAGGGTCTCTGCCTCTAGGAGAGTGACGTACCCCTACCCATCTCCTTGCTCCTTGGAGGCTAAAGTCTCAACTTGTCCTACAGAGCGTGCACGGGTTTGGTACTCAGAGGCATCTCAACTCCTCCAATCCGTGACCATTTCCCTAGATCATCTACCCTCTTTCAACTACTCTTTAGAGATGCCAAGCCACTCCCTATCCACTAAACAGGGACTGAATCAGACGATCAAAGAGGACATCTATAGATTGTACATCCAGGTTACATGGATCACATCTTTAGAGAGTCTAGACTTGAAGATTGCTTTCTATTTGGAGCACTTCTTAGAGTTGCGGGATGGTATCATTGTCTACATCCTATACACATAGAGACACTAGATGCATTTGTTGAGTTTTTGTACCTTGGGAAGTCGTCCCCTAGTGTTATTGAGTGCCTAACACTAAAGGAGGGAAAAGGACCCCTCACTCACTTTACTTTATGCTATAAAGTCAAAGTGACTTTATGAGCTCATTAATCATAAAGCGACTTTATTTCATAAAGTGACTTAGGAAACTTAAGTAAAGGGGGAGATCAAATCTCCACCCTTGATCTTGGTTGGCTAAATTCTAATCCTAGCCATTGGTTCCTAGGTTAGCCTAAGGATGAGGCTAAAGAGAAGGCGAAGGAGGAAAAAGGTATTCATTTTTCACTTGCATGAGAGGTGAAGCGTGTTGAATTTTTAATGGTTAGCTCATGCATTTTAATTTTATTTCTGTTTAGCATAAGCTACAACCATAACCACTGCAGCAACATAATAATAGCTACAATAAACCAAGATCACAAGAAGAATAACCATGCACAAGAACACAAGAAGTATCCTAGGAAAACCCTTCTCAATCAAGGGGAAAACCCAACAATCCTTTGCTATACTGCCAAGAGAAGATCCACCATTCCACCACCAAACCTAGCACACAATAGGGTGCTGCTATGACTGAGAAAACTAGCTCTTAGAAAAGTGCGAGCTGCAATCCTCATAATTTCAGACCTCAACTTCTGAAATCATGAGATGACAAGTGTGTGTGATCCACAATGGGGATTCACTCTTTATTTATACAAAACCTATCACATCAAATGACGTGTCTATTGGCACAATAGGGCCGACCTGTACAACTTAATAATATAATTAATAATTACACAATATTAATTATCTTACATATGGTGGGGTCGACTTGTACTCTTTACATCACAAATTAGGGTTACAAGTAAATCTTACTCTCAKACAATATAGCAAGGATCTCACACATCCACTAGTGCTCAACCACTAGGGACACGTCCACCTATGCTCAGCCACAGGGACGTCATACTCAACAGATCACTCAACTGAGTCCACAGGAGTACTATCTGGAGTACCATCTCAAGCCCACTCAACTAAGTCCATAGGAGTACAAGGCAGGAGACCATCTCAAGCCGACTCAAATCAGTCCAGAGGAGTACAAGGCAGGAGACCATCTCAAGTCATCTCAACTCAGTCCAAAGGAGTAGACAAGAGACCACATGTCATAACAACTCAGTCCAGAGTCTGGCGCACACCCATTGCATGGGCACACCCAACACATGGGCACACATCGTCTCAACTCAGTCCAGAGGAGAACGACACACCCATCACATGGGCCCTGTCACAGATCGACTCAACTTAGTCCAGAGGAGAACGATCTGGAGAATGTCACACGACGCTGCAATTTAACACGTCTAAAAGATAAAGGAGCAGATTTACTGCTGTAATAAATAATTTCCAGATTTGTAATTTGCTTTAGGAAGTGTGCCTAAGGCCTGTATTTTGTTGGCATTGATGTACACTTGATTGGTATTTATTTTCTTACGGTGCTTCGTGATTTGGGTTGAAGAGAAGTGTTAAAATTGTAGCTTGGAAGGTGTCTCTGCATAGGCCTAGTGTCCAGGCATGCAGAAGACCAATTAATTATTACCCATATCAACATTTTTATTTTATCCTAAGTTTAACTTAGGAAAAGCATAATAATTATTCATTTAATTATTATTGGCTTTATAACTCATATTTTCTAAGTCTCTAACTTAGGAAATTAATATTTCTAATAAAGATCTTTCTTGAATCTTTTAGAAAGTTCTCAAGTGGGAAATAGAGTGAAGATGAAAAATATAAAGTGCTGAGCTGAGGGGTTGATGACACACAATTGAGCAAAAGATAAAGAGGGCGATTTGTCTGAGGAAGAGGGTGAACTAGGCAACTGGGAGTGAGGTTGGGTTGTAGGCTGTAACAACAACAAGAGAGGGCCGAGTTGCAAGCCCTTCACAAAAGAAAGAGAGGGTCGAGTTGCAGGCCGTACAACAGCTGAGAGAGAGGCCGTACCAGGCCGTACAACAATAGTAGAAAGAGGTCGAGTTCGCTGGGCCGTGCAACAACTGAAGGAGGCCGATTTTGCTGGGCCGTACAACTGAAGAGGGAGGCCAAATTTACCAAGCCATACATGACCAAATTGTTTTGGGCCATATAGGGTTGAGTGAGCTAGGCCGTATAGGGCCGAATTGTGCTGGGCCGTACAACACTGTTTTGGCAGGGCCGTACCAAGAAGGAGGCAAATTCTGGCTGTAAGATTTCTCTGTAATTTTGTTGCTGTAAATATTTCCTCTGAAGCCAATAAAAATCCCCTCTTTGCTGGTTTTCCCCACATTGGGGTTTCCAGGTGAAAAACTGTGTTAAAGTTTTATGTGCTTGGTTTCATTTTCTGCTGTGCAAATGTGTTAGAACTCAATTGTATTTTCTGTGCATAATTTTCTGAATTAAAAGCTAGAGCCGTAATAATTCTGGGTAGTAAAATTATTGGCACATTAAATCTGTTGTTGGGTTTTCAAAGTTTAACATGGTATCAAAGCTCAGCCTCTGAATACAAGAAACCAAGTGTATTTCCAGGTGTAAGACCAGTGAATACTTGCAACAGAGAAGGTTGAGCAACCAAGGAGGGCGAGTGAGCTAGGGATTTAGTGAAATGGCAAATGTAGGGTTAATATTTGAGGACAGACTTGAGGGTACTTCAAACCTCAGTCCATGGAGAGATCGCATAACTTTGGTGCTAGAAGAACAAGGGCTATTGGAGTTTGTTGAAGGAACCCCAGTTTCCCTAGCTGATCCAGCACAACTTACAACTCATATAAGAAAGGATGTGAAGGCAAGAAGGATAATCATTGATGGGGTGAAGGACCATATCATTCCTCACCTGTCAGGGAAGAAGACAACTAAGGAGATGTGGGAATCTCTAACCAAGCTGTATCAATCAGACAACCATAATAGAATGATGATGCTCAGAGAGAAACTTAGGAGCACCAAGATGGCCAGGGGAGATACTGTTGCATCCTACCTCACCAAGTTTACTCAGATCAGAGATGAGTTGGAAGCAGTAGGGGAAGTCATGGATGAGATTGAGCTGGTGAGAATAGCCTTGAATGGCTTTACCAAATAGTGGGATGTGTTTGTCCGAGGAGTAGTGACATGGGAGAAACTTCCCAACTAGGAAAGGCTGTGAGATGACTTTACTTAGGAGGAGCTGCGAGTTGGGTCCTCACAAGCAGGCCAACAAAAGGATGAAGATAAGGAGAATCTTGCCCTAGCAAGCAAGGGAAAAACCAGAGCGAAAAAGGGCTTCGGATGGGATTAGACCTCAAAGGGTGAAAAGAGGAAAGATGTAAGTAAAGTAAATGCTTTGCTTGTCACAAACTGGGACACTATGCTAGTTAGTGCCTAACATAGAAGAAGGGCAAAAATAAGTCACAAATGGCAGCTTCAGCTTCAATAGAAGTTAATGATTTTGCAGCTCGATTTGAAAATGAGTTTTCACTCATTGCATGTCTTTCCAGCTCAACAGTGGGGTGTGGTATATAGATAGTGGTGCCTCTAGTCACATGAATGGAGTGCATGACTACTTCTCTAGTCTGAAGGTGGAGGAGATGGACCTCTACATTGAGATGGGCAACAATGCCAAGTGTTGGGCAGCAGGCCATGGGACAGTCGCATTTCAGAGGGAGTTCGGGAAGTCACTGATGGTGAAGGACGTGTTATATGTTTCGGGGATGACAAAGAATCGGATTTCAGTTTCTTCCTTGGAGGACAGGGACTACGTGGTCACATTCTAGGGAGGGATAGTGTACATTCGACCCAAGGACTCCAAGACAACCAAAGTGATTGGAGTCAGGAGAGAGAAGCTGTATAGGCTTTAGTTCGAGCCAGCCCGAGCATTGGTGAACACTGCTTGTGACACGACCGAGTTATGGCATAGGAGGATGGCACACTTGCATCATGGAGCACTCAACGTGCTCAAGGAGATATTGACAAGCCTTCCAGATTTCAGCTCAGAGCATCATGAGGTATGCAAAGGGTGTGCATTAGGGAAGTATACCAAAACAACTTTCCCAAGCAGTGACAACAGGTTAAGGGGCATTATAGATTTGATACACTTAGAAGTATGTGGGCCCTGTTATCGCACAATCTGTACTTTCCCAAAGCCTGAGGCAAGTAAGCCGAGATTGGCGTAACACGAGGATAATCCCGTCACTGTCACCCCAACAGGATACCCTTTTCTATTTAGGAGGAAAAGCCTTCTCCAAGGGAGACATCCCTAGACCTAGGGGGTTTGAGGAAGGAAAAAGGACAGGATAAACTACCCCTCTCTCTCTCTAGGTCATTCGAATCAGGTTTAGTTATTAAGTCACGTCTTGATGGATGAAGCAAAGGGTAAAAATAAGTGTAGCTGCCCTTTACCAAGACAACAGCAAACGTTATGGCAGTTTATGAGCAACAAATGCTATTAGTGCTTCAGCAAGACAGTGAATTTGTAATAAAATTTCTAGTAAACGAGACTCAAGAGTATGCAGCAAATGACAAATGTATAACAGAATTAAGTACAATGAAATAAAGCTGCAATATATCTCAGAAAATAATATAACAAGGTATTTAAAGCTTCAATGATAGCACTTTATGATATGCAAGTTCTAGAGATTTGTCAATCAGCAAATGAACTTTCACAAGCTGTCCAAGATAACTATGGCAGCAGCAAAATAAAAGTAATGACAGCTGTAATAAACATTCAGAAATGTACTTTGTAACAGCAATTCAATGCATACTTTGACTCTAATTGATAGTACTTTGCTTCATGCACATTTCTGGGTTGATTTGGTTAGCTTGTAAGCTTAGGTGGGCTGCTAAATGATGACTGTACAGAAATGATAACAGCAGCAACAGCTTCAGAAATGCACTTAGAATAACAGCAAGAAGTGGTTGAGAACCTTAAAATGATAGTGCATGGGCTTGTGCAAGTTTTGGGTTAGTTCAATCAGTTGGTAGGGTTAGGTGGGTTGTACAATAAAGAGTTGTAACAATGATTGTGACAGCAGCAAGTTAGCTGTAGGTGATCCTAGATTAAATTAGTGTTAGTAAAGGGTTAGTAAGGACAGAATTTGAAAGGTTAAGTTTGAAATTTGGTTGAGTTTTCTCAAGGAGAAAGAGTTTGAGAATTAGTGCCTTGTGGGGGGTGATGGAGTCAAGAGTGGCGGCTTCTACTTGGGGTTTTAAACAATAATGATATCACTAATCTAAGAAGGAAAAGACCTAGGAGGAGTAGCACCTCAAGTCCTTCTAGGATCCAAGCTTTGAGAAGGAGATAAGCTAGGGTGTAGGTTCTTCTAGGCCCAAGCGTCTCCTTCCTCTTAGACTTATTTGAAAAAATATTTAAATGCAACCTAATTAATCAATGCCTCTAAAGTGCTAGCACTTTAGGGCTTTAGAGACATGATAATTATGAAGCCAATCTAATGAAGCTTAGCAAATAAGAAAACAACGAAGTAGCACCTTAAGTTCTTTGTTTCCGGGGTTTATCTAGCATGCAATTTCATAATCTTTATCATGAACAAGTAAATAATATCATAACCATTCAAATAAAATGACAAGAGTAAATTTACTTATTTTCACCAAGAATAATCATGCTAAATAACACTAGATTGCTAAAACACTTCACCAATTTTTGATTCAAGTTGCAAAAATTAACCTCCAAGAAAGATGCGCCTCCTTATTTAAGCCAAAGACTTCGCAATAGGGCGCCAATTTCAGTCCCCTCCTCTTGTGTGAGGAGTTGTGATGTCAAAATGAATGTACTTTATGTTTATTTATACAAAACTGGTGACCTTTAATTAATTTTAGGTCAAAATAAAGGCCGACCTGGCCAATTTACAAATAAATTCAATTTAGACAAATAAAATTAATTAGCATCTAAAAACACTTCCAAGGGTGACGTCATGCCCTTCTATGGTGACGTTGAGGCCCTTAGGTGGAACGTTGGGCCTAAAAGGTAGGGTGCTTGGCCTCCAAAGGCCCCAGATGATGCCCACACGTGCCACCCAGCTCACAATTGCCTCCAAAATGTAAACGCTAGCTCTGGATGATGTCCAGGGTCATGATGGTCTTTCAAGGGCCAACGTCCATGTGGAAGAGCAAGATCCCCCTGGGTCTAGGTCTGCTAGGGTGCCTCCAAAGGTGACGTCCTTCTTTTTTCTTGGTGCAAATCTCTGATGTTTTCTTGCCCCTGGCTGGGGTTACAACATGCATCTGTGGGATTTTAGCGCCATGAAGGTCCAAGCTAATCATTCCCTCATGTGTACCTGTCCACCGGGCAAGGTCCTGTAGCAACAACAAGTACGCCCTCCAGCGGTTCATAAGTCACAGGGATCATAACATGTAAATCACATCCAATAATTAAATTACCCAAACATGTGCATCAAACCCCCTTTTACCCAGACAAATGCTCAAAGACGTTATGCAATTTGACAAGTCAGGTTTGGAGAAGGTCTCAGGGTGTCCTATTGGGCTAATCCTCCTTAAGTTTGGGGTGTTTCCCAGATGGGAGCCAATCCAGGTCATGTAAGTGTATGAGGTGGCATGGGGTAAGTGTTTGGGCATCGGGTGCAGTGATAACAGGGAAATGTAAGTCTTACCTGCTGGTGCCTTTGTAGAGGGCGAGCTGCACCTTGTCATAGATGCCATTGTTTCCTAGCCCATTTACTAGCTTTTACTCTTAGCTTTATTATCTTTTGATCTTTTTCTTTTTGTGCTTCAAGGGAAGAGTTGAGGGACACTGTCGTGGTTTGGTGACCAGAGGTGACAACGTTATCCACAAACATTTCACGGAGATGAGAAGGTTGGCTCGTGATGAGACCCCCTTTCTCTTGGCTATGCGACCAAGAGCCACTACCCTGGTTTCGTGACCAGATAGGTGGTAGTGTCATACCGCTACATGCCCATGGTCATAATAGGCCGGCTCGTGATGAGACCTCCTATCCACCAACTAGTACCTTGAGTGTTTATTTATCTTATGGGTTCCCTTTTTTTACTGAGAAGATTTTTACTGCTTTCTCGAGAATTTCTGGGTGAAGCATCTCAAAGGTTTCAAAGGCTTTTAACTCTTGCCAGCTACTTTTACCCTCTGGGCCTTTAGACCCTTCTTCCCACAAGGCAAGGTACAACCCTTCCTAGTGTGGCCTTTTATGGCACAAGTTGTAGGTTGGGCAAACCCTGACTGAACCATGGAACAAGTGCTACAACTATGGGAATCCTACACCCAATGTCCCCTTGATGTAGGTTCCGCACTTCGAGGGTGACTAGGTCACTCTAGAGAGGCGATCCCGGTGACCTTAGGGGGATTGAGATGGAGATGGAGGTAGATGGAAGTGAAGCCCCTATATGTCGAGTCTAAATGGAATGAAGGGTAGGGAGAGATGCCTTGTAAGTCAAGTAAAGGCTGCCCCTCAAGTATAGTGCTTTTTCGGATGATTGTACCTGCCTGAGACACAAGAAAACACACCTTGCAACAATATATGTTAGTTGGATCAGCAAGTTAAGCTTGCTGTCCCTAATTTGCAGCAATAAATGACAGTATATATCCGCAAGAAAAAGATACTATAAGCTGCTCAATAAATGCTAAAGATCAAGTAGAAAATGCAAGAGAAAGACTAGTAATTGACTAGCTAAACTAAATATGAAAAACCAAAACTCTTTAGCATAAAAGATAAGGCTGTTGTAAACACTTGTCTGCAGCAAATTATATCAGCCTTATGGCTTTAACATTCAATGTATTACAGCAAGAAAATCAGTGACTAGAATCCCCTCAAACTTTGCCAAAAAGTGCGCTAGGACAAAGAGAGTAAATGTGCGAACCTTGAGCAAAAACCAATGGTTGATAAGAGAGTTATTAGAACAAGTATGTTAGGGTTTCTGCAGCCCTAATGGCCGAAGATACAAATTTGTAACAGCAGCAATAAGTAGCCCTTAGATGAGGACGCCCTAGTGGCTGTGAGGTGCCCAAGGCACAGGGAAAACAATCCACTTTGCAAGAAGTTAAAATGACCAAAATTCACGTTTCCCAATGCAATATTTTATTTCTGCAATGCAACAAATTAATGACTAGTGCCTTTACTATTGGGTTAATGGGGTCACAAGGAGCTTAGAGAAGCTCCCTGCTTGGGGGTGTAAGCCCTTTTACTTCCCAAGGCAAGTTTCTCTAAGCTAGGGTTTAAGCTAAGAGGGTGTATGCCCTTATACTTCTCTTAGCAAACCCTTAATCAATGAGATGAAGCAATAAAATGGTGAAGACTATGGTGGGGGTATATGCCCTTATACTTCCCACCTAGCTCCTAGCATAAACAATACTTGACTTGAATAAAATGATAGCAAGAGAGTAAAAAACCATACCAAGATCAAGAGAGATGCTAAAACAATCCACCACAAGAGCTAGAGAATAACCTTCCAAGGCTAGCACATCACTTCTTCCATTAACCATTCACAACCATAGCCATACACAAGTGCACAAGAGCTAAAAGAGCTAAGGAGGTCGAAAATTTCAGACCAAAGCCTCTCACAAGAGGAGAGTTATGATTCAAAATGAGATCTTATGATCTCTATTTATACAAAAATTAGCCAGCATGGCTTGTCCTCAAAATAAGGAGTAAACAACAATATTAGGGGTCAACAACCCTAATCTTGCCCCCTTAACACAATAATATTAAACAATTCACTTAAAATTTCATCTTTTGCACAAATTAAACCCTAATCTAGGATGACGTCACCCCTTTAGGGGACATTTTTCCACTTTGAGGAGGTCGTTGGTGTTGGAGAAGCATGGAAGAGCCTCCTAAGGCCATGTGTCAAGCATCTAAGTGATCTCATTATGGTGAAAACCCTCTTCTCCTCAAAACGTCCAAGTGCAAATGAGTGGCACCTCACCACCAAGCCCTAGCCCCCAATATCATGACGTCATGCTCAAAAGTGGGACGTTTTGACCCTCCTGGGCAAATCATTTGGCAAGCAATGGGTGGGCTAGGTCATCCAAGTCATCATCGAGGTCGTCCAAGTCAACTCTCTCTCATCTGGCATGCGAGCCCTTGGCATCCAATCTGTGGGCTTGTATCCCCATGGAAGCCCAAGCTAGGTTTGTTCTCCCAAAACTGTCCACCAACTAGGTCCTACAAAGACAAATGAACACGCCCTCCAAGGATCTCAAGTCATAACATCATGATAAGTGGATCCAATCAATAAATAAGCCATCTAAGCATGTGCATCAAAGATTACTATATCAAACAATTAACAACTCAAAGACACTATGCGACTTGTCAAGCTTAAGTATGGGAGGGTTGACGAGGTGTCCTATTGGGTAGATTTTGCCCTAGGTCAAGGAGAGCCTCCAAGAGGTCCCTCTCTAAGCCATGTAGAATGTATGAGGTGGATGGGGTCAAGATTCAATGGGCACAAGGCTTATGACATACTAGGGGTGATAGTGTTTTATTCATGGGTGCCTTTGTAGAGGGTGTGTGGTACCTTCATCCACAATGCACTTTTTCCAAGCCTATCATTTGCCTTTTATCTTTCTTTCTTTATATTTTCTTTAGCACAAGGAGAGGTTGAAGGTCACTGCCCTGGGATGGTGACCAGATGGTGGCAACGTCACCCACAAATGCCTAATGGAAATAAGAAGGCTGGCTCGTGATGAGACCCCCTTTCTCTCAGCCGTGCAACTGAGAGTCACTGCCTTGGTTTGGTGACCAGATAATGACAATGTCATACCACTAGATATCCATGGACGTGATAGGTCGACTCGTGATGAGACCTCCTATCCTTCAATCTACCTTTCAGGCATTTCTTTGTTATATTATGGGTCCCCGTTTATTCAAAGATAAGTGTTTTATTGTTTTCTTGGGTGATCCCTGGGCGAAGCATATGGAAGGTTCATATATGGCTTTTATCTTTTACCCAACACCAACCCCTCTAGGTCTTTAGCCCGTTTTTCCCATAGAATGAGGGACAACCCCTTGTTGTGTCAATACACCCTAAAATCCCAAGAGATAAGGAAACAGAGGGGAAACATGATGGAAAATGGTAAGTATGGTTGGGAGCGGTACAATGGCTTGTTAAGGGATTTTCCAGTAGCAAACCCATTCCCAAAGAAGACCACTTACTAGGGCACAATGTCAACCACGAAGGTGAAGCAGGGCAAAAGGAATAATGTCCAAGCACATATCATGAAATCTAGAGCAATCCAAGATACAACATAATCAAATGGCTTAGGTATTGAAATGATGCTCACCATCATACTGACTTGTACCTCATGGAGCAAGGCCCACTGCCTTCCAGAAGCCAACTGGTGTGGTGGATGCCATCTGTAAACCTGTGACCATCTGTGGTGGTGAGTGGGTTTTCAATCTTTGCAAAGGGGTACTGCTGGTCATGTAATCTCTCGACATTCCATATATGCAACTTGAGGGCCTTGAGATATCATCTCCTTAGTTATCCACAAAATGGGGATAACATGGCCAATCCCAATGCCCAAACAAAGGTAGGGGGAGATGAGAGGAATAAATATGGAAAGTGGTAAGTATGGAGGGAACAAACGATGGCCTTTTATAGACCAACCTAGTGGCAACCCATCCTAAAGGGAGATCAACTTACTAGGGCACCATGTCACCCTTCCAGGTATGAACATGTCAAAGAGCATAATTTCCAAGCAAACGTTATGAAATGAAGGAGAATTCGATGCAACATATTCAAGTGCTTCAAGAATCAAAGTGACACATACCATGATACCCGAACTCATTACCTCATGGAGCAAGACTTACTGCTACTTTAGTATCAGGATGGTGGGATGGATACTGCTGCTGCTGATAAATGGGCTGCACTGAGGAAAAGAGGGGCCCTCCGGGGCCATTCTCAAGTCATCCGGGTCTCGGTACTCCATGTGTAGGACTTGTGGGCCTCGAGACGTGATCTCCTTAGTTATCCCTAGGGTAGGGGATAACAGGCCCATGTCTTCAGTATCATTGAGTGGGTATGAATATTATGTCACCTTCATTGACGATCATTCAAGGAAGACTTGGATCTATTTCATGAAGACCAAGGTCGAGGTCTTCAGTCGCTTCTCCAAGAGTTCAAAGATCTTGTGGAGAACAAGACAGGAAGAAAGATCAAGACACTGAGATCCGACAATGGAGGCGAGTACACCTCAAAGGCCTTCAAGGATTTTTGTGCAGGTGCTAGGATAAAGAGGGAGTTGACTGTTCCGTACAACCCACAACAGAATGGGGTGGCGAAAAGGAAAAACGGGGCTATAGTAGGGGTTGCAAAGGCAATGCTGTATGATTAGGATCTGCTTAAGTTCTTATGGTTAGAGGCTTGCAACACTGTAGTCTACATACAGAATAGGAGTCCTCATAGGCTGTTGGGGAGAAAGATTCATGAGGAGGTCTTTATAGGGAAGAAACCGGAGGTTGGACACTTTCGGATATTTGGATTCCTAGTCTACTGTCACGTCCATTCAAAGAAGAGTAGGAAGCTCGAGGCCATTGCTAAGAATGGGATCTTCGTTGGATATAGTGAAACTTCTAAGGCTTATCGAGTCTACATTCCAGCATTGAGAAAGACAATTGTCAGGAGGGATGTGAAGTTCTAGGAGGATAGAGCCCTTAGGAAGGCACATGATACTGTTTCAGCAGCAGCAGGGGATTATGAGTTTGAGACTCAAAAGGATGAGGAAACACAGGTTACAGGTGCAGATACAGGTATAAGTGTTCAGACTTCTAAGCAAGACGAGGAGCAGGAGGCCCCTCTAGTTCAGGATACTCCTTCACTTTCAGGAGGAGGAAGACCAGATGTTGCCGAATAGACTTTGAGAGAGGCTTAAGAGTACGTGGGTGCTCCCAGGACCTCTGTCAGGGAGAGTAGAGCACCATAGAGATTTTCTAGCTACATGGCTCTGATGAGCAAATTGTTAGAGGCCGAGCTTTCTAGGTTTTAGGAGGCATCACAACAGCAGGTATGGCGAGATGCCATGGTGGAAGAATATGCTTCCATCATGAAGAATGACGTATGGGAGGTTGTGCCACGACCATAAGGGAAATTAGTGATAGGCTCGAAGTGGATCTACAAGATCAAGCACGTTGCGGATGACAGTGTGGAGAAGTTCAAAGCCAGGTTTGTGGCTAAGGGGTTCTCTTAGAAAGAGGGAGTTGGTTATGGTGAAACATTTGTCCTAGTAGCCAGGTACATGTCAATCAAGGCCGTGATCTCTATTGCAATTGAGTTGGGGTGGAGGATCCACCAGATGGATGTGAAAACGACCTTTCTTAATGGCATCATTGAGGAAGAGGTGTACATTGAAGAGCTAGATGGTTTTGAGGTACAGGGGAGGGATTCCCACGTGTGCAGACTTAAGAGAGATTTGTATGGGCTCAAGTAGGCTCCCAGGGCGTGGTACTCGAGGATATACATCTACTTGCAGTGGATGGGCTTCACCAAGAGTGAGGTGGTCTCAAACCTCTACTACATCATTGATGGAGGTGAGGCACTCATTCTTGTGTTATATGTAGATGACTTGTTTCTCATAGGTTTAGAGAAACTTGTTATCCTCGATTTCTAGGGATAACTAGGAGATCATGTCTCGAGGCCCACAGGTTCTAGACATGGAGTACCGAGAGCAGGATTGACCTGAGCATAGCCCTGGAGGGCCCATCCTTCTTCTTCTTCATCAGACTTGTCCTGTTAGCAGCAACAACATCCATCACCATCGGCTTGGACTTGCATCAGAGAAGACTCTTGCTCCATGAGGTAATTGGTCCAGGTATCATGGTATGTGTCATGTTTGATCATTATAACTTTCAGATATATGCATCAGGTTCCTTACATTTCTGACAATTGCTTGGATCTTACACTAACCCACTTGACCATTGTTGGGGGGATTAACGGGGTGCCCTAGCAAGCTTGTACCCATAGGTTTTGGTTAGCCACCAGGGGGGATTTGAAGAGCCATCGTCTGCTCCCACCATATTATCATTTTACATCTTGTTTCCCATTCATCCATCCCATTCCCCTAGTCCGGGCATTAAGATGACTTATTTGAGGGGTTACACTTTGTCCTGTGGGAAGAAAGGGCTAAAGGCCGAGGAGGTAAAAGCAGCTGGTAAAAGATAAAAGCCATAGGAAATAAAACCTAGAGATGCCTCGCCCAGGGATCCCCGAGAAGGCAATAAAAGGCCTCTCGATAAGAAACAAAAGGGACCCAAAGAAAAATAATAAAACAAGACC
>ML778067.1:394446-409181 GCA_009831015.1 Picea engelmannii
TGTTCCGGGCAGGTGTTTTCAACAGGGCATACACTTCTTTTATTGGCTGATTAGCCGGACTATCTGACACTGGTGGTAACCTGTGAGGAGGGAACTCTTAAAACTTGACCTTGTATCTTCAGCCTCTTCAAACCCCAGGTTACCGGGGACGTTTCCCCTGGGCTAACCTCCCTAAACAGAAAGAACCTCCCCATCGAGGTGACATTGGGTGGGGAAGGTTCCTGTTACGCTAGTTTGTCCTCTATCTTGTAGCCTATGACCTAAACTACAAACTGTGCGATAACAAAACTCATAGCCGAATGCAAGAGGGACCTTGCTTCGAAGTACGAGATGAAGGATTTGGGGCTGATACACTACTTTCTGGGGTTAGAGGCGTGGCAAAGAGATGAGAAGATTTTCTTGGGATAGGGAAAGTATGCAATGGAGGTCCTGAAGAGATTTGGGATGCATGCCTATGTCGACACCGATGGTGACCAATTGGAAGAAGATTGATGCTTCCAGATCAGAAGCAATGGACCCTACCTTATACAGACAGTTGATTGGCTCTCTCATGTATCTAGTCAATACCAGACCGAACATTTGTTTTGCTGTTAACACACTTAGTTAGTTTATGGTTGAGCCGAGGAGACTACACTGGGTGGCAATGAAACATGTGCTGCGCTATCTGCATGGCATTGTGGAGTATGGACTGAGCTATGTCCAAGGCGATGGAGTGAAGGTGATGGGCTATATAGATGCAGACTGGGTAGGCAACACAATTGACATGAGAAGCATTTCAGGGTGCTATTTCAATTTGGGATTAGGAGATGTGTCTTGGTTCAACAGGAAACTGAGGTCAGTAGCATTGAGCTTTGTAGAGGCAGAGCACATGGCAGCCAACTTAGCAACATGTGAGGCCATTTGGCTTCAAAAACTGCTCATGGAATTGTTTGGCCAAGAGTTGGAGGTGATTGTCATATACATCAAGCTCTCTGAAAATCCAATGTTCCATGATAGATCCAAACATATTGACATCAAATTTCATTTAATCAGGGACTGTGTTCAGAAAGGGATATTAAATCTACAATATATACTTGCAGGTGAGCAGGTTGCAAATATCCTCACAAAGGCCTTAATGAAAGGCAAGTTTATCTTCTTCAGGGACAAGTTGGGGGTGGTGTAGAACACCTTCCTTGCTAAGAGGGAGTGTTAATTTTAGCTTGGAAGGTGTCTTTGCATAGGCCTAGTGTCTAGGTATGCAGAAGACCAATTAATTATTACCCATATCAACATTTTTATTTTATCCTAAGTTTAACTTAGGAAAAACAAAATAATTATTCATTTAATTATTAATGGTTTTATAACTCAGATTTCCTAAGTCTCTAACTTAGGAAATTAATATTTCTAATAAATATCTTTCTTGACTCTTCTAGAAAGTTCTCAAGGGGGAAATAGAGTGAAGATGAAAAATATAAAGTGCTGAGCTGAGGGGTTGAGGACATACTCTTGAGCAAAAGAGAAAGAGGGTGATTTGGTTGAGGAAGAGGGCGAGCTAGGCAACTGGGAGTGAGGCCGAGTTGCAGGCCGTACATAGCAGCAAGAGAGGGTCGAGTTGCAGGCCGTACATAGCAGCAAGAGAGGGTCGAGTTGCAGGCTGTACAATAACTGAGAGAGAGGCCGTACTAGGTCGTACAACAACAACAGAAAGAGGTCGAGTTTGCTAGGCTGTACAACAGCTGAAGGTTGATTTCGCTGGGCCGTACAATTGAAGAGGGAGGCCGAATTTACCAGGCCATACAAGGCCGAATTGTTTTGGGCCGTATGGGGCCAAGTGAGATGGTCCGTACAGGGCCGAATTGTGCTGGGCTGTACCAAGAAGAAGGCAAATTGTGGTTGTAAGATTTCTCTGTAATTTTGCTACTGTAAATATTTCCTCTGAAGCCAATAAAAATCCCCTCTTTGCTGGTTTTCCTCACACTGGGGTTTCCAGGGTAAAAACTATTGATGTTTGGTAGCTGTAGGAGGAACCTTTCCTCCGATGTAAACCTATCTTAGATGCATGAAGATTCCAGAAGTCCAGGAAGACCATTAAACAACAAGAAGTTTCTATAAGAGAAGTCGACTCACCTAGGAATTAATTAAAGGCTCACCCATGAATTAATTAAATTAATTAAGACTCCCAGATGAGACGTCGGCCTAGGCATAAGTGACTGGAAGATTATAAATAGGAGACGCCTTGGCTCATTTGGAGACACAACACACTCTCATTCACTGAGGTAAAAGGTGCGCAAGTCTGAGGAAGGAAGGGTGACGCAGTCGCCTAGTCTTGGAGCTATTTTGGTGGTGATCTCTCACTCTTGTGCGCTATCTCTCCTAGAGGGTGCGCTACTTCTGTATGGTGCTACTGCAGCTATGAAAGCTACTGCTAGGATCTAGCCTTGAGTTAGGTCTTGATTCTTGTGTATAAAGCTCTAAGGAGCTAGTGAATAGTTGGACTTTGTGAAAGGAATTCATCCAAGAAAGGTTGCTGGGTTTTTTTCCCCATTTGGGGTTTTCCCAGGATAAATCTCTTGTGTAGTTTGTCTACTATTTATTCGGCTGCTATGATAGAATTGTTAATGTTAACTAAGGAAAGAACTCTACTGCTCTATAAGTAAAGGAAAATCTAACAGGTCATGGGCCCACTCCATGCTGCTGCTGCATAGTAACCTTGTCAAGCAGTTTTAACACTATCCCAAAGTCGTTGGGACTACCCTTTACACAAAGCAGTCCGCCCTAGCACACCTCCTGCAACACTCAATTTGCAGATTGAAGGAATTTGAAAATTGCAGAAAATTCCCAAGCTAGGGTTTCCATCAACAAAATGTCTACCAGCATGAGAGTAGAAGACAGATTGGATGGAGTAGACAACTTCAGATTCTGGAAGCATAGAATACAACTCATTCTAGAAGAGAATGAATTATTGGATCATGTCAAGAAGATGCTTCCAGAACCTGAAGACGAAGAAGCAAAGGCGAAGTTCAAGAAGAATGAGGTCAAGGCCAAGAGGATCTTGACAGACTCAATCAAGGATCACCTGATACCCAATGTATCAGAACTAAACACTGCAAAGGAGATGTTTGATGCCCTAACCAGACTCTACGAAAGCAAAAACACCAGTCGAAAACTTACCCTACGACATCAACTCAGAAATGTGACTATGAACATGTCAGAGACAATAGCCAACTTCTTTACAAGGATCTCATAGATCAAAGACCAGTTAGCATCCATTGGAGATCCAGTAGAAGATGTTGAACTAGTAACCACTACGCTAAATGGTTTACCTCCCTCTTGGGACCCATTTTTCCAAGGAATTTGTGCAAGAAGGAAGTTACCCAAGTTTGACAAGTTATGGGCAGATTGCTCTCAAGAGGAATCTAGATTGATATCCAAGAAACAAAAGGTAGATGATGAGGAAAACCAAGCACTTGCAGCATAAGTGAAGAAGAGAAAGGAAAGGGAAGAAGGTAGCCCAAGGAAGTCTAAGAAGCCACGTCGTAAGAGGGATGTGTCAAAGGTTCAATGCTTCAATTGTAGGAAGATGGGACATTATGCCACACAATGTCCTCACAAACATGAGAAGGAAAAGAAGAAGAAGCACCATGCACATGCAACTAATGCTGAAGAACACAAACCCAAGGATGAAGAATTTGTATTTGTTTCAACACTCACCGGAACCATCACTCAAGGAAGCGATACTTGGCTCATAGATAGCGGTGGTTCCAAACATATGACTGGATTCAGAAACTCTATATCAAAATTAACAGAAAATGACTCTTCACTTCAAGTGGTGCTTGGAGATGATTCCAAGCATGCAATCAAAGGCGTTGGAGAAGCCTCCTTACAACTTGATTCAGGTAATCCTCTTTCAATTAAGGATATACTATTTGTACAGGGCTTAAAGAAGAATCTTCTATCTATTTCAGCTTTAGAAGATAAAGGTTTTAGGGTAGCTTTTCTGGATTGCCAAGTCCTTCTATGGCCAAGTTCTTGTGAGACTTCGAAGGCCTATAGAATTTACATTACAGGGCAGAGACAGATTGAGATCAGTCGGGATGTAACATTTGATGAAGATGAAGCCTTTAGAAGATCAAGGGAATCTCACATGGATGAGGACCAAATAGAGCAAGAGGCTCCCAAAGATGCAGTCATGGTAGACTCTACACCTGAAGAAACCATCCCAGAAGTCCAAAATGATATGGTAGAGTTAGAAAGGTCTGTAGATCTACCTGAAGAAGCTGTGGCTACCAGAAAGAGACCAGCTTGGCTTCAGAACACCTTGCAGGAAGCTGAAGGACATGTAGCTCCCAAAGGCTCCTTTAGAGAGAGAAAGAGACCACATAAGTTTTCGAGTTATGTGGCACTAATGAGCAACATCATTGATTCAAAACCTTCCACTTTTGAAGAAGCTATTGAGAAGCCAGAATGGAAGGATGCCATGATGGAGGAGTATCAGTGCATCATGAAGAATGATGTATGGGAGGTCGTTCTGAGACCAGAAGGGAAGTCAGTTGTGACTTCCAAATGGATCTACAAGATCAAGCATGTTGCAGATGACAACATAGAGAAGCACAAGGCAAGGTTTGTGGCTAGAGGGTTCTCCTAGAAAGAGGGAGTGGACTATGACAAAACTTTTGCTCCTGTAGCAAAATACACTTCCATTAGATCAATCATTGCGATTGCTTCCGTAATGGCATGGAGATTACACCAAATGGATGTCAAGACTGCTTTCTTGAATGGTTTAATAAAGGAAGAAGTGTACATAGAACAACCACAAGGCTTCGTGATCCATGGGAAGGAGTCCCATGTGTGCAGACTGAAGAAGGCTTTGTATGGACTGAAGCAAGCACCCAGGGCATGGTATTCCATGATAGATGGATATTTGATGAGCTTGGGATTTACCAAGAGTGAGGCAGATCCTAACCTCTATTATAAGGTTGAGGATGGATGCCCATTGGTCTTGGTTCTATATGTAGATGACCTATTTCTAACGGGGGACGAGAAGCTCATTGATGGGTGTAAAAGGGAGCTCGCTTCAGAGTTCGAGATGAACGATCTAGGTTTGATGCATTACTTTTTGGGATTAGAGGTATGGCAGAGATTAGATGAGATTTTCCTTAGCCAAGGAAAATATACTGTTGAGATCCTGAAGAAATTCGGATGATGGACTACAAGTCCATGACCACACCTATGACGATAAATCTGAAGCTCTTGAGTGACAAATCTTTAGATTTGGTGGATCCCACGATGTACAAACAGTTGATTGGAATCTGGATTCTTGATGTACCTGGTTAACACCAGGCCAAACATATGCTTTGTAGTGAATACCTTGAGTCAACACATGGTTGAACCTAGACAGGTACATTGGATGGCAGCAAAGCATATGTTGAGGTACCTTTGTGGTACGATTGGATATGGATTGAGATATGTCTCAAGTGGAGATGTGAAGCTGCAGGGATATACAGATTTTCACTGGGAAGTGAGTGCAGTGGATCGAAATAGTACTTTCGGATGTTGTTTTAGTTTGGGATCAGGCATAATCTCATGGTTGAGCAGGAAGTAGACATCGGTGGCACTCAGTACATCAAAAGCAGAGTATATCGCAACAAGCGTGGCAAGCCGTGAAGTAGTGTGGCTCTGGAAGTTGCTAGCCGGGATATTTGATTTAGAATTGGAGCCAACTTTGATACATTGTGACAATCAAAGTTGCGTGAAGCTTACCGAGAACCTTGTATTCCATGACAGGTCCAAGCATATAGAGAGCAAATATCATTACATCCTTGACATGGTATAGAGAGGAGCTGTGGAGCTCCAGTACATATCCATGGATGAGCAGATAGCAGACATCCTCACCAAGCCCTTGTCAAGAGTGAAGTATGAGTACTTCAGGGACAAGCTTAGAGTGTTGCCGAATGTCCACCCTCGTTGAGAGGGAGGTCTGTTGTTTCTTCTCATGCCGACTAACCCCTCTGGCTAAGGGTTCCCTGGATCAGTCATGTGAGGTGACAGAGGGGGTAATGCACTATCGGACCTGCTGAGAGAAGAAACATAACACGCATAGTCGTAAGACTATGGCGGAGGTTGTGTGACTCCAGACAATAGCTGTGTGCTACTTCAGTGATTATGTACCACTGGCGGAGACTGCGTGTCTCTGGATAGTAGCTGTGTGCTACTACAGTGGATGTGTTCCGCTGGCGGTGACTATGTGTCACTGGACAATAGTTGTGTACTACTTGGCAACAATTGTGATCTATTGGATGACATTGTAGTAGCTGTGTGCTACTAGCTGATTGTCATGGAGATTACCAGATCGCTTGGATGTAGCTGTGTGTGCTACCGTTTGATTGCAGAGATTGTGCCTGATGATTCGAGCTACCGAAGGCATTGTAGCAGCCATGTGCCTGCTCTCAGATTGCAGATTAGTCAGTGGACTACTAGATGAAGACATCGTGAAAGATACCTCCCTAGCTAAGAGGGAGTGTTGATGTTTGGTAGTTGCGGGAGGAACCTTTCCTCCGATGTAAACCTATCTTAGATGCGGGAAGATTCCAGAAGTCCAGGAAGACCATTAAACAACAAGGTTTCTAGAAGAGAAGTCGGCTCACCCAAGAATTAATTAAAGGCTCACCTAGGAATTAATACCTAGGAATTAATTAAGTTAATTAAGACTACCAGATGAGAAGTCGGCCCAGGCAGAAGTGACTGAAAGATTATAAATAGGAGACGTCTTGGCTCATTTGGAGACACAACACACTCTCATTCATTGAGGTAAAAGGTGCGCAAGTCTGAGGAAGTAAGGGTGACGTAGTAGCCTAGTCTTGGAGCTATTTTGGTGGTGATCTCTCTCTCTTGTGCGCTATCTCTCCTAGAGGGTGCGCTACTTCTGTATGGTGCTACTGCAGCTGTGAAAGCTACTGCTAGGCTCTAGCCTTGAGTTAGGTCTTGATTCTTGTTTGTAAAGCTCTAAGGAGCTAGTGAATGGTTGGACTTTGTGAAAGGAATTCATCCAAGAAAGGTTGCTGGGTTTTTTTCCCCATTTGGGGTTTTCCCAGGATAAATCTCTTGTGTACTTTGTCTACTATTTATTCTGCTGCTATGGTATAATTGTTAATGTTAACTAAGAAAAGAAATCTACTGCTCTATAAGTAAAGGAAAATCTAACAAAAACTGTGCTAAATGTTTATGTGTTTGGTTTTATTTTCTGCTGTGCAAATGTGTCAGAACTCAGTTGTATTTTCTGTGCATAATTTTCTGAATTAAAAGCTAGAGCTATAATAATTCTGGGTAATAAAATTATTGGCACATTAAATCTGTTGCTGGGTTTTCAAAGTTTAACAAGAAGTGAAGTATTTGTTGCTGTAATTTAATATTTCAGATTCACTGTAGGGTTGAAAGTTCACAGGAAATAGGTCCGGGAAACCTCAAGTTTGAAGTGAAATTTCTGAATTTGCATTAAGAGGTGATTCTCAAAATTTTTACTTTCTCATGAATTGTTCATGACCTTTCTATCACTAGACGTAGGCCTCTTTCTTGTTTGTTCAATGTCATACCATTTTGGATTCATGGCATAAGATGCCATATGAAGATGCTTGTTTAGTTTGTTTCATCTCCTATGTATAAATTGTAATAATTGTGGATTTAGGTGGGGATCTCTTTTGTTTGTGATAGTTTTAATCTTCACAAGCGCATAGGTACAATCGGAGAAGGAGGCTAACTAGTTGAACAACCATGACAAAACATGACCCCTATGTCAAGAGACAACTATGATAAGAAAAGTGCAAATGCGAAACTACAACCAAGCAATGTGAGAAGTCAAAGGAAAAACAATATGTTTTGAGCAATGATTATATTTGTTTGTGGAAAAATATTCAATATTAGGGAATGACAATGAAATCTAAGACTCAAACACATTGCTTTATAGCTTTATTGATATGCCTATAATGCAATTATTAGGGCACAAAACAAACACACCATGAGAAAAAATACTTGAAAAAAATGGATGCCCAAGGTAGAAAAATAATAGGCATTCTGTGTGATAGTAATGATGCACAACTAAGAAAAGTTTCCATGGTGGTGTGTTCCCTTTTATGCTATCTCTAGTTATCAAAGTGCTATGAGTCAGAAAAGACTCTTTCAAAACAACAATCTAGATAAATATCCAACTGGGTGCATGAGTTTGATTACTCCACCTAGCTAGGCGAATTCTATCACGCCTTTAATGAAAGGAGTCGGTAATCAAATTACTTAGGTGGATTTTGTGAATTCTCGATTTAGTGAGAAGAGATGGGAAGATGATTGCTTATGTCGATTTAGATGAATTTTTCCTTCGAAAATTGGACAATATGGTAGACCGATGGAGCACCAATACATGACCTAGGATTTGGAGATGATGAGCAATTGAAAATAAGACATATGGTCTTTTATAATATTGTGATCATTGTAATCATATTGATAAATTTTTGAATGTTTGAATTAAGTTGGTGGGAGATAATTGTTAATTAGTATTTTCATGTTAAGGGGGTGGGGGTTTGCTAGAGGTCTTAACACTCCAATACTATGAGTCCAAGTTTAATAAAGTGACTTAGATATGCAATAAAGGTCACATTAAGATTAAGTGATGATTACAAGGTGTCAAAAATATAAAGTGGTTAGGCAAGGTGTCAATAATATAAAGTGGTTATGTCAAGTAGGTAACACAACTACATAATGAATGAAATATAATGGGATCTCCCTCATTTTGTCTAATGATTTCAATATAATAAATTCATATATTCCACATTTCTCATGTTTCTTGTGTTTATTGTTTAACATTTCATACACAATGACCTTAAAGTTCTATTCTGCACATAACAAGATTTAAAATGCATGATATATGAAGTGGATAACGTAACTTAAGCATTGCAACATTGTGATTAAGTGCTACAAGGGAACACTTGATAAGATCACATATTTCCTATCATTACAACCCACAATTGGGTTGATTGTATTTGTGTAGTTCCAATTGTTTGAATTCAATGACTTCAAGGAAGCATATGCTTAGTGTCCAGACTTTGTGCAAATCAACGAAATCCTCCAAACCTCTACAATACCATAAAGCAAGGAGCTCTATGACTATTTGTTGAAGGACAAAATTCTATACAAGCTTAACGCAATTTGTGTTCGACATGGACATCACGAGAATCAACCATTGCATGAAGCACACCATTTCAAGGTGGGTGGATACTTTGGAGTGGTGAAAACAATTGCTAACTTGTAGATGTATTTTCATTGGCCAAAGATGGCACAGGTGGTGGCAAGATTTGTGCACAACTATCCCCTCTATAGCATATCAAAATTGATGAATGGGAAGCAAGCTAAATGAGTACATACCATTGCTAGTCTCGAGCATACCATGGGAGTTGGTCTTAATGGGCCTCTTTGAAGGACTAACAAGAACTTGTAGGAGCAATGACTACCTTATGGTAGTAGTGGATTGCTTCAATAATATGGCCTTCATGATACCGTGCCAGAATTTGATTACAACTAAGTAGTGAGGTTATTTATTCTTTGACAAAGCTTATGTGCATTTTGGTTTACCATTATTAATAATCTCGAATTGTGACAATAGATTCTTAAGTTATTTTTGGCAAGCGCTGTGGGGGTTGATGGACACCAAATTGTAAAGGAGTAGTGCTTTCCATCCACAAAAAGATAGTAAGCTACAATAAGCTATTAAACTACACCATGTTCAACTATTGTGAGTTTTTGACCAATGACATCCAAAAACTTGGGATACTAATATCCCATATGTGCAACATGGTCATAATTGCACAGTGCTTAATGCGACATGTACTTCACCATTTGATTCTTGCCGTAGATTTTTACCCAAGGATCCATCAATGATTTTGGGATCCATTCTTGAGGCAAAAATGATGAAGGATGGTGCTGTACATGGGCAAGCAATAACATTTATTGTTCACATCCAGAAAATACGTGTTCAAGTTGGCGATCAACAACACAAGGCTAGGGATGATCAACGCTACATAAGTCATCATTCATGCAAGTGAGAGACTTTGGGTGTCTTATCCCCAATTTCTAGGAATAACTAAGGAGTTGATGTCTTGAGGCCCTCAGGTTGTAGGGATGGAGTATTGAGAGATAGATGGTTGACAACGTCCACATGCACAAGCAGAGACCCGCATCACCACCACATGTCTTGGGTTCATCACAATGGCATTCACCACATCGGCTTGCTTCCGAAAGACAATAGGTCTTGCTCCATGAGGTACAAGTCAGGTATTGTGGTAAGTGTCACTTTAATATTTGAGGCATTTGAGTATGTTTCATTTTAAGCTGCTTTTGATTATATAACGTCTGCTTGGAAATTATGCTCTTTGCCTTGTTTCACCTTGGTGGTTGACATTGTGCCCTAGTAAGTGGTCACCCTTAGGGATGGGTTTGCTACTGGGAGGTCCCCCTGACAAGTCATCGTGCCATTCCCAATCATACTTACCATCTTCCACACTTCATCCTCTCATCTCCTTATCTTTTGGGACTTTCTGGTGTACTGACCCAAGAAGGGGTTGTACCTCATTTCATGGGAAGAAGGGGTTGAAGGCCCAGAGGTAATGTAGCTGGAAAAATATAAATGCCAAAATCATCACCTTCTAGCCAAAGAGCTCTTGAGAACAATGAAACGTTTCTCCTAAAAATCAAAGACATGTAAAAGAAAATTCACATTATATAGATGTCCCGCTTGTTGAGGTGTGTACACTTATGTGGTGCCCCTTTCTTTCCATGCATACGACACTCTATGTACCTCTAGCTTCAAGTGACGTTGTGGTACTCTTTTCTTTCCATGTTTTATAGTACCCAATTGTTTTAGACTTAAATTAATTAATGGCAAATAAATGGGCTTGGAAAAAGGATGCACTGAAAACGAAGGTGCAACACACCCTCTATAAAGGCACCCATAAATGAGACAATACGAACCCTTGTATGTCATGAACCCCATGCCCAAAAGTTTTACCCCCATCCACTTCATCTTCTCCACGTGACTTAGAGAGGGTCCATCTAGAAAACACTCCTTGAATTAAGGAATGATTCACCTAATAGGACACCTTGTCAACCCTCCCATACCTACACTTGGCAAATTGAATAGGATCTTTGAGCACTTGTTTAATTTGACGAGGTAGTTTTTGATGTACATGCTTAGGTGGATCTTATATTAAAAGTGATTTTACTTGCTGTTATCACTTCGTAATTTCTTAGGCCGAGGAAGAAATTGACAGAGGTAACCACAAAACCATTTTGGAAGCTGGGATCTAGCCCTGCCATCTTCAGAGAGGGATCTTTCTATCTAATTTAGCTACGTTCTTATGAAATCTTAGGCTAGTTATGATGGGTCAAGGTTTGTTTGTTTGTTTTTTAATTGTTTGGTTGGAACAAAGAAAATGGGCCATTGGGCAATGGAGTCAAAGAGTCTGTGTTCAATCAAGGCAGGTTCTACAGGAAACATTACAGGGCAGGATAGGCACCTATGTTGGATCTTTAAGATTGACGAGTTATTTGAAAAGAAAGGTGGGGGGATCGGATTATACCAGAGCAATTAAGAATTCTGAAACTAAACCTCAAGCAGAAAACATTGAAATTATCCAAAGCCAGGAACAAAGTGTACATCAAAACAAATTCTGTTCTTTAATCTTCTATTGAATAATTTAGATTGGAAACACATAAAATTATAACAGAGAAAGGAAAAACATAAACAAAGGCAGATGTACTTCACCAACATAAATGACACAAGAATCCTGTAAATGGCTCAACTGTATTACTGAAGTTTGAAAAAGGGAGGCTCTGTGAGCTCCTCTACAATATTAGTTCCATCCTTCAAAAAGGTCCCAACACTATGCCTTATTGCATTCTATCTTTTATAATATCTCATTACATTCAGATCCTACAGAATAGGGGATCGAATCCCTTCTTTAACTGTCTCTAGATATTTCTGGAAAATACCTACTTAATGATCCATCAAAATAGGGATTTGATCTAATCTAAAAATCATACGATATGGACTGAGTTTATAACACTATCTTTGATTTTTACCACTGAAAGGGTAAAAATCACTAATTACAAAATATTTAAAACTTAAAACAAATCAACATGTCTTCATTTGATTTCTGTTTCAAATCATGATACGTCAAAGTCCAAAAGTTGCAAAATATGAGCCTCGCTCACATATCCAAGTCCTTGAGTGCTTCCTTCGTGAGAATGTCCAACTTTGTAACAGGAATTGATTGTTGGGCTGAAACTGTTGGAGTAGTCTCTGACTCTGAACTCTCAGTGTCTGAATAAGGCAAATCCAAAACCTGCTTCCCTTTGTGCTTCACTGTACTTTCAATATTACTCTCTGCTTGTTCAAGAACTGGAGGTTCTTGAGAAAACACACATGACACTGATCCTGGGTGAACACCAATGTCTATAGGCACCTGCACCGGTCTTCTAGGTTTTCACTTCATTCTTTTGCTAATAATCTCACTGTCAAGCTCTTGAAATTCTTCAGGGTCTTCTCTTATAGGTTTTGGCTCTTGGATTTTATCCTCCTTCACGACCTTCTTATGCTTCTTAGATGCCACAGGCTTTGGCTCTTGGATTTTATCCTCCTTCACAACCTTCTTGTGCTTCTTAGATGCCACAAGATTTTCTGGGGGTGAATCTGTAATATTAATAATATGATCCTTCGGTGATGGATTTAATAATTTTATGCTTAAGTCTTAACTTGTTAGTTGGCCTAGTTCTTGGTCTCCTCTGATAACCTGTCCTTTGTTCCTTCCTTTCACCTCTTTTCTTGTTTCTGGTTATCCTGGACATTTCTTCATCTTCATCCATCTCTGGTATTGATTCTGTGGTTTTCTTATTAATCCCGTCATCATTAGGGTTTAGCTCAAGTGCTGGAGAAAATGTCTCTGTTTCTGCAGTGATCGGGATTGTAGGAGTACCCCTTCTTTTTCCTGTACATAATGTTTCTTGCCTTTTTTTAATCACTCTTTTCTTCTTAGCAGGAATTGAAGGTTCTGTTGGTGTAGTTTGAGCACTCTTCAATATTTCTTCTTGCTTTCGTTTATTGGAGCAAGTACACATTGATCTTGAGGGAGTAACAGGTTCTGGAAGTTCCTTCAAATTATCAAACTCCCTTTTTGAAATTGAAACATTAGGAGTATGAGTCTCATCCCGCTGTTCATTGTCTAATTTATTTAGATATGATGTCTGAGCCCGTGAGCCTTCTGCTTGGCACATTTTAGTCTTGGATAAGAAATTCTCTACCTTCTTTGAAATCCTATTTCTTTTTCTAGTTTTCTTCTGCTGCTTAACCAAAGGTGTGGTTCAAAGCCTCCCCAGAATAGAAACTGTTCCCAAGTCCTGTCAGTTTTCTTTAACTCATGAAGAATCAACAGCTTGATCGAACCCTGATGGTACAAGCTATCTCCTAATGGACTCGATTTATCTGATTTGGTTTGTATTTTGCTTGCCATTTTAGATAGACTCCTTAAAAAATAGTAAGGGACATTCATACGTTTCCCAATCAGGTGCAATGAAAATCTGAGATGGTATAGGTAAAACCTAGAATATCGCCCATCTCCTATAAAATGTCGTTGAATCAACAACAATTGATTTGACCATTCAGGCTTTAACATGCACAGGGGCATCCCATGGCTCCAAGGAGGATTTTGGTATTGATCTTTCAAAAACTGGTTACAATCTCCAGGAATGAACTGGCTCTTGAACCAACGCTCCCCATCCAGAGGGAGACCACACGCATCGGCTATAGACTGCTCTGTAACTTCAAAATTCAAGTCTTCTACTGTAAGAGTCGTGCCATTAAAAGACTGAGCGAATGAAAGAGCCAAACCTGAATGCTAACCATTCATAAGCCTGTGTACATATTCAAACCATCCAGCCTGCTTGAAAGGTCTCTCAAATTTTGGGTATTCAGCAATAACTTCAGGCCACGGGTCCTCTCTGCGACAAAGTTTTCCTCCTCTGTGCTTGTTTGAAGAAGCCATGAAGAACAACAGAGAATCAAAACACGTTCTACCACTTTAGACAGGATCAAACACTGAGCATTTGCAGCAAAATTAGGGTGATTTGTGAAATTACCAAAGATCAATATACAATTACCAATACCTGCCTCGTAGATAAAATGATACTAACTACATGCAGATGATCTAACCCAGTTAACACTCGATTTGGCAATGATGATCTGATAAGATGATCAAAATTCGGCACCCCACTCGTTCAAACGTGATGGATGAATGATGAATGATAGGTTAAGAACCTTTAACACATGTCCTCGCATTCCAGCAATGAATCCCATCTGAATTTGGGGTGGTTAGCTTTGATGGTACGAGCTCTTTCAAATTTTTCCAATCATTCATTTCGCAACACATGAAACAAGGACTTATGGCCAAAATTTGCGAAAAGATTTCGCAGAGCATATAATAGGAAAATTGGTCAAAAGTTGCGGAATGTGTAAGGATGACTGATAGAAGGTGAGGGGTTAGGTGTTGTGTAGGGAGAGGAGGAGTGTAGGCAAGAAAGGTAAGTGGTATCGGGACAGGGTAGGCGGATTTCGGAGGGGAGTATCAGCGGTAAGTGGATTTGAGAGGGGGGGTTTGAAATGCTGTGGGAATGACAAGTGGCAGTGGTAAAAACCACTTTTCGGACCCCCCCCCCCCCCCCCC
>ML778067.1:415246-430947 GCA_009831015.1 Picea engelmannii
TATTTCACTTTTGACTTAAAACTCCTAAGTCAAAGTGAAATTAGAATCATAAAGTAAAGTACAAGGGTAATAGTCTTCCCCCTTTGTGCTTAGAGACTCATAAGCACATGGGGACCACATTCCAAGGTACCCAAATCTCAACAGTTGAGGGTCTTCTTGGTGCCATCTTGCTTAATGAGGTGATTTTGTTCTAGTTTTATTTCTTGTTTTCATTTGTTGTAGATTTAGAGTAGGGATTCCATGCAAAGTATTTTGCTTGGGTAGATGTTTTGGTAGTATTATCATAGATCTAGTGAGTATCTCTTTTAGATTTAACAAAGTATTTTGTTTTATCACTTGAATATGATCACCCCTTTCTCTTTTCTGTAGCATCGTTTCAAGGAATTTGCATGTCACCTAAGGGTTTTGAAGATAGATTTCAAATCTGGAAATCTTCTTCATCATCTACCAACAACCTCTAATACTTTCTGTTCTGGTTTTCTGTTCATCTCCATTTATATTTGGGTAGTTTTGTGTTCTGAAATAGACCAAAATCGAATATATATACTGCTGGTTTTGTCCTACAAATTTCTGGTTTTCATTAACAAATTTTTTTATAGATTTTTTTGTCAATTATGCAGCTTTTCCAGCAAGTTTTACTTGCTGGTTTTTTGCAAGTTTGTGACAGAAATGGGGAGGAACAATCCACTTGGGGCCATTTAAAGTCAAACAAACACCTCCTAAGTAAGGGTATTGAATACCCCCTTCTTTCTACATCTTCTCACATTGTAAGCAAGCCCCAAGAGAGTCTCTAGGGTTTGCATTTCTCAAGCATTTAAAATTTCTGCAATTTCTTTTCTTAGTTTGCCTACACCTTGCAAAGAGTTTGGCCAAGCCAACCATGCAAAATCGTAAGGCTAGTTCATAAGTTTTATTTCCAGCTTGTCTTTTCATTTCTAGTTTGCCCCACTTGTCTTTAAGACAAGGTTGTGTGGCTAGGATTAGTTTCCGTTCAAGTTCTTTAATTATTTATTTGTTTGCCTACAACTAGGATAGTGTTTGGCCAAGCCAACCATCCTAAATCGTAAGGCGAGGTAATTAGTTGATAGTTTATTACTTCTAGTGCTTATGTTTTATGGTTTATCTTTAGATCTTAGAAGCTCATTTCATTTCTTGGCTTAAGCCGTGGAGGCATAGTAACTTACTTGTGTTTCTCAAGCAATTTTTTTCTTTCCAAGTATTTGCTTTGCTTTCAAGTTCAATCACTTAATCTCTTTTCAAGTTTAAGAAATTTCCTTTACTTGCAAACACTTTTACTTTCAAGCACTTGTATATTCAAGCATCTTTACTTTCTAGTAATTTACTTTTCAAGCACTCAACTTAACTTAACTAATTCTTAAAGCTCAATTTATCCTTAGACCTTTAGGCCTTCAATAAACTAGTTAATTAAAGCACCTTTAACTGTCCCAACTTTGCTATAAAAAAGGGACTTAAGGAAAGAGCTTGGGGTGCTAGATCAGGGATGGTCTCACGACACTAGGTGTCCCCCTTGTTTGAGTACTTTTGTTCCTCGGATTGGCCTGTTAAGCTAGGGTAAGGCCTTGTTTGCCTTACTTCTTGAGCACCCAATAGTCCTTTTGGTTTAAGCGTGGAGAGTTCTAGGGAAGTCACATAGTTTTAGGATTCACACTTTCATTTAACTAACTTAATTAATCTTAAAACTTGTCTACTTCAAACTTGGGCTAATCTCGTTATCTATTTCATGGTTCATGCTCTTTATTTCTGCAATTTACTTTCATTTCATGTTATCTTAAGGAAATTTATTGAGCATTGTGGATAATTAACTAGTAGTTGTGCATCTCTTTCCCGTGGAGGCTTTTACTTTCTTTATCTTTACTCCCTTGAAGTTGCGCACTTGCCCTTGGAGGCTCTTTTGTTGGTTTTGCATTTATCTTTGCTTAACCCCTTGAAGTTGCACATCTTGTGGAGGCACTTCATTGTTTGGGTTTGTATTTGTGTTGAAGCCATTGAGACAACCCCTTGAAGTTGCGCATCTTGTGGAGGCACTTCATTGTTTGGGTTTGTTGGCTTGTTGTGTTGTGGTGATCCTTTCTTGAACAAACTTTCCTTTCCCCGCACAATCAAGTTAGTGCAAGTTAGCTTCAAGTTAGTGCTTGTTTTCTTGCTTCGTTCATAATTGTATATTGTTGTAATATCTAATTCTTTGTATTCTTTTGTATAGATAGTTGTTTCATTTACTTGTATATAATTCAATTGTTTTGCAAAGTGATTCTTTGTATTTAGTTGTAAACTTTGTAAAGTCTTTCTTTCTAATCTTTTGTAAGCTTAGTTGACCCCTTTGCCCAACCTTAGGCACTAGTCTTAGTTGACTTAGGGAAAGGGCTGTATTTCATTGAAATTTGCACTTTGTGGCGGCAACCGCACTCCTCGGAGCACGATCGCCTCTTCCAGGACCTTCTTTTCCCCTCGGCTCGAAGAACTCAACGATTCTTCTACTTCCCTATCGGGAAGTCTGCACCCCACAGGTTCTACCTTGCGCGACCCTCACTTCTTCCTTCGGAGGATCGGAACTTCGCGGCTTCGCGAGTCTAACAATCGAGCGCTAAACCCTCGGATCCCCGAGATCCGGTGTTCCGATCTTCTCCCGCTTCCTCGGGACTTCTACTTTATCGCAGCCTCGCACTATCGCGACTTCGCCGCTTGCGACTCCGAGCACTCGATCCTCCAACTTTCGAGTTCCGATGTGACGAGACTCCGAGATTCTCCTTTCGAGCCTTCGGACTTTCGCGCCTCGCGACTTGAACCTCCAAATATTTGGGCTTCCAACTCACGAGCCCCGATCTCGCGAGATTCGCCAATCTCGGCCACCTGTCTTCCACTCACTTTCGTGGTCCCACAGGGCTTACGTCATCGTCGGGATGTCGCACTTCGCTCCCTCGCGACTTCCGTTGTGTAAGGTTAGGTTCTTACCTCACGAACTCCCGATACGCCGATCCACGAGTAGAAACGATGCTCCTCGTGACTCCGATCGACGACTCCTGCACGCCCGAGCTTCGAACCTTTCCACGCTTGCGCTGTGACCTTCCTGCTACTCCGAGAGCTCTGACGATCCACTGAATTTTGCGGATTTCCCACGAAGAATACTGACCGTCCACTTTCTCCGCTACCCTTCAACAACCTTGAAGGCCTATCCTTCCTGAGCTTCGATGACTTCAATTCCCTCAGGAAGAAGTTCTTGCACGCACACCTTGCGGCAAATCTTCAAACACGCTAGGTGTTGAAGTCTTCGATTCTGCGCACTCTTGCAGCAAAATTCCTTCAATTTCCTTCCTCAGAATCACAACTCTGAGTCTTTGTCCAACCTGCGCACGCCTTACACGGCTCCGGTGCCAAATCTGCACTTCTTGGAACTTAGAACAAAAGTTATCCCTACTTGAACCCTGCAGTCACGCACTCCTTGCGGACAATTTCAACTGCACTCCTTGCAGGAATTCTCTGGTTCAAGATAGAGAAACAATTGAAACTAACTCCTCGTTCTCACAGACTTCAAATTAACCATGAAGTCACATACACAGCATATAAAAGCAAATGTATGACAAGAAGCAAACATTCATGAGCATAATATCAACAATACACAGAGAATAACACAACCATGGAATTGAATCAAAGCTTTTCTATTAATTCAATATCTGTACATGGAGGTTCTTCATACACTTCTCTGCTGCTCTTCTCTTCTTTGAATGCTTGATGATGTTACAATGTACAAAGGAGGGTGTCTAAATTCCGTTTCCCTCTCGAGCTCTAAAGCTATCAAATCTACAATTAAATTCCTATATACTTTACATTAAGTCTATTAAATGCCTCATCTACCTAAGGACGTGAGCTATCCACTCAAGGTCTATTACAATATGCAAAGTGCGCTTCATCAAATCATCACATTAATGTTTGCGCAACAATATCAAGGTGCTTCCAAAAAGAGATTTGTGCTGGCTTGTCCAGCTGTCTCCCGCTTTTGCGCTGGCTCGCTTGTTGAGTAGTCGATGCTCCTGCATCATACTCCTCGGCTTGAAAATTTTCATGGGCTCCTGTCCATGAGCTCTTGCACTGTCTGTCCATGCTTTTGTATCACTGCTTCAGTCTCCCAGCTGGCATCTTCCACTGGGTGATTCTTCCATTTGACCAGATATTCAAAATACTGCTTTCGCCTGGTCTTCTTTCCTACTCTCTTATCTAGTATGCATTCCATCTGTGGCTTCTCTGCAATCGGCATCTGCCTTTGCCACTGGACTTCTGGCTGCTCATCATTTCCAGCTCCTGCTTCTTCAGCCTTGTATGGGTATAAATCTGCAATATTAAATATCGGAGATATTCCGATGCCATCCGGCAACTCAATCTCATACGCGTTCTCTCCAAATTTCTTCAAGACTCTACAAGGTCCAATTTTCTTCATTTTCAATTTGTTGTATCTTCCCCTCGGGAACCGTTCTTTTCTCAAGTGCGCCAGAACCAGATCACCAACTTCAAACTGAAGTTGTCTTCTTCGTTGGTCTGCTCTGCGCTTATATTCCTGATTTGAATTTATCAGTCGCTGCTTCACCTTACTATGAAGTTCTTTCATCGCCTCAACAAACTCTTCTGCACTAGCGCTGCTAGTCGTAGTCTGTTCTGACTCCCTGAGTTCAGAAACTCCCCTCGGTTGTGTCCCATACACAATCTGAAATGGACTCTTCCCTGTGCTCCGATTCACTGAATCGTTGTACGCAAACTCTGTCTGAGGCAACACATTGTCCCAGCTGCTATGGTGCTCTGTCACCAGGCTTCTCAACGAATATCCCAGACTCTTGTTGACGACTTCCGTCTGTCCGTCTGTCTGCGGATGATAAGCCGAACTAAATGCTAAATTAGTTCCCAGCGTCTTCCACATCGTCCTCCAAAAATGCCCTATAAATTTAGTGTCCCTGTCCGAAACTATACTTTTCGGCAGTCCATGGAGTCGAATGACCTTAAAAAACAAATTTGCGATGTGCGTCGCATCGCTGGTCTTCTGGCATGGAATGAAATGTGCCATCTTTGAAAACCTGTCCACCACCACAAAGATGGAATCAACTCCCCTCTGCGTCCTTGGCAAACCCAATACAAAATCCATGCTGATCGCCTCCCATGGCCTCTCTGGTATGGGCAATGGCTGATAAAAACCCGTATTCTGCTTTCTCCCTTTTGAATGCTGACAAATTCGACATCTGTCAACAAATCGCTTGACATCTGCTCGCATGCCTGGCCAAAAATATGATTCGCTCAGCTTCGCAAATGTTTTGTCTTGGCCAAAATGTCCTGCCAAGCCTCTACTGTGCTTTTCTTTCATCAAGTTCTCCCTGATGGAGCAATTCAGAATGCACAGTTGATTGCCTCTGAACAACAATCCTTCCTGGATCATATAGTCTATCCAAGAACTCCAATCTCTGAGAATTGGATTCTCAGCTGCTTCATACGCTTCTCCGAAATCTGCATCTTCTGCATACATGTCCCTCAGATTTTCAAAACCCAATGTCTTGACTCTGAACTCCTGCAGCAACAAACACTTCCTGCTCAAAGCATCAGCCACTTTGTTAGCAGTCCCCGAAATGTGTTTAATTACAAATGTAAAATTCTGCATATATTCTACCCATTTTGCATGTTTCTGATTCAACTTCTCCTGTTGAGTCACAAACTGTAATGCATGATTATAACTATACAGAACAAATTCTTTTGGGATTAAGTAAATCCTCCATTTTTTCAATGCCTGTATGATAGCATAAAATTCCTTATCATACGTGGAGTATTTCAGTTTTGCTTCATCCAGCTTCTCGCTGAAATATGCAACTGGTCTGTCCTCCTGGCTCAAGACCACTCCTATGGCATATCCACTTGCGTCACATTTCACCTGAAATGTCTTCTGAAAATCTGGCAACACCAACACTGGTTGCTCTGTGATCTTTCGCTTCAACAGGTTGAAGCTTTTCTCAGCCTCTGCTGTCCAATGAAAAAACTTATGTCGCTTCTTCACTGTGTCCATCATTGCTGCGCTAATTCCACTGAAATTCCTGATGAACTTTCGGTAGAAACTAGCTAAACCATGGAAACTTCTCACCTCGAAAATATTTCTCGGTGATGGCCAATTTTTAATCACTTCTATCTTACTCGGATCCATCTTCAACTCATTCGTGGATATGACAAAACCCAAATAAATGAGCTCTGTCTTCATAAATGAGGACTTCTTCATATTTATCAACAGCTTCTCCTGCTGTAGCTTCCTCATCACAATGGCCAAATGCTTCAAATGTTCAGCCTTCGTCTTGCTGAAAATCAGTGTATCATCCAGATATACGACGACAAACTTTCCGATGAATTCCCTCAGGACTTCATTCATCAGCCTCATGAATGTGCTCGGCGCGTTTGTCAGGCCAAACGGCATGACCAACCATTCGTACAAACCTTCATTTGTCTTGAATGCTGTTTTCCACTCATCACCTTCCCTCATGCGAATCTGATGATATCCTCTCTTTAGATCAATCTTTGAAAAATAATTTGCCCCACTCAGGCAATCCATTAGATCATCCATTCTCGGTAGTGGAAATCTGTACCTGATGGTTATTTTGTTGATCGCTCTTGAGTCGGTACACATTCTCCAGCCTCCGTCTTTCTTTGGACTTAATACCGTTGGAACAACACATGGACTCAAGCTTTCCCTGACTAATCCTTTGTCCAATAAATCCTGGACCTGCTTCTTGACCTCCTCATTTTCCTGCGGCGTCAATATGTACGCAGCTTTGTTTGGCAAACTAGCCCCTGGTATGAGGTCTATGTGATGGCTTATGCTCCTCATTGGTGGCAACGAATGAGGTAATTCATCTACCACAATGTCAGCGAACTCTTCCAGCAGTTCCTGAATCTCATCTGGTAAATCGTCCACTCTTGTACTGGTCAGAACAATCCTCGGCTTTCTGACAACAAAGAATTGTGGATCTTCTTTCTTCTCCATTTCTGTGAGAAGCTCCTTCCCACTCATGAGAAGTATTGTGTTGCTTACTTCCGGTTTCACCTCCTTACCCTTTATCGGAAGCAACCTGTGTATACTCCCATCCTTCTCCAGGGTATACGTGTTCATTCTCCCATCATGAACCACATTTCTGTCATATTGCCATGGTCTACCCAGCAATAAATGACATACATCCATGGAAATAACATCACACAAAATCTTATCTTTATATCCACCTATCTTGAATTCAACTAAACATTGTTTAGTGACACTCACCTGATGTCCCTTCTGCAGCCATGAAACTTTATATGGACTCGGGTGATCAGTTGTCTCCAGCTCTAATTTCTCCACCATCTCGGTCGAAACGAGATTGTCTGTGCTTCCACTGTCCACAATGACCTTGCATTTCCTGTCTTTGGTCTTGCATGCGGTTCTGAACAATCGGCTTCCCTGAGCTGTGTCCTCCACCTCCTTCTCGGGTGTTAAGAGAACTTTATGCATCCCAAGCGATCTTCTGCTCTCTGCATCTTCAGACTCAGCATCACGCCTCTGAGCTTCAGCGATGTGAGCTTCTCCAATGTCCTTCTTTTTCTCTGGACACTCGAATGACTTGTGCCCATTCTTCCCACATGTAAAACATGTGATCACTCCTCTTCCTCTACCTCGACCTCTAGTACGAGGAAGAGTGTTTGCATCAGCATAATCTCCTCGCTGATCATTTTGTTGTCCTCTCGGCTCAACATATGGCTGCCTCTGTGAGGTTCCACCTCTCTCAGCTTTACCCTGAGGTTTCTTCCATTCCTCCTTGGGCTTCTAGAACTTTTCCAGGGCAACTGCTTTGCCTCTGGGCTGACTTCTGCCTCGCCCTCGCTGTCCTTGCTTACGGCTCAGCTTCTCTTCGGCTTTCAGAGCCATCTGGTAAGCATCCTCCACCGTCCTGATGGTAACCATGCTTAACTCATCCTGAATGTCGTATCTCAGACCATTCAGATATCTGGCAACCTTCTCATCCTCACTCTCTCGATGGCCTGCTCTGATGTTGAGCTTGTAGAATTCTTCCGTATACTCCTTTACCATCATCAACTTCTGTCTCAGGTTCTGCATTCGCCTGAACAAAGTGATTTGATAGTCCCTTGGAATGAACTTCGCCTTCATCTTCGCGATCATTCGATCCCAGCTTTTAATCTTCTGCTTGCCTTTGCAGCGTCTGTCAGCCTGTAGCTCGTCCCACCACAATGCTGCATGTCCCTTCAAGCGCGTAACTGCATGCTTGACTTTCTTGTCCTCTTCCACATCTTCATAATCGAAGTATGTGTCAAGAGCTCTAATCCAATCTAGCAGCTCTTCTGCATCCAGATTTCCCTCATATACTGGAATGTCCATTTTCGTCTTCGCACCCATCCTGGCAATGGCTTTAATCAATCGCTCGGTTGATGCATCTTCTGCTGTGACCTCTTCTTCATGTCCAGCTTCTTCTTCAACTTCGGAATCACTAAGATCCCCTGCACCAACTCTGCGTCTTTGTGCTGTCTCCATCACCTCGAGCCTCGCTCGGAGATCTCGCATTTGTCTCTCCATTTCTGGATTTCCTGCTGGCCTACCTCTTCTCCGCACCTCCCTGTCTTCTGGGTCCGGTGACTGTCTCTCTCTTCTGGGCGGCATGGCGAATTCTTCTTCTCTTCTGCTATAGAAAGCAAAAGATATTCCCGCTCTGATACCACTCTGGCGGCAACCGCACTCCTCGGAGCACGATCGCCTCTTCCAGGACCTTCTTTTCCCCTCGGCCCGAAGAACTCAACGGTTCTTCTACTTCCCTATCGGGAAGTCTGCACCCCACAGGTTCTACCTTGCGCGACCCTCACTTCTTCCTTCGGAGGATCGGAACTTCGCGGCTTCGCGAGTCTAACAATCGAGCGCTAAACCCTTGGATCCCCGAGATCCGGTGTTTTGATCTTCTCCCGCTTCCTCGGGACTTCTACTTTATCGCAGCCTCGCACTATCGCGACTTCGTCGCTCGCGACTCCGAGCACTCGATCCTCCAACTTCCGAGTTCCGATGTGACGAGACTCCGAGATTCTCCTTTCGAGCCTTCGGACTTTCGCGCCTCGCGACTTGAACCTCCAAATATTTGGGCTTCCAACTCACGAGCCCCGATCTCGCGAGATTCGCCAATCTCGGCCACCTGTCTTCCACTCACTTTCGTGGTCCCACACRGCTTACGTCACCGTCGGGATGTCGCACTTCGCTCCCTCGCGACTTCYGTTGCGTAAGGTTAGGTTCTTACCTCACGAACTCCCGATACGCCGATCCACGAGTAGAAACGACGCTCCTCGTGACTCCGATCGACGACTCCTGCACGCCTGAGCTTCGAACCTTTCCACGCTTGCGCTGTGACCTTCCTGCTACTCCGAGAGCTCCGACGATCCACTGAAACTTGCGGATTTCCCACGAAGAATACTGACCGTCCACTTTCTCCGCTACCCTTCAACAACCTTGAAGGCCTATCCTTCCTGAGCTTCGATGACTTCAATTCCCTCAGGAAGAAGTTCTTGCACGCACACCTTGCGGCAAATCTTCAAACACGCTAGGTGTTGAAGTCTTCGATTCTGCGCACTCTTGCAGCAGAATTCCTTCAATTTCCTTCCTCAGAATCACAACTCTAAGTCTTTGTCCAGCTTGTGCACGCCTTGCACGGCTCCGGTGCCAAATCTGCACTTCTTGGAACTTAGAACAAAAGTTATCCCTACTTGAACCCTGCAGTCACACACTCCTTGCGGACAATTTCAACTGCACTCCTTGCAGGAATTCTCTGGTTCAAGATAGAGAAACAATTGAAACTAACTCCTCGTTCTCACAGACTTCAAATTAACCATGAAATCACATACACAGCGTATAAAAGCAAATGTATGACAAGAAGCAAACATTCATGAGCATAATATCAACAATACACAGAGAATAACACAACCATGGAATTGAATCAAAGCTTTTCTATTAATTCAATATCTGTACATGGAGGTTCTTCATACACTTCTCTGCTGCTCTTCTCTTCTTTGAATGCTTGATGATGTTACAATGTACAAAGGAGGGTGTCTATATTCCGTTTCCCTCTCGAGCTCTAAAGCTATCAAATCTACAATTAAATTCCTATCTACTTTACGTTAAGTCTATTAAATGCCTCATCTACCTAAGGACGTGAGCTATCCGCTCAAGGTCTATTACAATATGCAAAGTGCGCTTCATCAAATCAACACATTAATGTTTGCGCAACAATATCAAGGTGCTTCCAAAAAGAGATTTGTGCTGGCTTGTCCAGCTGTCTCCCACTTTTGCGCTGGCTCGCTTGTTGAGTAGTCGATGCTCCTGCATCACTTTGCATTGTTTGCCTCTCATATAGGCTAGATTCCCCCAAACCTTTAACTAATTAAAATCAACTCGTAGAATTAATCTTTTAACTCACATTGTAACTAGGGTCTACCCCCCTTGGCTTCCCTAGGAGTAAGCCTAGACAAAAGAAGTTCAAGTGGAGGTGATAGTGGGCTTGAACTTAGACATTGTGTCTCCGAGAACACACTAAGTGGATTGAGACTTAGTCCACGTTTGCAAGTGTGTTTAAGGATGACAACAAGGCTCATAACCATGGAGTCATTACTTGTGGTCCTTCAGTATGCAATAATAACCTATTAGTGTTTTCTTAGTGGGAAGAGTGTTTGTCGACCAACCAGAAGGCCCAAGTTTCTTTTTCAATGTGGGTAGAATTTCCTTACCTTGCCATTTAATTCTTGCCTTTCCTCGGGCTCCCTCTATTCTAGTTGGACAATTTCTTTGCTATGAACCTGCATACTTTTTCGACCCTAGGCTCTAGAAAAGGTTTTCCTTCATGTCAACCCATTCAAAAAATTGAAGGAATTTGCTTTCATTAGGGTTGGAGACAAGATGTTGAAACAACTGATTAGGTACATTAACCTGCCATACACATGTTTTTGCTCTTGGAGTCTAAACCACAAAATCCATGACTTTTCATTGATGGCCCAACTTGATCCTCGGGTAGATCACATTGCTTGGGCTAATCAACGTCAAAACAATGGTCATGCAAATAATGATCCCAACCACAGATGGGTGTAAGTAGTTTGTAGGAGTAATTAGAATAATAGGCCAAATGTTGCTTTGAAAAAATAATGGTTCACCTTCCTCAATCCCTTCATCCCAAGGTGGTGGCTGTAGGGCTCGGTGTTTGCCCCCTCTACTTAGCTCTTCAGTTGAAGGGTCAAGTGATGACTTTGAGCTTCTTTGTCAAGTAAAGAAGCCCAAAGCTACCACCTTGGATCACTAGTTTGAATCGCTGAAAGCTCTTGAAACTTCCAATCCTTATAGAGTTTTAGATGGGCTTGGAGATAATGAGGAGATGGAATACATCCCAACCATTTCTCAGTGAAAGTTACTTCATGGAATGTGTGGGACATGTCTGATTTCAACATAAATCACATTATTCGACTGATTCAGACCTAGCTTTGGAGCTTGACATTTTGTGTTTTTTAAGAAGTTATTGGATTCTTGCTAAGAACGACCTTGCATGTGATTTTGTCAAATGTTGTTTACTTCTATTCTAGTCATATGATGAGGGTAGGGGAGATGTCACTACTTTGATCTTTCCTCATCTAGCTTTTGTTCTTGTTTGTTGCGGGATAGACCCTCTATAAGGTTAGTTGGGTTTTGAATGGTCTTGATTTAGGTCTTTTAGGATCAACCCTTCGTACATGATTTGACAGGAAGAAATATAAGGGCTGTTGCTTATGAAAGTGTTGAGGTTGGTCCTTTGAGGTAAACCTTTCGAAAAGTTTTACGTTGGCCGCCTTACATGCATGTCAGGTTGTTGGTTCCTTCCTTTCTCTTACGAATCTATAGCCTTATGGGAGCTTGTAAAATTACTTATCTTAAATATGGAAGGGGTCTTAAGCAGGAAGGCTTATGCTAGCATTAACACAAGGAATTGTTTGGATTTTCTCAACTTGGATGGCCATCTTCTTGGATTTGGCCAACATCTATGAATCTAATGTTGTAGAAAACAGGGTATCCTTTTGGAGGTGGATGGCTGATGGGTTGCTAGAGGCTCCCTAGCTTGTTTGTGGCAACTTCAACATAATGGAAATCCTAAAGGACAAGGAAGGAATGTTACCAATGCAGATATGCCATGGGGAGAATGAAGACTTTTGGTATGCCCTAAAAGCTAGACTTGTGATTTATGACCCTAACAAACTATGATGCCATGATTTTGTAGAATTATGGTTTACCTGGAGCAACTTCTACAAAGGCCCTAAGTGGATTTTGAAAAGCCTTGATTGAGTCATTCTATTTGAGCAAGATTCTTTTTATTTTGAATCTTGATTGTGTTGGTGGGAGGGTCATCCAAGTCTTGGGGGAGGCCACCCTCTTGGATCACAAACTGGCATTTGGTTCTTTATTTCGATGGGCTTTGATAAAATGATAAGGCACATGATTTGTATTATTTTGAATGTCTCACATCTCAAAAATCCCAATTGTGTTGCTTGTATTAAAGTATATGGAATGTGTTGCCCAAGTTGAGGGGTGATGAAGGCTAGATTATTTGGGCGAGGATGTCATTTCCCAAACTATGGCCTTTCTTTAGGGCTATGGCTGCCAAATTGCCAATGTATGTAAAAAATGCAATAGAGCTATCAAGGAGGAGTTGGAATTTTTATCTCGGCTTCTATTGTGCAACCACTATGTTGTAGAGAAACAAGCTCATACAACCAAGCTTTGTCACTTCCTTGAAATGGATTAAGTCCTCTAGGTTAGACTATAAGGCAACTTGAAACTTTGTCATGCTAGACCTCCTATAGGTGTATAAGGAAGGCATGAAGAAGTAGTGTTTGGGGGATAGCATCAATCAAGGTCTCATTAGGTTCATTCCCAAGTTGGGAGATCCTAACCTCATAACGAATTAGAGACCTATTACATTATTGAATTTCTCCTACAAAATTTTGGCTAAAGCTTTGGCATTTCACATCAAGCACATCCTACCTAGAATTGTGCGGTTTTAAAAAACTAGCTTCATTTGGGGTTGCTTTAGTTTGGATAATGTTATTACAGTATGGGGGGATGTGGTATGGATTCAATCCTTGGGCCTAGATACTCCCTTCATCAAAATAGATTTTGAAAAAACATATGATTGAGTGGATTTCCTTTCATCCTAACCATATTGAAAGCCTTGGGGTTTTGGCTCTTTTTGGTTAGTACCGTTGAAATGCTTTTTGTTGAAGCCTTTTCCTGCCTTTCCATGAGTAAGATACAATTTAGAAGGTACTGGCTTGTTTAGGTCCATTTGACAGGGATGTCTAATAGCCGTTGCTTTATACATTATGACTGTTGAAGCTTTGGGTACCTTGTGTGACTCCTCCAGTCATGGGATTAGTCGATCTTTGACTCCTAACTGGGGTGAACTTCGAAGTTCTACTACATGGTCTAAGGTTTATCGATTTGTGTTGACCTCTTATTGGGATATTGATTTTATCTGTCTTTGTTTCTTGTCTTTGTATATGTTCTGGGTACTCCATTGCTATTATTACATGTATTTTAAAGTCCCATTGATGTACTTTGGTCACTCATGGACATTAAAATAATTCCATTCCAATTCATTTCTTTTCCAAAGCTTCAACACTATTTCCTTTCTTACATGTAGATTCAAGATGGCGTCATTTGTAGTGTTGGGCATATTAGGATGTAGTTGGCTTGTTGCTTGAGTGTCTCTCTTGCGCATCGTAGGGTTTAATAACATATATATACTTTATATATCATATTGCTTTTTAGATGGTGGTCAAATGAAGGGACCTAAAAAATTAATTAATTAAGTGTTTTGTTGATTATGTAATGTTGGTTTCCATCGAAGTCTCTCTCTCAATAGACATCGCTTTTGTATCTCATTTACACTTGGAATGATATAAATTCTCTCTCTTCTCTTGGCAACGTTATTTCATTATTTGTTTGCAAATCTTATATGGTGTTAGAGCCAAAGTTAATTGGTGTTTGGGAAGTTAAGAGCTCGATGCTTTGGATGGGAAGTCTTGCAAAGCGTTTGTTAGGGGCACATTAACATAGGGAATTGTGGTCAACAAAATAAGGCACACAAGGCAAAATTGAAGTGAGAAGTGACACTGGGTCTACATCGATGACTCAATTTATGGAGTGATAAATTTAGGATAAGTAGGTTTATTTATTTTATTATTTTAATAAATTAAACATCAACATATTAAAGGTCCTAAGTTTAATCTTAAGAGAAATAAAGTTAGGCGATGAATATTTACAAGTCAACATGGTGGCTTATTTGGGGCCACAATCTAATGGAATTGACGACTATGAGTTGCACGTGAGAAATACTTAATAGATTGGTGACTTATGGTCAAAGCTAGTGATAGACTCTGGTAGTTCACAGTCAAAACAAGGGTCTACAAGAATCAATAACTGATTGGTGACTTGTTGACTCCCATGCAGCCGACCTAGACAAGTAACAAACAATGTGGATGTAGGGAAGTGATTGTTCAATGGATGCTAACATGAAATATTGACTTCAAGTAGTAGCGAGGAAGCACGAAGTTAGTCAAGATCACAAATCCTAGTTGATAGGAAATCCGTGGGAGGCAACCAACAAATAGAGTGACAAGTAGAGAGCAGCTTTTGTATGAACAACAAAAATCGATTACACGAGAAGGATACATTGCATATTATAGGTGGTATGAAATTGATAGATGAAAGTGGGCATTGCATGTTCAACCTTGGCATTCAAAATTCCTGCAGTTACAACAAAAAATAATAATATGATGAACAACTTGTGGAAGTCGATGTGAACAAGTTAGAGCCGCTGAAGGTATAGCAAGCACAAACATGTGTTTTGATTGCAAGTATATGTGATATTATTATCAGGATAGAGTCACATTGTAAGAAAATAACATAGAGCAAGAATCGCGTGGGTGGTATGTTGGAAAGTCAATAAAATATAATTGACAATGGGGCAGACTAAATGTGGAAGAGAGTATTGTAGGTAGTGTTAGCGCAAATTCTTGCAAGGGGGCGTTTTCTCTCCAAGATTCGAGCCCGTGGTGTAAACACGAAGAAATGGGGCTTAAAGAACCCATCAAATGCATTTTATTCATTTGCATGCATGAGTGCCAAGCGCGGCACGCAGAAGAAGTCCTTTTCGGGCTTAAAATCAAGCGAGCGGGCATTTTGTTTTCAACGGCAAGGATTCATCGACGGAGCAGAGCAACGGTCGGAGGGTAATTGTAGTCAACCAAATCGCGCCAAGTATAGCGCAGAAGTTTTCAAAGAAGTGAATGGTCGGAATTCTCCGTGGGGCACTCGCGAAGTTACGAGGGCCTTTGATCGCAATCAGTTTAAGCGTGGGATTACTTCTTGAACTCGGGTTTCGTGAGTTCGGAGGGCGGACCATATCCTTTGGTTGCGCAAGATCGCGAAACACGAAAATTGTGGAAAGGAAAGGAGTCATCGCGTCTCGGAACTTCGCAAGGGGAGAATGCCAAAGTTCGACACTCCAACTCGCGAGGTCGTGAGCTGCGAGAGGCGCTAGCACTTGAGCTCTGGACGACGGTTACATGTGGAGGGCGCCGACAAGGAAATGAGCTATACCCGTAGCGCCATCTCGCGTCTCGGGACT
>ML778067.1:434221-444232 GCA_009831015.1 Picea engelmannii
CTACATGGTTTATGTCTTTAATGTTTCATGTCTTTATGAGCATATGAGTTAAACATTGTTACATCTTTTGGTTTATTTGCTCTTGTGGTGTGATTCAAGAAGGAGTTGAGTATCCCACTTGGGGAGGCATCACCTTCTTGAGTTTTGAGTGCTTTTATGGTTGCCATTGAAAAGCAGTCCAATAGAGTAAGTGCTATTGGGGCATGCTTGGCTTATGTGATTGATTTTGAGTTGAATATCTTTTAGCTTTCACATTTTTTAATTATCATCTTTATCTTGTCTATTTGTATTTTTGTACATTTGTAACATCTCTAATTCTTTATGTAAGTAATTGTAATCTTTAGTTTGTGGGGTAGTTTAACTTATTTTACTTGTAAACATTTTGCAATTGAACACCCTCAAACTTAGTTGACCCCATTGCCCAACCTTAGGCACTAGTCTTAGTTGACTTAGGGAAATGGTTGATTGACATATAGATAGACTTGCACTTTGCATTTGCTGCCTTAGCATCTTAGGCTAGTTTTCCCCCTTAGCCTTTAACAAATTAAAACCAACTCCTAGAACATAAACGTTTAATCCAATCTAGTAACTAGGGCCTACTCCCCCTTGGCTTCCCTAGGAGTAAGCCTAGAAGGAAGAGGTTCTAGTCAAGGTGACAGTGTGGACTGTGAACCTAGGCATTGTGCCTCCAAGGACACACTAAGTGAGCCGGACTTTGCTCACGTTTGCAAGTGTGTATTAGGACGGCAACACGGGTATCGGGAGTTTGGAAAAGAGGAGCCAAGGGTCTTCGACCCACAAACTCGCGAATCGCGAAATTCTAAGAGCTTTTAATGTCGGGCCAACAGTATCGCCGAAAGTGTTCCGGGCCATCTGATCAAGGAGAGACACGTGGCGCACGATTGGGCCATGTCGCCACCTCGCCTATCGTAACTTTGAAGCTCAAGGAGCAACTTCCTCCCATCCACGAAATGCGAGATGCCGAAGGCGTTCAGGACTCGAGCCCACAGTATCGCCGAAAGTGTTCTGGGCTGTCCGATCAAAGAGGGGCACGTGGTGCGCGATTAGGCTCTATCGCCTCTTCGTGCATCGCGACTTTGAAGAACGAGGATCAGCCTCCTCCGAGCCGCGAAACGCGAAGTGCCGAAGGCGCCCAGTGTCGGGCCCACAATCTCATCGAAATGATCCAGGCTGTCCATCCCGGAGGAGCATGTGGCGCACGATCGGGCTCTGTCGCAGCTTCGCCCATCGCGACTTTGAAACACTTTTTCTCTGCAGCTGGGATCCCCGAAGCGCGAAGTGCCGAAGGCGCCCAGTGTCGCAACTTCGGACATCGCGACTTTGGAATGCAGGGGTCTACCCCCTCCCATTCGCGATACGTGAGATGCGAAAACGCCTTGGGCGCGGGCCTGCGGTCACAGCGCAAGGTCGTATGGGGTAAGGACAAAGAAATCAAGGGATGTGGAGCCAATATGTTCAAAAGAAGAGGGATCGTGTCCGTTGTTTTTTGAAGCCAAATCCATCCGCCATGTGACGGGCTGTTTTTTGCAGTTTTAGTCACCAAGGGTCCTGAATGCTAGAATGAGGGAATTTCCTGAAAGGAGGAGGATCGAAGCACCTTAGAAAAAGGCTCCAGTTCATGACCATGGGGTACAACGAAGGAAGCCAGCCCCGAGCTTGGGAAGCGAGCGCGTGGTCGTTTCTTGTGCTCGAAGTTTTGGTCGCTCACCATAGAAGGGAGCGATTAATGAAAAGTAGGCTGGTAGCTGAAACTTCAGTTCTAGCCATGAATGTGAGGCATGGAGGTTCTGGTAGGCAGTCTGCCCAAGACCGTCCGGTGTGCAGGTTGATCTGAAAGGCCCATGCCGATCTGATGTTCTCGTCCGACCAAAGAATCTGCACACGATAGGTTGGACTTTAATGTCTTAGCTACCCTACTGATGCCAAGGGAAGTGCACTGCTCTGAGTATATATTCTCAATTATTGTATTTTGGAAAAGCATGGATGGTTGAGCTTAGCTCCCAACTGTAAAATTTGTGAGGAGGCTGTCAAATTAATGGAAGTCAGCTTCTCTTTCCTTTTATTTTGTTTGTTAGTTGTTTAAAACACTCGGCATCGGAGGATCCAGCCAAGGGTTGCACATTGTAGGATGACGTATGGTTTGTCACTGCAATCTTTGCACTAGTCTTAAGCAGTCTCCCACGTTGTCTTTTTCATCTTACACTGAATGATTCAGAATTGGAGGATCCAGCCGAATGGTCGTGGCTGCATAGTATGATAGGTTTGATCAGTGTGCAGTTATCACTGTGTCATTTAGGCACATTTTAGTGTCTCGTTTTTCTTTTCCAAGTTGCTGGAAGGCCTAATGCCCAGAGCAGTCTCCCCTCTTTTCTCCCTAGTCTTCCCTCTACTCTCGCTTTAAGTCAAATTCCTGACTGAAGTTAGTTATGGCCCTCACTTCCCTGTGCATTTTTGGCCTAGTTTTCTGAGTTAAATGACACTGTTATGAGTTCACTCACATCCAATCACCCCATTTAAAACAAAATCGTGACATAAACTGATGGGCGTCGAGCTCTGCTCCTGCTGCAATCCAGGAGTGACTTCCAACGCCAACATTTCTGGCGCCGTTGCTGGGGACGAAGTTGAAAATTTTCCTCGAGATTGAACGACATTGAGCCTCTGATTCTGAAGGTGCATCAGGCATCAGAGCCTTTGAAGATTGCTACTGTGCACCTGGCAACTCCATTGTGACGACTCCACTGGAGAGAGCCTGCTGTTTTAGTTGTGGCTTCCAGAGGCAAACACACGCAGTCCCATCCATAACTGCCTATAGCTACACCTGTAGCTGATCCGGAGGTGATTTTCAAAAAAGGAAAGGCCTCTGAAGGAGAAACTTCCACCATTGAACCAGGTAATCCGCCATCTCCTTCTGTAGAAACTCCATTTTCTTCTCCTCAGCTTCCTAGCAGAACTTTTTCTGAAGTTTCCCGTTTCCTGAATTTCGGGAGTGTTCCTGCTGAGTTTTCTCCTCCCGGTCTGGGATTGGAGGGAGAAATCCTTTTCACTCCCCTTTCCCTTGAAGCTGTACCTTGGCATGGACCCAGGACCACAACAGACTTCCCCACTCCTAGCTTTGCCACTTCTGCACAGAGAGAAGCATCTGCTGACTCAAGCCCGTTAGCCTTCTCCCTAAATCCCCCATTGTTTCCTGGAAGCTCATTCCCAGTATCCCCTTTTCGAGCCCCTTACCCTCCGAGTTCTCCTCCACCTAATATCCCTATGGCAGGAGCAAATCCCCCTATGACCAGAATGGAGGCTATTATAGCCGCTAGGTATGCTCCCCTTGTGTTACCTCAGCCTCTCAATGCCCTCCCAGCAGATGGTTACCTCAAGCAGCTGCACAAGTTTACAGGCGAGGGGGACATAACTGCAGAAGAACACCTATAAGCCTTCTACAGTTTTACAGACGATCATGTTATCATGCATGCAGATGTATGGATGAGGATTTTCGTCCATAGTCTTGAAGGCGAGGTTAGAAAATGGTTTAGGGCTCTGTCTCCTGGATCTATTGATGGGATTGAGGCTTTGGATAGTGCCTTTTTGAGACAATGGGGAGAAAAAAAGGACTTCATGTATTACATGACTGAGTTTGGGTCTTTGAAGAGAAAGGAAGGAGAGTCTGTCTCTGGCTTCTCCAAAAGATTTAATAAAATGTACAATAAGATCCCCACCGAGATAAAGTCCTCCGAAGCCTCTGCAAAGATCACTTATGCTAGCGCTTTTGATCTTGATTTCTGCCTCCTGCTGAGGGAAAGGAGAGCCACCACTCTGGCTCACATGCAGGATGCAGCCGTGGAAGTAGAGTCTAACATATTGGCTGTTGACCGACTCAGGAATAAGGTCGACAGAGACATATCCAGGAGAAGAACACATGCCTCCCCATCCCATTCCTCTCCCCTTCCCCTTCAGACGGATGAGGTAGCTAAAGTAATGAAATCCCTTTTGGCTAGAATGGAGAAGTGGGAGTTAGAGGGGAAGCCCACATACATAAATCCCCAGAATACTGATAACAGAGGTTTCAGGAGGCCTGGTAACAATATGCCACAGACTTTGCCAAAGGAACAAAGAAGCAGAGACGGGGATGATCAGAGGATTCAGACCCCTCTCCAGAATAGCCTAGTTGCTCATGAGGAAGGGGAGGAGGTGGATGAACTCGACCCTGAGATCCATTGCATCGAGGACACTTCCCTGTTTCCTCATTTGACTCAATCTGCATATGAAGAATCCCTTATCAACACTCAAATCAACGAGTTGAGTAAAGGGGAAAAGGCCAGCAACACTCCTAACAGATACAATCTCAGGTCAAAAAAGAAAGAAGGGAATTTTGATAGTCAGGAACAACCCTTGATAGCGGAAAGGCCTACTAAAGCTGCAACAACCACTACTAAAGAAAAAAAAACTCAAAATGCTTCGCCAACAGCCAAGGAACCTGTCTCCGAGGTAAGGGAAGCTCCTAAGTCTCTCTCCTCCTTTAGTTTTGTGCATGAGATTCAAAAGATTGGAATTCCTGTACCCCTATCCGAACTAGTGAAAAATGAAGATTTCAAAAGGTCCCTCTCTAAGTTGTTACAATCCGAACCCCCCCAGCCTTCCACAGACTCAATAAATCTTCAAGATGAAAAGCCAACAGTTGTCCTAGGTCCCATGGTAGAAGATAGAGACGATTCATCCCCTCCCTTCTACACATCCTTGAACATACATGATAAGGTGCTGCATAATTGCCTCATGGATTCAGGGGCTTCCCACAACCTTATGCCCAAAATAGTCATGGAAGAATTGGGACTGGAGGTGACCAAGGCTTACCATGATCTATACTCTTTCGATTCAAGAAGGGTGCAATGCCTCAGAGTCATCAAAGACTTGGTGGTCTCTTTATTTCAGCTGGCAATGAAAAGTGTGGTCATGGACATTGTGGTAGCTGATGTTCCCCCTAAGTTTGGCATGCTGTTGTCTAGGTCTTGGATTAAAAGACTTGGAGGAACATTACAGATGGATCTCACATATGCCACTGTTCCAGTTTTTGGAGGGGAACACAGGAGGTTGTACAGAGAAGCCCAGCTAGCCTATATTGTCAGTGATGAAGCAAACCCCACCAATCTTCCCATCTTTGCACTGGACACTGATTTGGGGTCTAGTTTATTGCAGATCACCGATGCTCCTGAAGCCCCTTTCCAAATCAGAAAACAACCCTTATTTGATCATGGGACACCTCCTCCAAACATCCCCATTTGGAAAATGTTTTTCGACGGAGCTTCTTCTAGCGAAGGCGTTGGCGTTGGAGTGGTTTTCATGTCACCTTCTCAAGAGACCATATCCCTGTCATATAAGCTGGAATTTGAAACCACCAACAATGTGGCAAAGTATGAAGCTCTTGTTCTGGGTATGAGGGCTGCAAAAGAAATGGGAATAAGGGAGATGGCAGTGTTCAAAGATGCTGAATTGATAATCCAACAAGTCAGGAATGTCTATCAGGCCAAGCATCCTCGGCTCAGAAGTTACAGGAACGAGGTATGGGACCTGATTGATAATTTCTTCTCAGCTTTCAACATTTCTTTTGTCCCAAGGGAGGATAAAGCTGTGGCCGATTCTTTAGCTGTTTCAAGATCCCTCTGCTGTCTATGGTCAAATATGATGTTGAAATAAAATATAGGCCCTCTGTACCAGACAATGTCAAGCATTGGAAGGTATTCAAAGATGATCTTGAAATCGAAAAATTTATCCAATCTGTTGATGAATTTTCTGCGTTGCACATTGATCAGGATCCTGACCTTGAAGGTGACCCTTACCCTGTGGTGTTTTTAAATGAAATTGCTAATCACCAGATTATTCAGCTGCCTAGCAATTACATCCTGAAGGGACTAGTCCCTTTAGAAAGATTGTTCGATGGGAATGATGTGGCAGTAAAGGGTAGGGTTTCAGATGAAGATGCTGACACAGCTGAGTGCAACATTGGCACACAGGAGGAACCTAAGTTTGTCAAGTTGTCGAGCAGTTTGACCAGAGAACAGAGGGCCGAATATACCGAGTTATTAAGAGAATTTGCTGATGTGTTTGCGTGGACCTATGAAGACCTCAAGACATATGACACATCTGTCATTGAACACAAAATCCCACTGAAGGAAGAGGCTAAACCATTTAGGCAAAAGCTAAGACAGATAAACCCTATGTTGCTGCCTGTCATGGAAAAAGAAGTGAAGAAGTTGTTAGATGCCCAAATCATTGTCCCCTTGAGATATTCTGAATGGGTGGCCAATTTGGTCCCGGTAAGGAAGAAAAGTGGCGAGATCAGGCTTTGCGTCGACTTCAGGAATCTGAACAGAAGCTCAAGAAAGGACAATTACCCCCTACCTAAGATGGAACACATATTGCAGAGGGTAACTGGTGCATCCAGGATATCCATGATTGATGGATTTTCTGGCTATAATCAGATATCGGTCATGCCAGAGGACAGGGAAAAGACAACCTTCACCACTCCTTGGGGCACATTCATGTATGCCAAAATGCCGTTTGGACTAATGAATGTAGGAACAACATTTCAGCGAGCCATGGACATAGCCTTCATCGGTGAGAAAGACCAGTTTGTGGTGATTTATCTGGACAACATCATAGTCTTCTCCAGGTTTGATAAAGAGCACTGCTATCACTTAAGGAAAGTTTTCTCGAAATGCTGGAGGTTTGGCCTATCCTTAAACCCCCAAAAATCTTTGTTTGCTATGGAGGGGAAATTGTTAGGTCATATAGTATCAACAGAAGGAGTGAGGATTGATCCCAGCAGGGTAGAGGCAATTCAGACTCTGTCACTTCCCCGGTCTAGAAAAGAAGTCCAGGCCTTTCTAGGAAAGATTAACTTTCTGAGGAGGTTCGTCTCAAATTTTGCTGAGCTGGTAAAACACATCACAACCATGCTCAAAAAGGGGAATGAAGTGAAATGGACCGCTGAACCCAGGGAATCTTTTATCCAAATAAAAAGGGCATTGATTGAGGCACCTATGCTGATCAGTCCTGACTATTCCAAAGACTTCCTAGTTTTTTCTTTCGCCTCTTTTGATACAGTAGCAGCGGTCTTATTGCAGAAAAATGAGGAAGGGCGAGAGCAACCCATTGCCTTCATCAGTAAAGCATTAAGAGATGCAGAAATCAGGTACGAAATCATGGAGAAACAGGCCTATGCATTGGTGAAAGCTCTCAAAGCTTTCAAAGTCTATGTCTTGCACTCAAAAGTGACTGCATACGTTCCTTCAACCTCTGTGAAGGACATCCTTATACAACCTAACATAGATGGGAGAAGAGGTAAATGGATTGCCAAAATCTTGGAGTTTGATCTGGAGATTAAGCCCACCAAGTTGATAAAGGGGCAGGGTTTAGCCAAGCTGCTGGCTGAATCCAATTGCAAAGCCTTGGGGATCAGCTTCATCAATGCTTGCTCAGGAATTCAGCAAGCTGATTCGCCCAGCCAAAGTTCTCGGGACGACTTGCCACTAACAGAATGTGCCTCGTATCGAGACATCTTGTACTTTCTGCAGGAGTTGAGGCCCCCTGATGGAATGGGTAAAAGTAAGGCAAGGTCTTTAAAACTCAAGGCGGTCAAATATTGCCTCATTGGCCAAGTCTTGTACTGGAGAGACCCTCTAGGGGTGTTGCTGAAGTGTTTGAATCCACAGGAATCTTAGAAGGTTATATTTGAATTCCATAATGGCCTTTGTGGAGGAGATTATTTTTGGAAGACCACAGCTCACAAAATCCTCAGGGCTGGGTATTACTGGCCCACTTTATTCACTGATGTCTGCAGAGAAATCAGAGCTTGCATCAAATGCCAAAAGTTCTCAGGAAAGTAGCAGCTTAGACCACTGCCACTGAAGCCTGTAGTAGCTTCAACACCTTTTCAACAATGGGGGCTGGACTTTATCGGAGAAATCCATCCTCCCTCAAGTGGCCAACACAGATGGATCCTGACTGCAACAGACTATTTCACCAAGTGGATAGAAGCTGCCCCCACCAGAAGTGCATCACACAAAGTAATTATCAGCTTCCTGGAGGATATCATAGCCAGATTTGGCTGTCCCARCAGGATTGTCACTRATAATGCTGCTTCRTTCAAATWTGARCCTCTGRTTAAGTTCTGTGAGCAGTTCSAGATYTCKCTARTTCACTCCACCCCCTATTATCCTCAAGGAAATGGACTGGCAGAATCTTCCAATAAAAGCCTAATCAAGCTCATTAAAAGATTATTGGAAGACAATAAGAGGGCTTGGGATTCAAAGCTCAAATTTGCTCTATGGGYCGATCKMGTGACAACGAAGAAGTCCCTRGGCACCTCGCCTTTTCAGCTGGTTTACGGAACAGAGGCGGTTTTTCCCACTCAGCTCGCCTTACCTGTAGCGAAGTTCTTTCAAGAATATGAAGGAGAGCGGGATCATATGGTCAGAAGGATTCATCAGATGGTGGAAGTACAACAGATCAGGGAACAGGTGATGGACGTAGCTCATAGTCATCGGTAGAAGGTCAAACATGCCTTAGATAGGAAGGTCAGGAAGGAGGAGTTTGAGATCGGGGATTTGGTGCTTAAGTGGGATGCACCCAGACAGGATAAGGGCAAACACAGCAAGTTTGACGCCCTATGGATCGGGCCCTTCAAAATCTCCGAGGTTTTCTCAAATAACACATACAGGTTGCAAGATTTGGAGGGTGAAGAGGTTTTCAACAGCCCAGTAAATGGGCATTTTCTAAAACAATGTTTTGTTTGAGCCTTAGACGGCTCCTTTGTTTGTAAATATTGTCCTTTTGGTTCTTTGTTTTTATTTTTATTTTTCGGCTTAGTAAATGACTCCATAGCCCAATAGCAAGGCACTGAAGCTGCAAAATGAGTTCTTAGAGCATCGCAGGGACGACTCTATCCCCCATGGAGCCTAATGTTAGCGCAAATTCTTGCAAGGGGGTGTTTTCTCTCCAAGATTCGAGCCCGTGGCGTAAACATGAAGAAATGGGGCTTAAAGAACCCATCAAATGCATTTTATTCATTTGCAGGCATGAACGCCAAGCACAGCACGCAGAAGAAGTCCTTTTCGGGCTTAAAATCAAGCGAGCAGGCATTTTGTTTTCAACGGAAAGGATTCATCGACAGAGCAGAGCAACGATCGGAGGGTAATTGCAGTCAACCAAATCGCGCCAAGTATAGCGCAAAAGTTTTCAAAAAAGTGAACGGTCGGAATTCTCCGTGGGGCACTCGCAAAGTTACGAGGGCTGTTGATCGCAATTAGTTTAAGCGTGGGATTACTTCTTCAACTCGGGTTTCGTGAGATCGGAGGGCGGACCATATCCTTTGGTTGCGCAAGATCGCGAAACACAAAAATTGTGGAAAGGAAAGGAGTCATCGCGTCTCGGGACTTCGCAAGGAGAGAATGCCAAAGTTCGACACTCCAACTCGCGAGGTTGCGAGCTGCGAGAGGCGCTAGCACTTGAGCCCTGGCCGACGGTTACATGTGGAGGGCGCTGACAAGGAAAGGAGCCAGACCCGTATCGCCATCTTGGGTATCGGGAGTTTGGAAAGGAGGAGCCGAGGGTCTTCGACCCACGAACTCGCAAGTCGCGAAATGCAAAGAGCTTTTAATGTCGGGTCCACAGTATCGCCGAAAGTGTTCTGGGCCGTCTGATGAAGGAGAGACATGTTGTAATGTCCCCATTTTGGGACATTATAACATTACAACATTTTAGAGTGTTATGCCTGCCCGAGTAGCCAGATAGGGGTGACAGAGAGTTCGAGAGATATTGAGGGGTTTATTTGGGCCCGACTTGTATCGTTCATCATCAAGATCCATTCCGCACAGCTGGGCTTTGGTTTCGTTGCATTCTGACGATTTCCGTAATTTTGAGTTATTATGGGTCATATCTTAATTAAATTCACTAAGAAGGTCATAATGGGCATATTACTTGGAGAAACATCTTAGTGTAATA
>ML778067.1:449772-465719 GCA_009831015.1 Picea engelmannii
TCATTCCGGACAGACATTTGGCGTTGCATGTAGGTGTTCCCTATCAGATCCGGCCAAACCCTTCCGACCCATTTCATCATTGGACGAGACGATCGTTTTGAGCTATATAGCAGCCGATTCCGACGGTGGAATCCTTTGGGGCGTATCCAATGCCCAAGGAGGGGCGCAAACCCCCCAGGGGTCCAGATCCAGTGCCGTAGAGGTCTGATCCGAGTTCCGACAGACAGTTATTCCAGTGTAGAGGCCAGGGCGCATTGATTGGAGCAGTTTCGAGCCCATTCTGACGGTTGATTCTTTAGATCGAGTTTTCTAGCTGGTAGCGGTTACCGTGTTTCTCCAGGATCGCTCATTTTTGCCTATCTATCCGTGCATGCAGCAGATCTGCTGTCTTCTTACGGTCACGGGTATTTCTTTTGTTATTTGATTGTATTTCAGTACAGGTCCAGGAGATCTGACTGATGTCCAGACTCTATATTTTCAGTAGGCTATTTGTATTTCCATGCATGAACGATTATTATTCATGATATTGAGCAGTTGACATTCTATACTCTTGCATGTGTCTTTATATGATTGTTAAACCTTCATTATGCAACATGCACATGTAATAACCAACATGCAACCACAATAACCAACATGCAAACACAATCACACAGCTAAAACGCATCCAGAAACCCCCAGTGTATCAGATCTGCATTCCAGAGCAGTAGAACAGTAGCAAATATCTTGATCAGCCGGATCAGGGATATTTCACATGTGGCGCACGATTGGGCCATGTTGCCACCTCGCCTATCGTAACTTTGAAGCTCAAGGAGCAGCTTCCTCCCATCCATGAAATGCGAGATGCCGAAGGCGTTCAGGACTCGGGCCCACAGTATCGCCAAAAGTGTTCTGGGATGTTCGATCAAAGAGGGGCACGTGGTGTGCGATTAGGCTCTATCGCCTCTTCCTGCATCACGACTTTGAAGAACGAGGATCAGCCTCCTCCCAGCTGCAAAACGCGAAGTGCCGAAGGCGCCCAGTGTCGGGCCCACAATCTCACCGAAATGATCTAGGCCGTCCATCCCGGAGGAGCACGTGGCGCACGATTGGGCTCTGTCGCAGCTTCGCCCATCGCGACTTTGAAACACTTTTTCTCTGCAGCTGGGATCCCCGAAGCGCGAAGTGCCGAAGGCGCCCAGTGTCGCAACTTCGGACATCGCAACTTTGGAATGCAGGGGTCTACCCCCTCCCATTCGCGATACGCGAGATGTGAAAACGCCTTGGGCGCGGGCCCACGGTCACAGTGCAAGGTCATATGGGGTAAGGACAAAGAAATCAAGGGATGTGGAGCCAATATGTTCAAAAGAAGAGGGATCGTGTCCGTTGTTTTTTGAAGCCAAATCCATCCGCCATGTGACGGGCCGTTTTTTGCAGTTTTAGTCACCAAGGGTCCTGAATGCTAGAATGAGGGAATTTTCTGAAAGGAGGAGGATCGAAGCACCTTAGAAAAAGGCTCCAGGTCATGACCATGGGGTACAATGAAGGAAGCCAGCCCTCGAGCTCGAGAAGCGAGTCCGTGGTCGTTTCTTGTGCTCGAAGTTTTGGTTGCTCGCCATAGAAGGGAGCGATTAATGAAAAGTAGGCTGGTAGCTGAAACTTCAGTTCTAGCCATGAATGTGAGGCATGGAGGTTCTGGCAGGCAGTCTGCCCAAGACCGTCCGGTGTGCAGGTTGATTTGAAAGGCCCATGTCGATCTGATGTTCTCGTCCAACCAAAGAACCTGCACATGATAGGTTGGACTTTAATGTCTCAACTACCCTACTGATGCCAAGGGAAGTGCACTGCTCTGAGTATATATTCTCAATTATTGTATTTTGGAAAAGCATGGATGGTTGAGCTTAGCTCCTGACTGTAAAATTTGTGAGGAAGCTCTGGTTATGTATTTTGATTTGAGACTGTCAAATTAATGGAAGTCAGCTTCTCTTTCCTTTTATTTTGTTTGTTAGCTGTTTAAAACACTCGGCATTGGAGGATCCAGTTGAGGGTTGCACATTGTAGGATGACATATGGTTGGTCACTGCAATCTCTGCACCAGTCTTAAGCAATCTCCCACGTTGTCTTTTCATCTTACACTGAATGATTCGGAATTGGAGGATCCAGTCGAATGGTCGTGGCTGCATAGTATGATAGGTTTGATCAGTGTGCAGTTATCACTGTGTCATTTAGGCACATTTTAGTGTCTCGTTTTTCTTTTCCGAGTTGTTGGAAGGCCTGATGCCCAGAGCAGTCTCCCCTCTTTTCTCCCTAGTCTTCCCTCTACTCTCGCTTTAAGTCAAATTCCTGACTGAAGTTAGTTATGGCCCTCACTTCCCTGTGCATTTCTGGCCTAGTTTTCTGAGTTAAATGATATTGTTCTGAGTTCACTCACATCCGATCACCCCATTTAAAACAAAATCGTGACATAAACTGATGGGCGTCGGGCTTTGCTCCTGCTGCAATCCAGGAGTGACTTCCAACGCCAACAGGTAGTTCATGGAAAAGTTAACAAATTATTATTTGGTTTTTCGGGGTTAGTGTTGTGAAACAATTTTTTTTTGTGCTTGGTCTTTAAGATTAAAATGTTGAATTTACATAAAGTTGTTTTTTGCAAGGAAAACCTCATGAGGAAAGCCCCAGGCACTTCCTTGCATTTCAGGGATGATACCTAGTGTAAACCCATCGATATTGATCACGACACCTAACTTAATAGGGACATTGAGTGAGGCACACAATGAAGGAAACCAACTTGGGGGTCGACTCCGAGACCTCCTGCATGAAGCTCATAGCACTCAACGACTTGAGCTAGCTCATTGAACTTAATTTACATTAAGTTATGATTTAGATGAAAAATATTTAATGGGCATAACCATAATGTGTGGAAGCAAATATATGATAGCTATTTTTGAGTACAATTGTTGGAATTGGTCACACGAAAAGTAGCAAGAAATCCAAATGATGAGGATCAATGAGAGGAGTATTAGTTAAAAAAGTATGGAGGCAATAATGTTAAAACCAAGAGGAGTATGAATCCAAGAATAGAGATGTAGTAATGTTAATAAAGCTTTCTACCATTGTCGAAAAGTTTTTGTAGGTACGCAATGTAGCGAATGCATGTGTTTTGTGCAAAAGGTTTACTTATTTGCATGAATCTTTATATAACGATCGTATTCGATTTCTCTATACATGTAGTTGGATGAAAAAGATTTGATTTGATTTCCTTTGTTGAAGTTGAAGGATATTTGTGATGAGTTGCTTGCTTGTTTTTCCAAAGATCAAAATGCAACTTTTATTTGAGATGAAACAAGGTACATTTTGGAAGTGCATCTTTGCATGGGTCAAAAAGGGTCATGAACCATCCAAAAATGTTTGAAGGTCTACGTTCTGAAGATCATCTATTAATTACATAATATCATAAAAAAAGGCCTATTGATAGGCTGCATCATTGTCAACAGAATATGAATACAAACACTGCAATAAGACGTCTCATAAGAAGGTCCTAAGCAATAGCAAGAAAAATCACAAGAGAAACCATAATATCAGCAAGATGCGAGCAACCTCGAACATGGTAGCTATTACTCTAGAAATTCTGCTCCAATCTTTTGAACGTTTTGTTGAGCTACTCGACATTTTTTTGAATCCACCAGGGTTGCATTTTCTTGGATGTGCTTATTTTGACTATGAATGCTGCCCAATCAACACCGAAGCACAAGTTGTTGGTACTTGGGCAAGGAATTTTGTCCATCACCATATTAGGCTAGCTTGCATGACCATGAAAACCCACGAGTGATAGCAAGTACTAGTGGGAATTAAACCTTGGTCGAGGGATTATCATCACCTGTCTTTACCAACCAACTATGCTCCTATTGGCAATTGTGATTGATAGTTTGTCAAGCCATTTGTTGTATAAACAAAGGCGGAAGATGCAGTTCAAAAGTAGTGGAGAAGCAAGTGAAAGTGTTTTTGCAACAAAGTTCAAAGCGAGGAGGAAAGTGTAGTGGAGGAAAAACTACTACAGGGAAGATTGGTTTTAAAAATTTGGAATGTTATTATTATCATAGGGTAAGATATATTTGTGGCTTGTTTAGATGGTAAGCAACATGGAAAGGCATTGGAAAAAGGGAAGGCTTGGAGCACTAACGCTGTGTTGGATCTTGTCCTTTGTAATCTTTTTGGACCAATGAAGTTAACGTTTATTCTTGGTGCATGTTATTTTTAGTTTTTGTTGGTGATTTGTTGAGCAACAAGTGGGTGCACTTTTTGAACTAATCTGATGCTTTTGTTGAGTTTAAAGTTTACAAGGAAATGATAGAAAATTATGCATGTATAAAAATGAAGGTCCTTTGATCATATAAGTTAGGAGAATCTTCTTCCAATGAATTTTCTTATTTTGTCAAGAAGGAAGGGATACAAAGACATCTTTTTGCATCATATACACCCCAACAAAATGAGGTGGTTGAGAGAAGAAATAAAATGGCAATGGAAATGGATTAAATACACCCCAACAAGGTTTGATTGATTATAGGAAATCCACTATAGGTTATGTTTTCACTTTTGGTACATGTGCATATTCTTGGCTCAGTGAAAACAACAAATTGTGTCATTCTCTTGTTTTGAAGCAGAATATAGGGAAACAATAAATACAATTTGTGAGGCAGTGTTGTTTTGGAGAATTCTTGCCGATTTGCAAGTAGAGAAAAATAACACAATTGTTCTTTACTGTTATAATCAAAGCATGTCAAAGTTGGCAAGAAATTTGGGGTTTAATTGGTGGACCATTGTTAGTGAATTCAAAAAATTGTGGAGAGTGGAGAAATAGAGAAACAATGTTACACAACTTAAGAGCAAACTACAAACATCATCAAGAAGCTTCTTGGTCTAGATAAGTTTGTAAAGTTTAGGTTAGAGGAGTCATTCCTTCTATACACATGGGGATTATACAATGTTAAATTGGATTGTGGACTAAACCATGGATCCTTGTCCTCAAAGTTCAAACAATTCTAGAGAATCCCCTATTTATTGTCATGAGACTCAACAATTTTGAAATCTCTATAGATTAGTGAATTGACCTTTGGCAATTCATTTGCTATCCATTGCACAAATTCTGTATGTTACCTAATATCGTTGGAAAGTAGATATTGGCCACTCCAAGAATATGACTATCTAGATTCAATGAAATCCAAAGAAACTGCTGGGTCGACGCCCCATATAGATACACACCACAAGATTGGGTAGAACCAACATAATTACATTGCCTTTTCCTTTCTCGTACTTTGTTGAGAAAGCATAGGCGCTAGGACAATTATAATTCAACACAATAGGAAGCTTGTTACCTCTTCTTGCATACAAACTAAGTCAACACTCGAGAAACATTAGCATAGTCAATGAACGTTGCCCTTTCTACTAGGGTTTCTAAGACAAAACATTCTGCGAGAAGGAAGGGAAGATCCTACTCCATCACCACGACTGCCATTTGTATCCATTCTCTCCATCCCTACTAAACTCTAGAAATAATTAAATGTAGGATTCTACAAGGGTGGGAAACTCATGCAGAGTCTTTGGCTTCTTGGATGGTGCACGACTGATGCAAAGCCAATCAGATCTTGTAACTAAATTCCAACTACAGAAACCCTGCTCTCTGCCATCAAAGTACACAACTACTAGTGTGCTAGCGTTTATAGAATTAAACGAAAGTGATACGACTAGGAATTGACAATGAAAGTAATTGGACAAGGGGCAACAACAATTTAAAATTGGGTCAAAAGATCTTATTAAAACAAAGATGAATTTATTCCTCTATTATCGCTTACAGTCTGAGGATAGATATCCTTTGTCTTTTTATAGTTTGAGTGCAAGCCAGACAATTTGGATTCATTCCTCTTCTTCAACTAACGAACTTGCCCATTCCTCTATTCCAACTCCTTCCAAACTTCGTCCCCAATCCTGCTTCTTCCCCTTTTCTCTTTTTTTCCCCAAAAAGAAAAACCCTCATGTCCATTCATTCTCGTTTGAAGATAGACAGTCATGGTGGTTCCATTCCTTCAACCATTTCTGAAACTAATTGTTCTTCCTCTTGTGTATGACCCACCATTTTCCACGAAATCAAATTCTCACAAGACACATGGATTTGCAACAAGGTATGATCTGCATCATAGTAGTGGGATTTGCAGCAAGGCATGATTCACAGTGTTATCCCCAACTCCTACGGATAACTAAGGAGATGATGTCTCGAGGCCCTCAGGTTGCAATCATGGAGTATCGAGAGATAGCCTGACCAACAGTGTCCACTTGCACAAACATAGACCCACCTCGCCACCACAACTCTAGGTTCATCACGACGATATGCACCACATCAGCTGGCTTCCAGAAGACATTGGGTCTTGCTCCATGAGGTACAAGCCATATATTATGGTGAGTGTCGTTTCAATATTTGAGGCATTTGATTTTATTGCATCTATTACTGCGTTTGATTATGTAACGTTTGCTTGGACATTATGCTCTTTGCCCTGTTTTACTTTGGTGGTTGACATTGCGCCCTAGCAAGTGGGTCGCCCTTAGGGATAGGTTTGCTATTGGGAGGTCCTCTTGACGAGTCATTGTGCCATTCCCGACCATACTTGTCACTTTCCACACTTCATCCCCTCATCTCCTTACCTTTTGGGATTTTTGGGTATATTGACCCAAGAAGGGGTTGTCCCTCATTTCATCGGAAGAAGGGGCTGAAGGCCCAGAGGCTTGTAGCTGGAAAAAGATAAAATCCGATCATTAACCTTCTAGATGCTCACCCAGGGATCCCGAAAACAATGAAATGTCTCTCATAAGAAACTAATGGGACCCGTAAAAAAAAGAAACTAATAACAAAATGCCAACCAAGGTGGAGCATGTGTGGGCACTGTTTTTAATGCTTAGGTAGAAGCCCCACCCATGTTTCAACTTGGAGAAGCATGATGTGACCAGGGTAGAGTCAAGGTGGGCACAATTTTTCATGCTTAGGTAGAAGCCCCACCTTGGCTTCAACCTGGACACACCTTAAAAGAATAAAAGGTAATAAATGGGCTTGGAAAAAGGTTGCATTGAAAACAAAGGTGCAACACACCCTCTACAAAGGCACCCATAAATGAGATACTACAACCCCTTGTATGTCATGAACCCCACGCCCAAAAGTCTTCTCCCCATCCATGACACCTCATCCACATGACTTAGAAGGAGGTCCCCTTGGGAAACACTCCTAAACTTGAGGAACGATTCACTCAATAGGTCACTTTGTCAACCCTCCCATACCTAAACTTGGCAAATTGCATAGGGTCCTTGAGCATTTGTTTATTTTGATGAGGTAGTTTGGATGTCCTTGCTTAGATGACTCTTTTATTGATTTGATTTACTCATCATGATGCATTTGACTTGAGATCTTTGGAGGGCGTATCCATTTGTTTTTGCATGACCTAGTTGGTGGACGATTTTGGAAGAACAAGCCTAGCTTGGGCTTCCATGGCGCTTGAAGCCCACAGGTTGGATGCCAAGGGCCCACACTCCAGATGATGATGACATTCCTTTTGGAGGCCTAGAGGACTCCTTGGAGGATCTTGCCCAGCCCCTACATGCCAAACGACTTGCTTGAAAGGGCCAAAACATCACCTTTTAAGGGATTGATGTCACCTAGGGCTAGGTTGTGGTGGTGATGATGGACATTTGACACTTTTTGAGGAAGAGGCCCTTGGATCGTGGAAGAAGGGTTTAGGTTAAAGACAATTGGCCTTTGGAGGCCTAGCGTTCCCTTCTCCAACTCAACGACTTGATCGAAAGTGCCAAACGTTGCCCAAAAAGGGGTGACGTCATGTTTATGGGGTTTTACCCTACTTGGGCAAATTCATTCTCTCTCTCTCTATTGTGATATGGATTATCTCGTCTTATGGAAGGAAGTGGTGCGCTACTCTTGTAGGCTCTTTCTTTTTGCTTTGGTGATAAAAATTGCTTGGTAACTACGGTTTTATCTTGGCATTTCTTGGAATTGGTAAGGAAAATATGCACTTTGTTAGGTTTCTTTCTTGTTCCATGCTTGTTATTGGCCAGATCCTTGGAGGAGTATAAGGATTTACAACCTCCACCCATTTTTATCATTATTGTTTGTTGAAAAGGCTATTGCAAAGGTTGCTAGGAGGAGTAAAAGGGTTTACACCCTCCTAGACTTTACCTTGTTAGGGTTTCTATCTCAAGGGAATAAAAGGGCTTACACCCCTTGAGATTTAGTAGTCCTAACTTAATACATGAAGACTCCACAACCCATTTGGCAAGGCACTAATCTTTTATTGCATTGGACAAATAAATTGCTTGCATTGAAATACATGATTTTACGAGATAATGAATTTGTTCAAAGTGGAATCAATTCTTTGCCTTAATCGCTTGCTTGAGCTACTAGGGCGTTTTGATTGGTCAAGGATATCTTGCTGCTGTTACAAACTTATGCTATAGCCATTAGGGCTGCTGCAAACTCTCTTTTTCAAGCTTAATTTCTCACGCTTTTACTGTTGGAAATAGTTGGAAAGTTGCTATTGTTAATCTACTTGATGTTGGCTATTGTTGGGCAAATTTTTGGCTAATTCCTTGGGGTAAAAGTTGCTGCTGTAGCAAATCTTTGCTACAGCCATTTGGCTGCTCTGAAAACATCTTTTTTGCAGCCCTAATTCACCATCAAAGCTTGTGCTAAGGTATTGGGAATTAGTCTGCATGTTTAGTGCTTCATTGCCCAATAAATACTTGATGCTTTTGATGGTTATTTCTGTAGTAAGTAATTGATTTTCTTGCCGATTTATATTTTTGTTGACTGCTGCAAATAGGGACAACAAGCTTAACTTGCTCATCCATCTAACATATAGCTCATACAATTGACTTTTCTTGTGTCTTGGGCAGGTACAAACACTTTCCGTAGGTACTCACTTGGCAACCTTAAAACACTTCTGAGACGTGCCATCAAAGCCATTCTCAACTTAGCAATTCGACCTATAGGGGCATTCATCTCATCATCTCACTTTTCGTAATTTCCCTCGAGGGTCACTCGAGATTCCCCCCTTGAGGTGATCACTTCCCCTCTAAAGTGATGGGAATACCTTTCTAAGGTGAAAGTGGGTAGGTGTTCTCTTAGTTGTTGCAATATTGTGGTTTGGGTCGGGCTTTTCTCAACCTATAGTTTGCGCGATAACACACATCATAACAATAAGATCTGTAGCAACATGATCTGTAGCATTGGGTGTATGCGCTCACTTCGAAATAGAGTGATCTGTACCAGGCTTCAGCGTTATTTCATCCTACAACCTACTAACTTAGAAACTGAAATGTTTTTGGTTGATGTTAATTGCTCGAGGCCAAAGATGCTCCCGCATTAGACATCCTTGGTAAGAAAAACATGAGCTTCCAACTCATGTGGGTGCAGCTATAGATTCTACAGAGGAGGAATACCCTCGTAGGTGTGCTAGTTCTTCTTCAGAAACCCACGTGCGTCCTCATATTCCTTATTTCTCCTCTTAAATAAATACTCAAAATACTTCTTATTTCGGGTCCTTTTGCTAACCCTCTTCATTAAGATTTGCTCTACTTCCTCAGCTGGTTTGACGGGTAATTGCTTTTTTTATTCATCTAGGGTGCCTTCTTCCTAATCCTCGTTTCCCTTGTGAAACTCATACAAGTTAGCAACATTGAATATTGAGGAAATGTGAAAATTCTCTGGTAACTAAAATTTATAGGCGTTATTAGAAATCTTCCTCAGGACTCAATATGGTATGATTTTCTTGTATTTAAGTTTACTGTGTGTACTCTTTGGGAATCTTTCTTTCCTCAGATGGGCCATTACCAGTTCTCCTTCTTCAAAAACCTTTTGTCTTCTTAGTAGATTTGCCCCTTGCTCGTATCTAGCATTGGTTTGCTACAAATTTCGCTTGGCCTGCTCATGCATTTCCTGTATTCCCTCTGCAAACTCACTTGCATCAACACTCTTTCTTGTTAGATTTTCCTTATTTACAGAGAATTAGTGTTACTTGTGTTCTTTTACTTCATTACCATTAACATATATATATCATGTATTGAGTAGTAGTAGCATAAACAAGAGACAAAAAGAACACAAGAGATTTACCCTGGGAAAACCCTAAATGGGGGAAAAACCCAACGACCTTTCTTAGATAGATTCCATTCACAAAGCAAGTCTGATCATATAAACCCTAGCACAAAGGCTAGCTCAACTAGAAATACCACCATAGCTGCAACAACAACACCATACCAAGGTAGTGCACCTCCTCAAGGAGTAGCGCACAAGAGAGAGATACCAAAACACTGAACAAGAAGAAATTGAGTCACTGCAGCAAGTGCATCCCCTTCTCCAAACTTGCACCTTGCTTCTGTGTAGCTGAGAGAGTGTGAGTGAGTGAACAAATGAACTAAGGCGCCTCCTTATTTATAGTCTTCCTGTCCTTCTCGCTGGGTCGACTTCTCTTCTGGGAAGGTGTCTTTTCATTATTCTTTATTATTCTGGGCCGACTTCACTTCTAGGGTATTTCAACATCTGTCGAATGGATCGCTTGCTTTCAGAATCTTCTCTGCATCTAAGAAAGGTCATCTAGGAGGGAAAGATCCTCCCGCAGCTAGCAAAACATCAACATTTCTATATTTCAGATTCAACAACTTAACCAAATATACTACTCCCTTTGGTGACCTGCCATAAACAACCTGAAACAAACTTTTGTCCACAGACCTATTAACTGAATTGTTGTAGGCGAATTCAGCATGGGCCAAAACCAAATCCCACTATCTTGGTTTTTCTCCACTCAAACTCCTCAACAAATTCCCAAGGCTCTGGTTAACCACCTTGGTTTGTCTGTCTGTTTCTGGATGATAGGCTGCACTATACAACAACTTGGAACCCATCTTCCAAAGTATCCTTCAAAAATTTCTAAGGAACCTTATATCTCTTTCAGAAGTGAAACTCCTTGGTAGTCCATGTAAGCTCACAATTTCTAAGAAAAATAAGGTAACCACTTCAATAGCATCATTGGTTTTCCTGCATGGTATGAAATGTGCCATCTTTAAAAATCTATCTACTACAACCATCACGAAATTATGACCTCTCTATGTCCTAGTCAGTCCCAAAACGAAGTCCATACTTGCATCTTCCCATGTCCTCTGGAGTTTTGGTAGAGGGGTATATAATCTTGTATTTTGACTCCTTCCTTTTGCTAAATGACAAACTCTACAACATTCAACAAACTTCCTAATATCTTTGTTGATGCTGGGCCAAAAGTCTCTTTCCTTCACCAACATCGTGGTTTTATCAACACCAAAATGCCCACCCAAACCTCCACTATGTAGCTCTTTAACAAGATTCATCCACAAGGAGCTTTGTGGAATGCACAATTTCCGACTCTTAAACAAGAATCCCGCTTGGATATCGAACTCCAAATATGTTGTTCCATCGATGCTCCAAGGCGCCTTGGATGCTTTCCAAGCTTCTGCGAAATCTGCATCCTCTGCATACAACTCCTTCATACATTCCAAGCTAACAACTTCAATTGACAAAGTATTTAGCAACATTATCCTCCGACTTAATGCATCTACAACCTTATTCGATTTTCCAGACATGTGCTTCAAAACAAACAAGTAACTTTGCAAGAATTCTACTCATTTGGAATGCTTTTGATTTAGCTTACCTTGACTATTGATGTACTGTAGCGACTTACGATCAATAAATAAGACAAACTCCTTCAATTGCATGTAATGTCACCATTTCTTCAAGGCTTGTACAATAGCGTAAAACTCTTGATCATAAACAAAGTACTTCTTAGCATCATTCAATTTCTCGCTAAAGAATGCAGTCGGTCTTCCTTCTTGGCTCAAAAGTGCTCCAATCGCTGAACCACTTGCATCACAGTCCACTTGAAACACTTTGTTAAAATTTGGAAGTGCTAAAAACGTTTGTTCGGTTACCTTTTTCTTCAATTTTTCAAATGACTTCATGGCTGTTGCTATCCACTTGAAAATCCCTTTCTTCATACATTCTGTAAGTGGTGCACAAATCTTGCTGAAATTTCGAATAAGTTTTTTGTAGAAGCTTGCCAAACCATGGAATCTTCTCACATCAAAGGTACACTTAGGTGTTGGCCAATCCAAAATGGCCTTTACCTTTTCGAGATCCATCCTCAAAACTTCATCGGAAACCACAAAACCCAGATATACTAACTCCTCCTTAAAGAACATACACTTCTTCAAATTTATCAACAATTTCTCTTCCTTCAACCGCTACAATATCTTTCTCACATGCTCCAAGAGTTCTTCCTTAGTTCTACTAAATATCAAAATATCATCCAGGTACATGACAACAGACTTTCCCATAAATGGTTTTAAGACTTCATTCATAAGTCTCATCAATGTGTTGGGTGCATCCAAATTGCATAACGAACCACTCAAACAGTCCATCCTTTTTCTTGAAGGCGGTCTTCCATTCATCATCTTCTCTTATCCAAATATGATAATACCCACTCTTCAAGTCTATCTTTTTAAAGTATTTGGCCCCACTCAAACAGTCCATGAGGCTGTCCATCCTTGGTAAGGGACACCTATACTTGATGGTGATCTTGTTAATAGCTTGTGAATCTGTGCACTTTCGCCATTCACCATTCTTTTTTTGGTGTCAACATTGCTGGTACAATACAGGGACTTAAACTATCCTGGATTAGTCCTCTGTCAAGCAACTCTTGCACTTGTCTATTCACTTCTTCGTTCTTTGCTGGAGTAATTCGATAAGGAGCTTTATTGGGCAGACTTGATCTCAGTATCAAGTCAGTTTGATGTGATATACTCCTCAAGGGAGGTAGACCTACTGGCAGATCATCTGCAACGATCTCTTTAAATTCATTCAACAAAGGTTGAACCTTTGGTGGCACAAGACTCATTTTCCCAATCTCTTGGACTTGTTTTGACATTATGGCCAAATTGAAACGAGCTTTTTTTTGTTTTCTTGGAAATTCCTTAGCTGAGCAAAGCATGATTCCACTGCTACTACTGCCCACATCCTTGTTGCTACTATTTTCTATTGCTGTCATTGCATTGTCCAGCCTTCGTGAACTCATAGGTATTCTCTCTACCATCGTGGAAAACCTTTCTATCGAACATCCATGGTCTTCCGAGCAGTACATGGCATGCATCCATCTCTACTACATCACACAATACCTACTCACTGAAGTTTTCGATCTGAAAATTTAACAAGCACTACTCTGTCATGATCACTTGTTATCCCTTTTGTAACCACGAAACCAGTATGGATTGGGATGGGAACATATTCAATTTTAATTTCTCCATGACCTCCGTGGACACCAAATTTTTTGTACTTCCACCATCTATGACTAGATTGCAACATTTGTCCTGAACTTTACACTTAGGTTTACAAACTTTCTTTCTTTGCTCAGGCTCTTATGTTGTCTTCCTTTCAGGTTTAAGTAGCACTCTCCGAAACATTAAATTCTCACCTTGCTCTTGCTAAAGTACTGTCACATTTTTGCCAACAATAGATGCCTTATCTGCCTATGCGACCTGTGTTCTAGCTTCACTTCTTTTGCTAGAATTTTGTTTTTCTTAACATTCAAATGCCTTGTGTCCCTCTACTCCACATCTGTAGCAAGTAATAATATACTTACTTCCGAATCCTTTGCCTCTTCTAGTGCCATTTCCTTTTCTATTACTTTGGCTAATGGTGGATTCATCCTCCTTTTCATTGCCTCTAGCAGTACTTGCTCTTCCCCTGCCTCAAGGTCCGTTTCCTCGAAATTTCTGTTGCAATTTTCTGTCAATCTTTTCTTTCACCTTCAAAGCAACTTGATAGGCTTCATCTACATTACGAAAGTAATGCATGCTCATCTCATCTTGAATATGATATTTCAACCCATTCACATATCTTGCCACTCTTTGATATTCTGGTTCCTTTCTCCCTAATCTAAGTGATAGTTTGAAGAATTCCTCAGTGTACTCTTGGACATATGTCTCTTTCTGCCTCAAATTCTGTACTTGCTTACATAAATTCTACTGGTAATTGACAGGTAGAAATTTCTCCTTGATTTTGCTCACCATCTTCCTCCAGGTTTTAATCTTCTCTCGTCGGTTGTTTACCCTGTCCTTCTGTAGCATATCCCACCAAAGTGCAACATGTCCTTTTAGCTTTGTCATGGCAAACCAAACCCGATTGGGGTCCTGAACATTCTCATATTCAAAGTACCTTTCGAGCTCCCCTATCTAGTCAATGAGAGTCTCAGCTTTCAAAGTACCATTGTAGCATGAAACTTCCACCCTTGCACTACCTCTGTCCCTCAAAAAAGATATCAAACGTACCGTTGGATCTCCTTCCTCAACATTTCGTTCTTCTTCAATCTCGTCTTTCGACTTTGAGTCTGCTTCAACATCCCCATGTCTTCTATTTTCTAGTTCTTCTATCTTTCTCAATTCCTCCAATTCTCGGTTCCTCGCTTCTCCACGTGTTGCTCCTCCTTTCTGTGGTGACATTCTTACAAGTTGTCTCGTAGCCCTCGACTTGACTGACATTCACAGGCCTTTCATTTGGGCTCAGTTTCCCACAACTTGCCTTCCAACAATCATGCTGAACAATCTTTCTTAGGTCCTTCCACGACCACGATCTATAGGAACACTAACATGAGACCAATCTCAGGAGCTTAACCAACTCTAATACCACTTGATGCAAAGCCAATCAGATCCTGTAACTAAAACCCAGCTACAGAAACCTTGCTCTCTGCCATCTGAGTACACGACTACCAGTGTGCTATCATTTATAGAATTAAACGAAACTGATATGGTGAGGAATTGACAATGAAAGTAATTGGACAAGGGGCAACAACAATTTAAAACTGGGTCAAAAGATCTTATTAAAACAAAGATGAATTTATTCCTCTATTATCGCTTATAGTCTGAGGATTGAGATCCTCTATCTTTTTACAGTTTGAGTGCAAGCCAGGCAGTCTAGATTCGTTCCTCTTCTTCGGCTAACGACATGGGGCACTTCTTTGTTCCAGCTCCTCTCCAAACTTCACCCCCATTCTTGCCTCTTTACTTTTTCTCTTTTTTTTTCCCCAAAAAGAAAAACCCTCATGTCCATTCGTTCTCATTGGAAGATAGACTGTTGCGGCAGTTCCATTCCTTCAACCGTTTTTGAAATTGATTGTTCTTCCTCTTGTGTACGACCCACCATTTCCATGAAGTCAAATCCTCACAAGACACGTGGATTTGCAGCAAGGCATGATCTGCAACATAGTAGCGGGATTTGCAGCAAGGCATGATTCACATCATAGCAGCGAGATCTGTAGCAACATAATCCATAGCATAGGGTGTGTGCGCTCACTTTCAAAACAAAGGGATCTGTATTGGCTTTATTTCATCCTACAACCTACTAACTCAGAAACCAAAATGTTTTTGGTTGATGCTGATTGCTTGAGGCCAAAGATGCTCCTACATCAACGACCTTCTTGTGACTCAATCACTATGTGATGGTCTAGCAAAGGTTGAGGCAACTTGGCTTGATTGTTGGTGTTAGGGTGGGGTTGAGTGGCTTGAGAGCTAGATGTTGCACCCATAGGTGCATCTAAATCGACCTCCATGTGGTTGCTATGGCCTATTGAGCTTGGTTTGTGCTAAGTGGTAGCTTGAGGTTGAGATTGTGTGGTCCAAACAGATCTCGAATCTCTCCTTGTTACTATAGTCCATTCTTGTATGCTTGTTTTAGGAGTTGAGGGAGCTCGAGTTTCTTAAGTGTTAGATTTTAGGGTAATAATGCAGAACAGTAGTCTCTTTTAAATTTTAATGCTAAACCAAGTTAGATCTGGAATAAGAACAACATATAGGGAGATAGATCTATAACAGCTGTAACAGTGGAAGAAAAGAACTTAGATTAC
>ML778067.1:473310-492930 GCA_009831015.1 Picea engelmannii
AACTCAACCTTGGGCTTAAGCCTCTAATAAATACTTTGTGGGTTGAATAATTAAGAGTGTGGATAATCTTCATCAATCTTAATAATACTTGTGCTTAAAAGATCTAAATCTTCTTGAATGTGTTGATGATATTGATATATTGAAGGTGATCTCATAAATGTGATGATGTGTTAATGCTGATGCTTTAATCCTTTGATATCCTGCACACATAAAGATAAAACGTGGTTAGCTTGCTCTTTGTATCATTTGTATCTTAGCATTTTCTTGTGAATAAATGTATCTAATATTTATTGGTTCAATTTATTCTTTTGTAATCTTGTAAACAACTTGTAATTTATTTGTAAAGAACAACCCTAACATCTAGTTGACCCCATTGCCCAACCTTAGGCACTAGTCTTAGTTGACCTAGGGAAAGGTTTTGCTTTACATTCTAACCCTTTGCATCTTGCATTGCTGCCTTAGCATCCTAGGATAGATCCCCTCTAACCTTAAGAAATTAAAACTAACTCCTAGAACTTAACTTTAATACATCTAGTAACTAAGGTCTACCCTCTTTGGCTTCCCTAGGAGTAAGCCTAGACGGAAGAGGTTCCGGTCAAAGTGACAGCGTGGGATGTGAACCTAGGCATTGTGCCTCCAAGGACACACTAAGTGATCCGGACTTAGCTCACGTTTGCAAGTGTGTATAAGGACGACAACACCTAGCACACAAGAGAGTGCTTGCAAACCCTAGAAGACTAGTGCCCAAGAGAGGTGCGCACTTTTCCCAAGAAGATGTACTTGCTGAAATTTCCAAACTCACACAAAAGATATGATTCCTCAATGGGGAATTTGCCTTTACTTATATTAGACTTGACCTGTCAACATAAGTGTCTACACTGGAGACTCAAGTCTACACTGGAGGCATATCTTAGGCCATAACCAACTGTGCCTTGTAAGTATCTCAATACATGTTTTGCAGCTATCTAGTGTGTCTGTCTCGGTTGGCTCATAAACTGGCTAAGCACATTTACTGCATAACAAATGTCTGGTCTCGTGTTAACTAGATAAATCAGTGATCCAATCAACTATCGGAATAAGTGTGGATCTACATCTCCTGAATCAATATCACTCATCTTCTTCAAATCCATTACCATTGGAGTGGGCATGGATTTGCATTCTGTCATGCTGAACTTTTTCAGTATCTCCACAATATATTTTCCTTAACTTAGGAAAATCTCATTTGTCTTTTGCCATACTTCTAGTCCCAAGAAGTAATGCATCAACCCCAAGTCATTCATTTCAAATTTAGCAGTCAATGCTCGTTTGCATTCAACAATCAGTCTCTCTGAACCGATGAGTAAAAGATCGTCCACATATAGGGCCAAAATCAAACACTCATTGCCATCAATGTGATAATATAAGTTTGGATCAACAACACTTTTATTGAAGCTCAAGCTCATTAGAAATCCATCCATTTTCTAGTACCAAGCACGTGGTGCTTGTTTTTGGACCATATAGGGATTTCTTTAACCTGCATACATGAGATCTTTCGTTGTGTACAATGAATCCTTTTGGCTGCTCGATATAAACTTCTTCCTCAATTTCACCATTGAGAAAAGCTGTCTTTACATCCATTTGATGTAGCTTCTGACCCATGGAAGCAGCTAGTGCAATGATAGAATGGATGGAAGTGTATTGGGCTACTGGAGCAAACGTCTCGTCATAGTCAACTCCCTCTACTTGTGAGAACCCTCTGGCCACAAATCTTTCTTTGTATTTTTGGATGCTTCCATCAGGTACATGCTTGATTTTATAAATCCATTTGGAAGTCACTACAGACATTCCCTATGGTCTTGGAACAACATCCCATACACCGTTTTTCAATATAGATTGGTATTCTTTAGTCATGGCATCTTGCCATACTTGTTCACCTAAAGCTTCTCCATGACAAGATGGCTCTTAGTCAATAATGTGGGTCATGGCTGAAAGGTAGCTTGGGAATCTCTTTGGTCTCTTGCTGTCTCTGGTTGTTCCTTGTGGGGCTTTATGCCCTTCTGCTTCTTGTAGCATTTGTCGGGCCCAAGAAGGCCTTTTATGTCCAACTGTAATATCTCTGGGTATGTTGCTTGGAGCAACTGGATCGATTGGAACAATTGGATCAACTGGAGCTATTGGATCAACTGGAATAATGTTTGTCTCCCTTTGAATTGCTGAAGGGGGAGAAGGCATTGTCTCACTATCAATTTCCATCTGAGCTTCTTTGGATTTCTGGAAGGCTACTTCTTCTTCAAAGGTAACATCTATGCTTACTTCAATTTGTCTCTAACCAGGATTGTAGATTCGATATGCTTTTGAGGATTCACTGTATCCTACAAATGTGCCGTTTCTTCCTGAAGGTTCTAGCTTGGATCTCTTTTCTTTGGGTACATGAAAATATACTGGACATCCAAATATTCTGAAATGTCCAATCTCAGGCTTCACTTTGGTGAAGGCTTCTTCTGGAGTAATGTTTTTCAGGGTCTAATGAGGACTTCTGTTTTGAACATATGCTGCTGTCATACATGCTTCTGCCCATAAAGTCATAGGTAGACTCTAATCATGTATCATTGCTTTGGTTGCCTCAATGATAGTTCTGTTTTTCCTTTCAACAACCCCATTTTGTTGAGGGTTGTAAGGAACTGTGAACTCCCTCTTGATCCCTGCTTCAATACAAAAACTGCTGAATTCTTTTGAGGTGTATTCTCCTCCATTATCTGATCTTAATATTTTGATTTTTCTTCCAGTCTGGTTCTCAACCTGAGCTATGAATTCTTGAAATTTTGAAAGGACTCCATCCTTGTTCTTCAGAAAGTAAATCCAAGTTTTCTGGGAGTGATCATCTATGAAGAGTACATAGTATAAGTACCCATTCAGAGATGCAACAGTCATTGGCCCACATACATCTGAATGTATCAAGTCCAAGATTTCCTTCGATCTATTGTCACTGCTTGAGAAGGATCCTTCAACATTTTTGCCAAGGGCACAACCTTTGCAAACACCTTTATGCTGAATCTGTATTTTTGGTAGACCTGTTACTATTTTTCGTAGAGCTGGAAGAGCTCTATAATGAATGTGAGCAAGTCTTCAATGCCATAGCTCACTCAAGCTGATAGTGTCATGTAGCAAGGCTTGGACTGGTTTGATGGTTAATCTGTACAAGCTGTTTTCTCGGACACCAATTACCTGGGCATAACTTATATGAGAGTCTTTGTGCCATGCAAGAACTCTTCCTTCCGAGACGGTAATCTTGTAGCCTTTGTCTTCTAAGGCAAAAATAGAGACAAGGTTACTCTTCATTCCGGGTACATATAGTACTTCCTTTAATTGAAGCTGCATATCTGAATCTAGTTGGAAGGTAGAAGTTCCAACTCCTCTCACATTATATCTGGCATCATCTCCAAGGACAACCTGTAGATGTGTCTCTTTCTCAACAAAATGTGTTAGGTGATCTCTAAGACTGGTCATGTGCGTGGAGGAACCACTATCAATTAACCAAGTATTATCATTGGTAGGGACCATACCTGAGAGTGCTGAGATGCTGATGTCTTCATTTCTTTGAGGTCTTGCCTTCCTGTAACTGAGTTTGCTTGAACCATCAAGCTTGCCTCCCATCATGATTCTACTCATTTTTGGATTCTTCACAAACCCTTGTCAACTAGGCTAGAAAACCTAACAGCTAGGCTAGCACTTTTAGGTTTTGTTGGGCTTATGACTGCCAACAATACGCCTTTGAAGGATATGATAGCCCTGGTAAGCTGAATAGCTCCTTCAAGGAGTTGCAAAAACACAATTCCGAAATTTTCTGCAGAAATTAGTGAAACCCTAGAAACCCTAGGGCCAAAAAGTTAGAATGCTCAGAATTGCAGTTTGAGACTTGCTGGAGGTACGCTGAAGGAGGCCGTACACACCTATGCCCTTTTTAGCCCCAACGTCCAAGTGCCAAGTGCTGAAAACCCCCAAAAGAGTAGGCTATACGGATTTTCTGGGAACCCTAGCAGAGCTGTACGGTTTCTGCAGAAGAGAGAGAGGATGGCTGAAAGTTGTTTGTGCAATGGGTTCTTCAAGACCTATGCTCTGGTACCATGTTGATTTTTCAATTAGCAAGGTTTAAGCATGAAGTTCATTCCATTTTAGCATTTTACTTAAACCATAAACAATTTGCAACAACTAAGATCACAAGAAGAAACACCATGCACAAGTACACAAGAAGTATCCTGGGAAACCCTTCCCAACAAGGGAAGAAAACCCAACCAAAATCCTTTGCTATATTCTTCAAGAGAAAGACCTTCACCACCAAGAAAACCTAGCACACAAGAGGGTGCTTGCAAACCCTAGAAGACTAGCACCCAAGAGAGGTGTGCACTTTTCCCAAGAAGATGTACTTGCTGAAATTTCCAAACTCACACAAAAGATATGATTCCTCAATGGGGAATCTACCTTTACTTATATTAGACTTGACTTGTCAATAGAAGTGTCTATTGGCACAACAGGGCCGACCTCTCTATCTCATAATATAATTGATATTAACGAGATTAATTATCTTTTACATTAATTTTCAATTACATTAAGGTGGGGCTGACGTGTACCCTTTACATTACAATTAGGGTTACAAGAAGGTCTGACTCTTGAACAATATAGCAAGGGATCTCATACACCCACTAGTGCTCAACCACTAGGGGCACATCCATAGGTATGTCCATATCTTTGGCTCACTGCATTACACAGAAGAACCACTCTCACTAGTGCTCAACCACTAGGATCATGTTCACCTGTGCTCGTCCACAGGCGCGTCCACTCAACATATCTTCTTTCCCACTGCATTACACATGAGAGTCATCTCGAGTTTATCATCTCAACTCTCTGCTCAAAGGAGGCTAATACATCATCTTCATTTCTGTTCTCATGACGATGCACCCAGCTCTATGGGAATTCACACGTTCACCTTGTTCTTAGCCACAGGCACGTCCAACTCTGTAGATCTCCTTTCTCATTGCGTTACACAGGGGAATCATCTGGAGTTCTTCTCAACTCTCTGTAAGGAGGAGGCCATCTCTACGTTCCAGCTTTGTCTCAGATAGGAACCACACACCCCTCTCAGGGGCTCTCTCTCAGGTTTGTGTCCTGGAGAATGTCTCACGTAGCTGCAATCATCAACAATAGGATGTAACTGTATCGGATGTGGACATTGTCATACTGTGAAGCTTCTCTCGAAACACCATTTTCTTGTTTTGGTTGCCAGTCTGATAAAAATTCTTCAAGGATTCCCACATCTCGTAGGCATTCTTCTTTCTGGTCACATGTGGAATGATGTGATCCTTCACATCATCCAAGATGATTCTTCTGGCCTTCACATTCTTCTTGTTGTAAGCAGCGAGAAGCGTTGCATCGGTAGGAAGAGTCTGGGTGTTCTCAACAATATCCCAGATCTCATTTTTCTATAAAAACAATGCAATCTTTTCTTTCCAGGGGCTGAAGTTTGATGCCCCCTTCAACTGGTCCTCGAATCTTAAACTAGTAGCCATCTTCCCTATCCAATTGATACACTGAGCCCACAACCTCCTGATGAAGATTAACCTACAAAACTCTGTTGATCCCTGTGCCAAAGTCTTTGGTTTCTTTCAGAGATGATGCTCTGATACCATGTTAATTTTCCTAAGCTCAAATCTGATCTCTAATTCCAATAAAAATAAACTTCAGATGCATGTATGCACGGAAAACAATAAAATTCCAAATCTGATTTTTATGAGCAGGAATACATTGAGCTTATTAACCACACATGCACAGTGGAAATAGGAAACCAATCATACAATTTGACACAGTAATTTTTGGGTAAATACCCCTGGACAAAACCCCAAAGGGAAAACTAGCAAATGAGAGTTTTATTGATTTAGCCGCAGAGAAGAATTCAGAAAATTTATTGCGGCAATTAATGAACCTGTACTTAGCTCAGAAATCTAGAAAATCATGCTACAGATCTGCCTTGGAATCCGTGCACAGCCAGGACAAAAGTATGCCTTGATTTGTGTGCAGCCTGCCTTGGGATTTGCACCCAACCTGCATGATTTTCTGCTGTACAGATCTGCCTTGCGAAATGTGCCCAATCTGTATGCTGAAATCTGCTGTAGGGATCTTTCTAGGGAAGTGTGCCCTGCCTTGGGAAACATTCCCTTGCTGACCTCTGCGATTTTCAACCAGCTGCAAACTTTTTCTCTTCCCTTTACCTCTCCAACTCTCACCTGTCACAATCAAGTTGAATTACCTCTCTTAGGCATCTTTTTCCATTATATGTCCAACCTCGTAATCTTCACCTCGATCTATGGACGAGATCGATCTAGATCATGTAGAATTTCTGAGGTCCTATGAGGCTGCCATCTAAGGTCTGTCCTTGACCTTAGTATGGCTCTAAGTTTCAACTGTGTGGCTGTCTTTTCTTGCTGTTTTTAGGACAGCAAACAGTCACCAAACTTTCTGCTTAATATTTGATGGTTAAATGTCCTTTTAAGGTGCCCTTGCAAGTGTTTTCTTTACTCAATGTTAGCACATGCAATATACATTACAACACATAAGACTACCTCTAGATCTTTAACTTTAAAATGCTGATCTACACTTCTAAGCATGCATAAATTTGACACATAGATTTTTGGTCAACATGACCCTAGAAAACCCCCCCCATGGAGAAAACCAGTTTGGACAAGATATATATAGAAGGCCTCAAAGCAAAATGTACAACACAGGAAACATATACAAGTGAACTTGGTACAATAGCAACCACTCTCGGATGCCTTGGAGTTCCTTGAAGACCTCCCCACAAGCCTTGTGAAGTAAGGCGCCCCTTGCCTTGGTGAGCCTTTTTTCCTCTTGCTTGCTTTGTCTTTATCCTAATGCCTTTGTCTTTGAGCCTTTGCCTTTACCGCTGAGATGCCATGATCTTTCCTTTACCCACTTGAAGTTTGAGTGACCCTTGCCTTTTCCCTTGAAGTTTGCGCCCTCTCTCTCAAAGTGCGCCCTCCTCCAAGATATGGTGCGCACCTAGCTTTGGTGCCCCCTCTCCTCTAGCAATGGCCTCCCACTAAATGCATCCTTAGTGCTCCTCACTAAAGCTTCCTCTCAACAAGTGCGCAACACCCTCACACAAATCTCTCATGCAAGAAGTGCACCTCTCCTCAAGGAATGCACCTCTCCTCCTCCAAGTGCGCCCTAGACCATAGAATGCGCCCAAGCTCTAGTATAAGCCTCCTCCTCCAAGCTATGGCGCCTTCTCCTCACTCAATGGGAAAACCCTCGTGCAAGTGCATCCTCCTCTCCTTGAGAAATGCACCCTAGCTCTCCTCCTCTTCTCACAAGTGAAGAATGAATCTCATAAATGCACTATACCCTCCTTTAGCCTCCTTTGGCCAAGCCCTAAAAGATCAATGGCCTAGATCCTATCTAGCCAAGTCTAATCAATAGGTGAGATCTAATCCAAAAATCTCACTAAGGAAACCCACTTTCCTTAGTTGCTTTATGTCTATTAATTCACCCACTTTGTGAATTAATTGTCACTTTATGACTTAAGTGACATATTTCACTTTTGACTTAAATCTCCCAAGTCAAAGTGAAATTAGAATCATAAAGTAAAGTACAAGGGTAATAGTCTCCCCCTTTGTGTTTAGAGACTCATAAACACATGGGGACCACTTTCCAAGGTACCCAAATCTCAATAGATCAATGGTCACGATATAATCCAAAGTTCACTTAAATTAACTTTATGAACTTTAGCTAAGCCAGCGTTAATTAATAATTAATTAATGTTCTTTTTGATAAAAATCACTTTATAAAAATAAAGTAAGCCTCAGAAAGTTTCTGGACGATTTCTGCATGCTTCGACTCTGAGCCAATGCAGAAGCACCTGTCCGAGCTACCATAATTTAACATGTAATTTGCTACATGGTAAAGGTTGGCCCTGATCTTGCCAAGTGGAACTGAGATGGCCCTAATGACCCAAAAATATGTTTGGCCATGAAATAATCTGAAATGGCCCTGAGTGAAGCGGGTCCTCGGTTAAAAATTTGTGATAGCTTGATTAGAAAATATTCTGAAGAAAAATTCTCTGGAAGTCGTATTGCAATGCACTTGTGATTCTTGGCTTTCAATTGATCTGCTCTTTTTGTACTTCTATAAAATGTCTGAACTTTTTGGACGTAGTTCCAAGGGAATGTTTCGATTGAAAAGAACATTATTTTAACAAGAGTATACTAGACAGATTCGATAAAGAGAAAATTTAGACATAATTGAAGATCTTTGTTCTGAAATGAGAAGTAATTTGATACTATGGTCAAAATATTGTTGCATGGTTTATGTCTAAGTGAAAAGCTTATGCCCTTTTTAGGATTTTTGAATTGTAGTAATAGTTGACATCATTTTCATAATGGATGGACTGATTGCAATGAGGCTAACCCCCATTGTGGATTTTTATATTGTGCTTCGTCATATTATACTACCTGTTAAAACTTCAGTTACTGAGGGGTGTGTACTACATTCTTTCCCACGTTTCAAGATAATTGAATGCAAGACAGGCGGTGGTTTTATAGTCTTTGTCAAGCTAATTGGGAACATCACTTTTAACAGGAGTATGGAGCACAAGTGATAACTACCACTCCCACTGTGCCATACATATTCGAATATTCTGATGGAAGGTAGTATCAGAATCTGAAAATATTTGGGTGTAATTTTTTGTTTATTGAATATAAATCATACAATCAGTTCCCTTGCAAAGATATCTGACTTTTAGCTTCTCCTCTAGTAAGGTTACTGTGCAGAATCCTGCGGCGTTATCTTCAAATCCTGGACAGCGTGTGACAGCATGCTGGGAACCAACTGTGATTGCAACTATTATTCTTCCTAGTGAGTAAGCGCTAATCACTATATTCATACTTACTGATTTTTTTCTTGCGTGTGAGAGTAATGCTATAAGTTGCTTCTTTTTACTAATACATGTTAATTTTGTGCATTACCCATGTTGCTTGATGTATTTAGTAATTTGAAATATTAATTTTCAGATTCGTGGGTAGTGTGATTACTCTTTGCTCAGAGAGGAGGGGGGAGCAGCTTGAGTACTCATTCATCGACAGGTTTCTTAATTCATTTAAAACTAATTCATGCTATCATGTATTCTTTACCTGAAGTGTTCTCTTCATGATTTTGAACATTGGTTGGACCATGCTTATGCAGTCAAAGGGCTTTGTTGAAGTATAGGATGCCTCTCAGGGAAATTGTTGTAGATTTCTACAATGAACTGAAAAGTCTAACATCTGGCTATGCTTCATTCGATTACGAAGATTCTGAGTAAGTCTAACATTGTTAGCTGTGCGTTTTGTTTGCATTTCTGTTAGATTGTAGCTCTGTATGTGCTTTATGTATTTCTGCATAGGTTATGAACAAGGTTAAGCTTCCAAAAATGCAGTATTAATTTTTGGGCTTCTGATAGAAATTTGTCACCCCTATAAAATTCTTACTATTCAAGAAAAAATGGAAATTGATAACGTAGATGGGAGAAGCAGAAATGGGGATATTGTGTATGGACTTTTCTATTTAGGGCAGGAACTTCTTGGTAACTGCAATTGCATTTTGGAGCTTTCTGTGTTTGTGTTTGTGTGAGAGAGCGAGAGAGAGAGAGAGATAAATTTATGAACACCTCAAGCGACCTAAAACAGTTAAATGGGACAGATGAAAAGATGTTACAACTCCTCAATTCAAGAATGGTCTCACACTATAGAAAATATGCTCCTAAGGATGCCTCCCTATAACTGTGGAAAATGGTATGTTTTCTGTGTAACCTTTAGTATCGAAATTCTTAGTGAAGATGCTAGATTCAGATATCATTAAATCACTTCATTTTTCCACATTACTATTGTAATGTTCCCAAGCCAAGATGCCAGGAACATCACGTTTTGCATGAATTTTAAACGTTTTCTGGTTGTGGCATTTCGTCAAACACTTTGCTTATTATGGTCTCTTAGGTTGCGCTAGGGTTTATACTGATGATTATTATATGTGATTGCTGCAAGAATCAAGAAGATACAGCAATGGAACATACCTCAACCATATGCAAGATCAACAATATAATAGACAATCCAAAATACCTCAGATCTGACCTTTATTCATAATAGTAGAAGAACTGATACAATAGATCTGCAGATCTGGTACAATATAGCATAAGAGATCATAACAAAATGAGGATGGCCCTCAATCGAGATCAAGAAAGAAGATACAAGCTTCCAAAGGCCACCAGACTACCATGCATGAATAACAGGATGAGATCTCGGCCTCTACCGTGCCAAACCCCCAAGCTGGATGAGCTATGCCCTGCTGGAACACTGAATACTCTCAATAATTCGGCCCTGCTGCTCAAGGCCTCCAAACCCTCCGATGAAGATGCCAAAATGTAGATCGGGTCAATGCCGAACCCCTAGTGAAGTCTCAGGATGAAAAATGAAGTTCTGACCCACCAAATGCACGAAACCCTAATCTGGCTTGCACCCTCCTGGATGAATGAAGACCAATAATTCGGCCTCTCTCCTAGAGGCCTCCAAATACTCCCCAAAACCATTGAAATGATAGATCGGGACACTGCAAGGAAAACCCAAGTGCTCAAATCTCCAAAAGCCCTGTCAGACTCTTGGATCTAGCATCCCTCCAAAGAATGATGCGCCCTCCTCTTGGGGAAATCGTCCCACTCTCAATGTAAATCAAACCTCCACCAAAATACCCCCGGAAGAGACCAAGAATGGTGCTATGGCACCTGCAAAAAAAACCCAATAACTGGAATTCCTAAAATCTCTTATGCTCAGTCAAAACGAATGGTTCTAGCTCCACAATTGCGCCTCCCCTTGCTGGAAACCCTCAATGGTGCACCCTCTCTCTTCTGTAACTGTGCTTGGTGTAGAACTCTCGTGAAACTGAGTAGATCTGATGTAGAATGGTGAGGGGGGAATCTTTCACCCCCGTGACCAAGCTTGGACCAGATTGGGTGGGATCTTTCACCACCGAGCTGATCTCTAGGGTTTGTTAAGTCAAAACCCTCAAAACCCCGAGGCATGGGCTCACTAGCTAGAAGCCATATATCAAAACTGATAATCACATGAATGAGAGAATAGATGCCCTTGCCTCTCTTTTATCCTTTCTACTCACCTTGTCCCTCCAAAGTGACTTTCGTTTTATTAATTATTAATTATTAATTAATTAATTAAATCACTTTAATTAATTAATTAATTCTTTTACCTCTGAAAAATACCTTATCTCTCCTTGTGGCTTCCCTAACCACTAAAAGTCACTTTGCATCATTCTATCCTGTAGTGTGGTTCCTCCCGATTCCAATGAGCTATTACACTAAGAGGTTCCTCCAAGTATTATGCCCAATATGACCTCCTTAGTGCATTTAATTAACCTATAGCCCAAAATAACTCAAAATCATGGAAATCGTCGGAATGCAACGAAACCAAAGCCAAGCTGTGCGGAATGGATCATAATGATGAAATAAGATGAGCGATGCAAGCCGGACCCCAAAATACCCCTCAATAGCTCCTGTACTCGCTATAATCTCCATCTGGCTACTCTGGTCATCATAACACTCTGTAATACCCTGGTCATCATAACACTCTGTAATACCCTGATGTCCCAAAGTGGGGACATTACAACTATATAGATTTCAGAGTGGAAGCACAAACTTGATCAACCTGTAGTAGCTCAGAGGAAAGTCAGGAATTGTATATCTAGTTATACAATCTGACCATGGAGGACGGTCTCACATTGGAGATGGTGTAATTTACTACATCTTGGACCTATGTTACCAGGAATCAGAAATGGGAATGGGAATGTAATGATAAATTGTTAGCTTTTGGTGTTACTTCGAAAGTGTTTAGACCATGTTTTGGGTTTTTCATGAGCTTTCAGGTACATGGTGTATGTTCAACCCTTGGATGGTTTGAGATGGATTGGTGCATGGGAGATGGTGCATGATGGATTTGCACAGTTGAGATAGCTTTCTTAGTGGATGCTTGGCGTAAGATGGTTTCTAGCTTGGCATTCTTCCATTAGGCATTGGAGGTCTCTTAACAGTTTTGTGGACACCCTTCATGATGGCCACGTGGAGACTTCACTTGCTTGGAGAATGCCCTACTTGGGAGGAGGAGCATTGCGCATCCTAGAGGAGGGCATCAAGCCCTAGATAGCATGGGGTTGCTTGGATTCTTGTTCGGAGGCTTGGAGTTGGCTCAAGGATGCTTGGGCTACGACAATGTTCTTGGAGGGAGTTGCTGACCTGATGGAGTACATTTCTTAGGAGGATGGATGGAGTCTGTGGAGGTTTGTGATGTAGGCATGTGGACTTACGTTGTGTAGCTACATCATTTGGGAGCCCTTATTGTGTAGGACATCACCTTGTAGCATGACACATGTACTTTGGAGTGTAGCATCTCACTTGTGTTGGCCGAGATGAAATTATTGTAGGTTGCTTGTAAGGGCTTGGGCTCACATTATATTGTTGGCCTCCCTCACCTTTCATATAGTATAGGAAGGAGAGAGTCCTCATTAATCATTTATTCACTCACTTGTATTCACTCTTGTGATAAGATGTGACCTAGAGAGGAGTGTGCACTAGTCCTCTTTCTCTCTCTTGGTCTTCTCTTGTACTTGATCTCTTTCTCTCGATTTGCTAGGGTTTCTTAGTCTTCTTGGAGTAGCTTGGAGCATCTTGGAGGTCTAGGGTTAGGGTTTATCCCTTGGAGATTAGAGATTAGAGTTTTCTGATAAAAACCTAGGGTACCTTTGTTGAAGAAGAAGAGAAGATGACGTCTTGTCTTGGAGTGATTCTTTCATATTGGAGCTCCTTGGTTGAGCTGGTGTTTTCGTATTTTCCCTAACTAGGGTTTTGGAGAGCTATTGGATTTGTACTAGCCTTGAGAGAAGGCTATGGTATGTATGTGTACTTCATCTTGAGTATATAAATGAAGTTTTCAGCTATCCAAAACTTGTGCATTTTCTAGATTTGATTTTCAGCCATATATGTTCTTCATGTATCGTCATTTACAACTCTATATGTCTTGATGATTTGAGATAAGTAAGAGGACAATTGTTAAGTGATTTAACATTTTCATTGAGGAAGGTAAAGGGTTGTTTTTTCTATTGCTATACCTGCTGTTGTACTGCTGTAAAAGGTAATTTTCAGATCCGGTTTATGTGGGATAAGTTCCCCTAGAAGGATGGAACTTATCCAAGGATTACCTAGAAGTTTGGACTACTTGGAAGTGAAATATTGTACGCTTTCTGCTGATGTTTTATACTATATTTCATAACAGTCCTTAGGCTGAAAATTCACAGGGTTAAGATCCAGGAAACCTCTAGTCAAAGAGGTGAAATTTCTATTTTGCATTAAAACCCTCGAGTGCAGAAATTTCTATAGAAATATGGGCTAGAGGGTTTTGGGGTATAAGAAGTGGTCTCCGCCCACAATATGCAGTTATACACATGAGAATTAGCTTAGTGAATCCATTCAAGACTCAAAAGTAATCTGCCATATGCAATGTATCGATGTTCTATTACATTCACATCATAAAGTTTAGATTTATCATTATTATTTATAATTTATGGTTATTTCTAATAAGGTCACCAAGTGTAGAGTAACACCCAAGAAACAATATTCCATTTCGGCGCTGATCTGCTTGTTTGTGGGCCTGTACTGGCGTCTAGACTCTCTAAGCAGGCCACGCCCCCCCCAAAAAACTGTCCAATTTTGCTGTGGTTTCCCTTTTAAAAAAAGATAAACCACTGGTGATGATGCAACAACAACTGGAAGTGGGATTGCCTCTTCTGCCCATCCATGCTCTAGTTCTGCTGAACATGCATCTTGTTCTATTTTTAATGATGAGGATGATGATCAGCATGACATGTCTTAGGAATCTACGTAATTGCGGTTGTCTTTAGCTTATGTTTTATTTCATTTTCAGCACATACAACCTCATTTATAAAGGCTGATTTGGACGTATAGCCTCATCTATAAAGGCTAATTTTGGATTTTGTTGCTTGCATCATGTAATCAATGATATCGATCATCTATGGGAGTTAGTATAGACATGGTTTTCCTTCTAAAATGTCCTTTATGTGTGTCATTATGTTTTTCTTGCAAGATAATGTGTTTTTTAATATATATATATACACGGCGTTTCCATTTTTGGAGGGTCGTGTTTCCTGCCATACCCATTTCAGAAAGACGTTTCCCCGTTTCGTGCAACTTAGGATCTAACCCTTGGCTGCATTGGTGGAATGCTTTGAACATGTGATATAGTTCTTGACTAGATCATTCATCACCTAATTCTTGCAACGTTGATGCATCTTCTTGGTATAACTATATATGCTCACATCTAGTGAAACGATTAAGAAATAAGTGCAACACGTCTCTAGCTGGTCTTTATTTGAATCCTTCTCTGGTTCATCATTCTGACTACATTCATTGCTTGGTTTATCATAGTATTTACAATGTTGCATTACTTTATTGCTCTACACTGTTTCTAAGAATTGACCAATGCTAAAGGAGGCCCAATGTCCTCATCAAACATAAAAAATCATCATTTCTTTTGGGTCACTGTTCAAGGGGTTTTGTTCACTGCAGTGACCAAAGTTCATGTTTTGGGAAGTGATATAATGTTTGTCCTTGCAACGTTTTGATGTATTTCTGCTCTAAACATTCTATAAGAACAAATTGGTGCAAGCAAAGGTCCAACAACTTCCTTAGAGAGCAAAATGTCACCTTTTTTTATTGCTGTTTTGAGGGTTATACACTGTCTAACACTGCAGAATTTGGGTTTCATTTAAATGCTAATGGGATGTGCTTAAGTATGTGGTAAATCTTGCTGCTTTCTTGCACGTTGTGGACAGTCTATTTCTCCACTTTGTGATCATCAGTTGCGAATTTCCTTCGACAGTATCTTATGGTGCAAACACACATTAAACACTGTCCTAATTCTCTGGGTTAAAGAACATTAAATGCTGTCATTATATGTGGATAAATAACCAGTGATATTTCATGGTGTTGAGCACACAAATTGAATGACACACACACAGGACTTGTCTCTGATTTTAATCTGAACTTGATAATGGTTTTTGTCACTGGTATATTCACTTAATTGCTGTCCTTTCACAGCATTTTCTAACTCTTTGGCATTTGGTATTAAACTCATAAGGAAGGTCACCATTCTGAAGTGGTTTAACTTTGCAATTTGATCATGCTCTATCTGCTGTTTTGATTACACACTCTGGATACTTCTATTACATAAGCACGTGTTGGGAATATATATATGGTTTAAGTGCTCTTTACTGTCTCATATACACATTCTGCCCTTTTCATGTGGTTGACAATATTCATTGGATTGATACAATTTTTCCGTCCTTGTGGTTTTAATACAACACTGCATATTTTTTTTTGATTGCAAGGGCATTGGGATATAATCTTTGAATGTTGATAGTAATACTTGGTACAAAGCTGCCTCCCTATCATTGATCAAAGTAACTTGTGGTTTGATAAGAGCACTGCAATCTTCCCTCGTTGCAATTTTGTTGGTCAACTTTGGCATGTGAATCTTGAGATGACAATGGTTCTAAATGATGATGAATGATATGTGGTGAATGATACATTGCTTGGGCACTCATGTTATTTTAATTTGAAGCAACACACATATTCCATGTTCCAAGCCCTCTTTAATGAGCAATTGTTGTCTAAGTTACCTATTCCTTAAGTTCATTTTCAATTGATACATTGGCATTTTCTTCTCTCATACTTTGATGTCTCACCCTTAAGAGAGGATAGTGTCGATCTTGCTAAACTCTAAGTCAAACCAAGTCCTGAACCTCCCCTTCTCAATACAATGATAGGACTTAGTTTTGACCCCTAGGAATACCCTCCTTAGGTTAGAAACTGTATCCTTAAAGTGAAGAGGCAAGGCCACTGAGGTGACAACAGGTGGCTTGCCTTGTAGTTTCCCCAAGCTCTGCTTCGCAGGGCAGGACTTTCCCTTAGAGAGAGTTGGAGCGGTAACACAATGAACATTGGCTATAATCCATCTAATGAGTCAATGGTTAGGCAGGGGTTGGTGACATGACATATATTACATTAACCTGACTAGATAAATGTACATGTGATGCAGTGAGCTTTGGCTCACTTTGTGATAGAGGATCAAAAGCCGTTTTTTGAAGTGGGTGGCACATGCAGAGGACATGAAGATGTGGGGTTATGGATAACAGAATGGCGAAACATGTTGATATTCAGTATCATCACATTCAATGGTTGATTGAGAGTGAGGCTCCCAAGCTGCATCATTATAAATGTCATGGGTAGGCTGCAAACATATTTTTCATTGTGCTTCGTGCAGATAATTTTGTGAGTTCTTTTGCACAAGTGTTTGTTTCTGATATGAGCATTAAGAGAGTACGTGTAGAAATTCTTCCAACAAGATTTTTAAGGAAAAACAAAAATTTCACCTCTTTGACTAGAGGTTAGAGGTTTCCTGGATCTTAACCTTGCAATTTTTCAGCCCTAGGGCTGTTATGAAATAGTGTATAAAACAGCAGCAGAAAGAGTACAATATTTCACTTTCAAACAGTCCAAACTTCTAGGCAATCCAAGGAGAAAAGATACCAAACAACTTGGATAAGTTCCAGCCTTCTAGGGAACTTATCCCACATAAACCAGATCTGAAAATTATCTTTTACAGCAGTACAAAAGCAGGTATAGCAGCAGCAAGAGCGACCCTTTATATTCCTCAATGAAGATGTTAAATCACTTAACAATTGTTCTCTTGCTTATGTCAAATCACCAAGACATATATATCTGTAAATAACAATATATGAAGAACATATATGGCTGAAAATCAAATCTGGAAAATGCACAAGTTTTGGACAGCTGGAAACTTCATTTTTATATTCAAGACGAAGTACATGTAAATAACATAGCTTTCTCTCATGGCTAGTACAAATCTTCTAGCTTTCCAAAACCCTAGGTAGGGAAAATAGGAAAACCCTATCTCAACCAATGAACTCCAATTTGCAAGTATCACTTGAGCACATCCTCCAAGGCAAGACATCTTCTTCTCTTCTTCTTCTTTGGCAAGGGTACCTTAGGGTTTTATCACAAAGCTCTAATCTCCAATATCCAAGGCATAATCCCTAACCCTAGACGTCCAATATGCTCCAAGATACTCCAAGAAGACCAAGAAACCCTAGCAACTCGAGAGAGAGAGAGAGAGAGAGAGAGAGAGAGAGAGAGAGGACTAGTGTGAACTGTTGATGATTGCAGCTTCATGAGACATTCTCCAGGTCGTTCTCCTTTGGACTAAGTTGAGATGATCTATGAGAATGCCCATGTGATGTGTTGTTCCTGAGTCTGTACTAAGGCTTAGAGTACAGTGTCAAGGCATCCGAAAGTATGTAAAAGATGTATACGAAGATAAAGTCACCTTCGGTATGAGAAACTAGAGCAGATTTCTACGTTCTCGTCGTCTAGCTTCCCACTGCTCTTGAGCAGCTATATCACGCTCAATGGCTGCCCATGAAAGTTCTAATTCCTCCCGGGTGTTAGCAGTTTTAAGGATTGTATCGAAAAGGTTTAAAGCGATATGATTTTGATTAGAGAGTCCGGGTTGAATATTAGGTTGAGTAGCTGCAGGGACAGTCATTGAGGAATATTACCAGTAAGGAATGATTTAAAGAGAGATTTTAACGCTGTTTCAATTTGGTCTTCAGAAAGAGAAATTTTAACTTTAAGAATGAAATAGAAAAGCAAACAGAAGGCCCTTTCCCGTAACAGTATTGCTTTTAATAACAAGATGAGTATGAAAGAAAAACATTAAGCTGTAGATACGTAAAGTTCCTGTTAATAGAAAACTCACACATATACAGAAGAAGATATTAGTATAGAAATAACCGATACAGTGTAAATGATCATATAATTCTGTAAATGCAAATTGGTCTTGCACCCGCTGATAGCTGGTGCAGAGGAAAGACAATAACCAATTACAGAAAGGTGAAATTCCTTCGCTATGGTAGTGGTTCTACTAAAGCATAGCGCTACACATCGATTATGAGAAGTAGAGCAAAATGAAATACGAAACATAAAGAAAAACAAACTTGTAATACAGTCGGGACGGGATCGAGAATCTTCAAATTTTGCTTGTATTAACTTCTTAATGCCAAAACTCAATTTACAAATCAGTACCAAAAAGTCCAGCCCCGTGGTCTTCTTTTTGTGATCTCTTTATACAAATTTTGCCTCTCGGTTTTTAGAAGAGTGAAATCACTCCATCTGTCCTAATCCATTTTCAAAAAAGTGCTAGGTGCCTGTCTTTGCTTAGATTCAATGCATATGATACATTTGTCCATAAAATGGAATACAAGCTGTGAAGGTTCCGCTTAATAGCTGGGAGGAGCGAAATTACTCCATTTCTCCTACTCCCTTTTCAAGAAGCGCCAGGTGCTTGTCCTCGCATGGATTCAGTGTACATGATACATTTGTCCACAAACTGGGACACAAGCTGTGAAGGCTCGGCTTGACAACTGGCTTCGGCAAAATAGCACTCTCGGGCCAACTGTGGAAGCTTATCATCTATTTGTACATCGACGAGTTCAAGGGCGCCGAGTTGTGCACTAGGTTGAATCAAATGTTCGTAGATTTGAACCGGGTCTACCCTGTCCATCTTAGAGATTTCCACTGAATTTCTCTCATTCTTCTCCTTCATGTCGAGAGAAATTCGATCTATATTCATCTGCCTTAGCGCCTCTGTGTCATCTCCAATCTCCATCCCTAACAACTCACCATTTATGGCATTGAAGGCCTCTTCTAACGAATTTGTCACTTTTTGAGCCTGCTCCTTGCTTAAAGTAATATCATGTTCCCAATTCTTTAACAAGATATTACCCCTAGTTTGTTCGGCAATGGTGAGCCCGGGAGACCCTGCTGAAAACCTATTGTTGGTAGCGATCACCGCTTCTTGGAAAGCGATCCGAGCAGTTTCTGCGTTTCTTTCTTTGTCAATCAGATTCTCAGAGATCCGATGCATTAACAAGCAGTCTTCTCGAATTTCTCCTACTTTGTTTAGCAGACTCTGTTGAGCAGAGGAGATCCTGCTCCGAATATCGGTTGCTCGGGATTTAACAATCTCGATGTCGATCACCTTGCTTTCTGCGACCTCTAACTGACCTTGCAGCTGTGTGATCATATCCCTCTACTGACCAGCCTGCACCCGACCATCTCGGATCACTGAATTTGCTTGTTCCAACTTGGTTTTGAGGACTTCGATTTCTTTCTTATCGGCCAATTGGGCCAGCTCTATTGCTCCACTCGCTTGACTCTTAGCGTCTTCCGCAGCCGAAGCTACTCGGGCTTCAAGAGTCTTGATCAGTCGATTCTTCCTCTTGAGCTGAATTTTCAACGTCGCAACCGAGAATTGGTTCGCTGACGCATACGCTCCTAGCGTCCCTGCTATCTCTGTGGCGAATTCATCACTCTTCTTGTTTTTTCCATCTGTCATTACTTTGAATTTTTTAACAGTGGACTCTCCCTCTTGATAAAATTCC
>ML778067.1:500514-540177 GCA_009831015.1 Picea engelmannii
TTTCCTTGACTTGGCCTTTTACCCTTTAGCCTTTCTTTAACCAGATTGCCTTAGGGACGTCTCCCTTGGACTTGCCCTCCTAAATAGAAAGAGCTCCCCATCGAGGTGACAGTGGGTGGGGAAGCTCCTGTTACGCCGGTTTCCATCTTTGACTCAAGCTTTCCAACCTTTCCTACAAACCGTGCGATAACAGGCCCCACCATGTAAAGATAATTAATATTGTGTAAAGATTAATTATATTTATGAGTTGTACAAGTCGGCCCTATTGTGCCAATAGACACATCCATTTGATGTGCTAGGTGATGTATAAATAAGAGTAAGATCCCCATTGTGGATCAACTCACTCACACTTGTTTCATTATCTCAACGCCTACTTGTAGGGTTGAAGTGCGCACTTCTCTTAGGCACACGTTTTCTTGGTCATAGAGCACCCTCTTGTGTGCATTAGGGTTTGTGGTGAAAGGGTGATCTTCTCTTGACTCTATAGAAAATGATTGCTGGGTTTTCCCTTGATTGAGAAGGGTTTTCCCAGGATAACTTCTTTTGTTCTTGTGCATGGTTATTCTTCTTGTGATCTTGGTTACTGCAACTATTGTATATTGTATTGATGCATTGTTTATGGTTCAAGTTCATGCTAAATTGAAATAAACTACATGTTCTTGAGCTAAGCATTAAAAATTCAACATGGTATCAGAGCAGTGTTCCCGAAGAGCCATTGCACAAGCTATTCAGAGCTAGTCGTCACCTTCCTGTTGCAACTACAAAAACGACCCCATCCATTTTCCTTGTCAAGCTAGTTTTAGCACTTTCCCCTTGAATGTTGGGCCTAAATTTTGCATAGGAAGGTATGACCTAATCTTATGCACCTACTGCAACTCTCAGATAAAACATTGAAAGAGTTTTGATTTTCGGCCCTAGGGTTTCTGCAGAATTTCAGTTGTAGGGTTTCTGCAGAACGTTGGAGTATTTTTGCATCTTGTTGAGGTTTCTTTGACTCTCTAGGGTTGCTTGTTGGCAGTCATAAGTCCAACAAACCCCCCAGAGACCTCCTCTTGAAAAACGCTAGGGTTTCTAGCCTAGCTGTTAGGGTTTGTGAAGAGACTGCAAGCTATGAGGAACAAAACTTTGGTGGAAGATAGGCTTGATGGAACAAGCAACTTCAGCTCCTGGAAGTCAAGATTACACATCACTCTGGAAGAGGATGACCTATTGAGATTGATAGAAAAGACTCTACCAACAACAACAACCAATAAAGAGAAGGCTGAATGGAAGGTAGACGATGTCAAAGATAGGAAGATAATCATCTATTCAGTAAGAGATCATCTACTACCTCACATCTCTACCTTGAAGACAACTTATGAAATGTATGATGCACTGAAGATGATGTTTGAGAGCAACAACACTAACAGAGCTCTCACATTGAAACACCAACTTCAAAATCTTAAAATGACGAAAGCTGACACCATTGCTACCTTCTTCATGAAGATTTCAGAGATCACAGATCAGTTAGGTGCCATTGGAGAAATCATCACAGACAGAGAGCTTGTCATGATTACTCTCAATGCTCTTCCAAGACATTGGGAACCATTCATTCAAAGTATCCGTGGAAGAGCAGACTTACCTTAGTTTGATCGTCTATGGGCAGACTGCACTCAGTAGGAAACCAGACTTATAGCCAGAGGTGTGCAAGACTCCCATCGTGATGACAATCAAGCCCTTGCTTCTGATGCAAATAAAGGCAGAAGAAATAGAAGAAGTTTCAGCAAAGCATTTAATGACAAGAAAACTTCAGCAACTTCAAGTCATGAACGTAGAAAAGACATTTCAAGGATTCAATGTTTCAGATGTGACTAGTATGGACACATTGTGAGAAATTTTCCTACCAAGAAGAAAGGAAGACAACATGCATCCACTGCAGATGTTGATTCAGAACCACCTTAGAGAGATGAAGACATAAAAGATGAAGCATTCTTCTTCATTTCAACACTCTTAGGTACTGTTCCTACTGATAGTGATATTTGGTTGATTGACAGTGGTGCTTCCAGACACATGACTGGATATAAAGAACATCTTACATACCTTGTAGAGAAAGAGTTTTGTCTGCATGTTGTGCTTGGAGACAATTCCAGATATACTGTGAAGGGAGTTGGAACTTCTTCTTTCCAACTAGATTCTGACATGCCACTTCAATTAAGTGAGGTACTATATGTACCTGGGATGAAAAGGAACCTTGTCTCTGTTTCTGCCTTAGAGGATAAAGGCTACAAGGTTACTTCCTCTAAAGGAAAAGTTCTTACATGGCACAAGAACTCACACATGGATTCTACCCGGGTGATTGGTGTTCGAGAAAACAGTTTGTACAGATTGATTGTCCGACCAGTCCAGGCCTTATTACATAATACTATCAACTTGAGTGAGCTATGGCATAGGAGACTTGTTCATTTACATTATAGAGCCCTTCCGCTCTGGGGAAGATGGTGACAGGCCTTCCAGAGATACATATCGAGCATGATCGCGTTTGCAGAGGTTGCGCTCTTGACAAGAATGTCAAGGGGTCCTTTTCGACTAGTGACATTAGATCCAAGGGGATCTTGGACTTGATACATACAGATATTTGTGGACCCATGACTATTGCTTACTTGAACGAGTATTTGTACTATGTGCTCTTCATCGATGATCACTCTCGGAAGACGTGCATTTACTTCTTGAAGACCAAGGATGGAGTCCTTGCAAGATTTCAAGAGTTTAAAGCTCAGGTTGAGAACTTGATCGGGAGGAGGATCAAGGTGCCGAGATCAGACAATGGAGGAGAGTACACTTCCAGGGATTTCAGTGATTTATGTATTGAGGCAGGGATCAAGAGGGAGTACATCGTTCCTTATAACCCTCAGCAGAATGGGGTTGTAGAGAGGAAGAATAGATCCATTTGTTGAGGCAACCAAAGCAATGATACATGATCAGGATCTACCTATGATTCTGTGGGCAGAGGCATCCATGACAACTGTGTACGTTCAAAACAGGAGTCCTCGTAAGATTCTGAAGAGCATGACTCTCGAAGAAGCTTTCACCGAAGTGAAGCTTGAGGTTGGACACTTCAGGATATTTGGGTGTCCAATATACTTTCATGTACCCAAGGAAAAGAGGACCAAGCTAGACCCTTCAAGAAGAAAGGGTACATTTGTGGGGTACAATGAATCTTCGAAGGCATACCAGATATACATCCCTGGTCAGAGACAAATCGAGGTTAGCAGAGATGTTACCTTTGAGGAAGAGATGGCCTTCCGAAGATCCAGAGAATCTCAGATGGAGATTGATAGTGAGAAGGAAGAAACAATACCTTCTCCCCCTTCAACAGTTTAGAGGGAGACAGTTATTGATCCATTTGATCCAGTTGATCCCCTAGCTCCAGTTGATGTTCCCAGAGACATTGCAGTAGGCCAGAAGAGGCTTGCATGGGCTCGACAGACTCTACAGGAGGCAGAGGGATATGCAGCTCCTCGTGGTACATTCCGAGAGAGCAAGAGACCACAAAGATTTTTGAGCTATGTTTCAGCTATGAGCCACATCATTGATACTAAGCCTTCTTGTCATGGAGAAGTAGTAGGTCAACAGGTTTGGCAGGATGCCATGACCGAAGAGTATCAGTCCATCATGAAGAATGATGTGTGGGATATTGTTCTGAGACCGAAAGGGAAGTCTGTAGTGACTTCCAATTGGATCTATAAGATCAAACATGCTACTTATGGAAGTGTCGAGAAGTACAAAGTGATATTTGTGGCTAGAGGATTCTCTCAGTTGGAGGGAATAGATTATGAGGAGACATTTGCTCTTGTTGCCCGATACACTTCCATTCGTATGATTATTACCCTTGCAACATCCATGGGTTGGAGACTACATCAGATGGATGTGAAGACAACCTTTCTCAATGGTGAGATTGAGGAAGAAGTTTACATCGAGCAGATAGATGGATTCGTGATCCATGAGAAGGAGTCTCTCATGTCTGCAGGTTGAAGAAAGCCCTGTATGGACTAAAGCAGACACCTCGAGCATGGTATGAGAAGATTGATGGATACTTGATGAGTTTGGGCTTCGACAAGAGTGTCGCTGATCCAAACCTATACTACAACATTGTTGGTGACGAGTGCCTGATTTTGGTCCTATATGTTGATGACTTATTCCTCACCGGTTCATAAAGCCTTATTGTTGAATGGAAGCGTGCATTAGCTTCTGAATTTGAGATGAAGGACCTTGGTATGGTGCACTACTTCTTGGGACTAGAAGTGTGGCAGAGGACTAATGAGATTTTCTTGAGTCAAGGAAAATACACAGTGGAGATACTGAAGAAATTCGGGATGATAGACTACAGATCCATGCCTACACCGATGGTGATGAATTTGAAGAAAATGAACGAGGCTTCTTCTGATTCAGGCGAGATTGATCCACATCTTTATAGGCAACTGATTGGATCATCGATGTATCTAGTTAAACCAGACCTGATATATGCTATGCAGTGAGTGTACTCAGTCAGTTTATGAGTCAGCCGAGACAAACACACTGGATAGCAACGAAGCATGTGCTGAGATATTTACGAGGCACAATTAGTTATGGAATGAGATATGCCTCCGGTGTAGACATGAGGTTGTAGGGATATGCCAATGCAGATTGGGCAGGGAGCACAGTGGACCAGAAAAGCACATCCAGTTGTTGTTTTACTTCGGGATTTGCCATGGTTTCCTAGTGCAACTGGAAACAAACTTCTGTGGCTTTGAGTACCGCAGAAGCAGAGTACCTTGCATTATGTGTGGCAGTCCGTGAAGCAGTGTGGCTTCACAAGCTCCTTGTAGACTTATTTGGACATGAGATGGATTCCACCGTTATACATTGTGATAACCAGAGTTGTGTGAAGCTCTCAGAGAATCCTATGTTTCATGATAAATCGAAACAAATTGAGATCAAATACCATTACCTCAGAGATATGGTGCAGAGGAAAGCAGTACATGTGTAGTACCTTTCTTCACACGAGTAAGTTGCAGATGTCTTCACCAAACCACTTGCCAGGACGAAGTTCGAGTACTTCCGTGAGAGACTTGGCGTGGTGGAGAATGCCTCCCTAGCTGAGAGGGACTGTCGATGATTGCAGCTTCATGAGACATTCTCCAGGTCGTTCTCCTCTGGATTGAGTTGAGACGATCTGTGAAAACGCCCATGTGATGGGTGTGTCATACTCCTCTGGACTGAGTTGAGATGACGTGTGTGGTCTCTTGTCGTGCTCCTCTGGACTGAGTTGAGATGACTTGAGAATTGAGATGGTCTCTTGTCGGACTCCTATGGACTTAGTTGAGTTGACTTGAGATGGCTCTCCAGATAGTACTCCTATAGACTTAGTTGAGTTGATCTGTTGAGAGTGACGTCCCTGTGGTTGAGCACAGGTGGATGTGTCCCTAGTGGCAGAGCACTGGAGGATGCGTGAGATCCTTGCTATATTGTCTAAGAGTAAGATTATTGTGAAACCCTAATTTGTATTGTAAAGGGTACAAGTCGTCCCCACCATGTAAAGATAATTAATATTGTGTAAAGATTAATTATATTTCTGAGTTGTACAAGTCTTCCCTATTGTGCCAATAGACACATCCATTGGATATGCTAGGTGATGTATAAATAAGAGTTAGATCCCCATTGTGGATCAACTCACTCACACTTGTTTCATTATCTCAACGCCTACTTGTAGGGCTGAAGTGCACACTTCTCTTAGGCGCAAGTTTTCTTGGTCATAGAGCACCGTCTTGTGTGCACTAGGGTTTGTGGTGAAAGGGTGATCTTCACTTGACTCTATAAGAAAGGATTGCTGGGTTTTTCCCTTGATTGAGAAGGGTTTTCCCAAGATAACTTCTTTTGTTCTTGTGCATGGTTATTCTTCTTGTGATCTTGGTTACTGCAGCTATTGAATATTGTATTGATGCATTGTTTATGGTTCAAGCTCATGCTAAATTGAAATAAACTACATGTGCTTGAGCTAAGCATTAAAAATTCAACATGCACTCCTCTCTAGGTCACATCTCATCACAAGAGTGAATACAGGTAAGTTAATGAATGATTGATCATCTCCAATGTCTCCTCCACAAGAGCAAGCCCTAGTCACAAGAGCAAACTCCAAACCAAGATGTCCCCTTTTTCCTTACAAGGCTTCTCCTAGGGTTTCCTCATGAACTCATGAACCGTAGTGAATCTCTCCAAGAAGACAAGTACAAAGAAAAGAGTGTGATGATGATGAATGAGAAGGACCCTCTCCTTCCTCTATTTATATGAGAGGTAAGAGAGGCCAACAATACAATGTGGGCCCTGTTACCTCCCCAACTCACACTTAATGATAAAATCCCTAATCCAGAAGGTGCAACCCAAGGGGGAACTACTAGGACATTTACCGTTGTCACCTAAGCAACTTATCCTCACTTTTTGCTAGCTCTTCTCCAACTCAATGAGAGTAGCCCTATCAATTAGGATTACTGAAGCTATAATCAGTGAAGCTCAATGGTAATGTGAAGAGATAGCTCTAGCAAAACAATGCGTTTTGTCTTTTTGTAGTATAATGAGAATAAAGGGTTGCTGGGAGGACAAGGGACTAGTGCCTACCCAATTTTGGGTCAATGGAGTCAAGAGGCCAAGCCAAGAGAGCAATGTGTGAATGATTAAGACACATAGAGCTGTTACACATGCCACAATATGCCTTAACTTCTTGTTAAATGGTGAAGAAATGTACTTGAAGGGATTCTTAAAGGTGCCACATTCAAACAATGTTATAAGAGTGAGTCCTACAATGAAATATTGATCCAACAACAACTCGTAACAAGATGATAGATGCAAGATAATACATTCAAAAATATGAGATCAAAGGGGATTAAGAGAAGATGATCTCTCACATAAAACCCTTCCACATGTGGTAAATGGACCCTTCTTTATGGCTTCTCATAACAAGGTCTTTGCAAGCAACTCCTAGCATCCATCGACAACAATTAGAAACAAGATATAGCTTCACATATGATAAGCAAGAACCCTTGAACTTTCCATTAAGCCTCCAAAAAAGATATTCGACAAAGCTCCAAGAGGAGAGCCTCCTCACCAATCCAACCATGAGAAATAATGAAGAGAGAAACCCTTATACAAGATTTAGCTCCATCTTCATCTACAATAAAATAATAATATCCAATGCCCAAACCCTAGATCAATCCTAGGGAGGAGTAAATAAACAATATCCTCCAACTAACATGCCAAAAATACATAAAATAATGGTGGTCAAGTCACATGTACAAATCTCCAATAAACAATGCTCCATGAAGGTAGTATGTCTCTGTCAAAGAGGAAATAAGACCATGTCATACTACATTGCACTCCATAAAATTCTCCAAGAGAAGCTCAATAGATCCTCAATAAATGTGCAAACAACAACCTTCCAGTGGCTTGCGTTACTCAAAATGGTCCTTCACGACAATTTTGAAAACGCCATATCTGTATCAATATTTTTCACAATTTCTATTATAACCACAATTATGAGATGCCATGGCCACTCTGCATGTAATGGCTATGATTTGGCAGGAATCTGGGCACTTTGTCAAAAGATAATTGCTCCTGAAGCTAGTATGCCCTCATGCAATGGAACCTTGGATCTAGGGTTTGGAACCTTCTAGATTTTCTCCAATGTGAAACGTCCTCATCAATGGCATGGAAAAGAGTGTAAAGACCAAGTGAAAACCATTCAAGGGTGGATATGTAGCTCTCCAAAGTGAGACATCTACCTCAAATCATGAAAGAAGGCCCAAAGACTAAGTAAAAACCCTCATAAGGTGGCATGTGTGGCATCATGAGTGAGACGCCCTCTGATAAATGTGTGTAAAGGTGTGCCTCACTAGGTGGAGCTCTCCATCAATGATCATGAGTAATGTAACCAACAAGCCCTCAAGAGTGGATGCCCTCAACAATAATGCATAGATATAAGTGCAAGCCACCTCCTCAAGTGGATGTCTCCTCAAAATAGTGCATGAACCATGTCAACACTCCAAAGATAGCAAGTGTGATATCTCAAAGAGAAATGTACCATTAATAATGTGTGAGGAGGTGTGTAAGGTGGCCTCAAATGGTGGACGTCCTCCTCAAACCAAGTGCTGAGCAAGTGGATCCATGAAACAAGGCATCAAATCTATGAAGATGTGTGGAATGTCATCAATGCTCAACTAACTCCATGAAGAAAGGGGCGGCCCCTCATCAATCCAATATAATATGACCATGCCTCAATATGTGTGCCATCAAGATTAAAACAAGGGAGTGTTCCTTGTGTAATTGTGGTCCACATCATTAATAATTAACCCATGTGCCAAGAATCTCCAACCAATCAAGGGTGTCCAAGTACAAAGGGCTCCAAACAAGTCAAAAGCATGCAAGATGAGTTGTTGAAAGGGATAGATCCACTTAGGAAATAGTGCAAGTGAGGAGCACTCTCTTGAAACCACATGCCAATGAAGTTATGATTCTATATTAATGCAAAATAAGCCCATGAATGCTAGGGAATTCTTGTATTGAGGCTGCAATCATGCTAGACCATGTTAAAACATCCCAAATGAATGTAAAATCAAGTGAAAGAAAGGGGAAAGCGCCAAGCACTCTACACCATCATGAAGCCAACTAAATGAAGATGCCAATACGATTTCAACTTAGCCCCAAAGTGATCAAGGGAGTCATATCTCATATCCAACAACAACTCTTAACAAGATGATAGATGCAAGATAATACATGATCTATCATATAAAAACTCTTATAATACATGATCTCTCATATAATACATGATCTCTCATATCAAAGGGGATTAAGAGAAGATGATCTCTCACATAAAACTCTTCCACGTGTGGTAAATGGACCCTTCTTTATGGCTTCTCATAACAAGGTCTTTGCAAGCAACTCCTAGCATCCATCGACAACAATTAGAAGCAAGATATAGCTTCACATATGATAAGCAAGAACCCTTGAACTTTCCATTAAGCCTCCAAAAAAGATATTCGACGAAGGTCCAAGAGGAGAGCTTCCTCACCAATCCAACCATGAGAAATAATGAAGAGAGAAAACCCTTATACAGGTTTTAGCTCCATCTTCATCTACAATAAAATAATAATATCCAATGCCAAAACCCTAGATCTATTCTAGGGAGGAGTAAAGAAACAATATGCTCCAACTAACATGACAAAAATAGATAAAATAGTGGTAGTCAAGTCACATGTACAAATCTCCAATAAACAATGCTCCATGAAGGTAGTATGTCTCTGTCGAAGAGGAAATCAGACCATGGCATACTCCATTGCCCTCCATAAAATTCTCCAAGAGAAGTTCAATAGATCCTCAATAAATGTGCAAACAACAACCTTCCAGTGGCTTGCGTTACTCAAAATGGTCCTTAACGACAATTTTGAAAACACCATATCTGTATCAATATTTTTCACAATTTCTATTATAACCACAATTATGAGATGCCATGGCCACTCTGCATGTGATGGCAATGATTTGGTGGGAATCTGGGCACACTGTCGAAAGATAATTGCTCTTGAAGCTAGGATGCCCTCAAAATATGCAATGGAACCTTGGATCTAGGGTTTGGAACCTTCTAGATATTCTCCAATGTGAAACGTCCTCATCAATGGCATGGAAAAGAGTGTAAGGGCCAAGTGAAAACCATTCAAGGGTGGATATGTAGCTCTCCAAAGTGAGACGTCTACCTCAAATCATGAAAGAAGGCCCAAAGACTAAGTAAAAGCCCTCATAAGGTGGCATATGTGGCATCGTGAGTGAGATGCCCTCTGATAAATGTGTGTAAAGGTGTGCCTTAATAGGTGGAGCTCTCCATCAATGATCATGAGTAATTTAACCAACTAGCCCTCAAGAGTGGATGCCCTCAACAATAATGCATAGATATAAGTGCAAGCCACCTCCTCAAGTGGACGTCTCCTCAAAATAGGGCATGAACCATGTCAACACTCCAAAGATAGCAAATGTGAGATATTAAAGAGAGATGTACCATTAATAAGGTGTGAGAAGGTGTGTAAGGTGGCCTCAAATGGTGGACGTCCTCCTCAAATCAAGTGCCAAGCAAGTGGATCCATGAAACAAGGCATCAAATCTATGAAGATGTGTGGAATGTCATCAATGCTCAGCTAACTCCATGAAGAAAGGGGCAGCCCCTCATCAATCCAATATAATATGACCATGCCTCAATATGTGAGTCATCCGGATTAAAACAAGGGAGCGTTCCTCGTGTAATGGTGGTCCACATCATTAATAATTAACCCATGTGGCAAGAATCTCCAACCAATCAAGGGTGTCCAAGTACAAAGGGATCCAAACAAGTCAAAAGCATGCAAAATGAGCTGTTGAAAGGGCTAGATCCACTTAGGAAAGAGTGCAAGTGAGGAGCGCTCTCTTGAAACCACATGCCAATGAAGTTAGGACTCTATATTAATGCAAAATAAGCCCATGAATGCTAGGGAATTCTTTTATCGAGGCTTCAATCATGCTATACCATGTTAAATCATCCCAAATGAATGTAAAATCAAGTGCAAGCAAGGGGAGAGCGCCAAGCACTCTATACCATCATGAAGCCAACTAAGTGAAGATGCCAATACGATTTCAACTTAGCCCCAAAGTGCTAGGGCATTCCATCAAGGGAGTCATATCTCCATCTATATCATCAATTCCTCCATGAACGAAGGCTAGAACATCAAGTGCAATGCTATATCTCTATGATAAAGAAGTATACCAAGCAAGACACCATCAATGCTTCCATTACATCATCAATCATGTCATCAACTATCAACCAAAGCATCAAGTGAAACGACAACCCCTAGGCCATTCAAAACTCCATCCACCTGCAAAACCTGCTTTTGTGGTAAAAATTACAAGAGTAGAGAAAAATTTCACTAGTGTAGGCCTCATGCAAAATGAGGGATAACAAGCCCAAGCCCTTACATACAACCTACAATGAGCACTTGTAGGACAACACAAGTGAAGCACTCCACTCCAAAGTATACATGTCATGCTCCAAGGTGATGTCATACACAATAAGGGCTCCAAGATGATGTAGCTACATAAGGTAAGTCCACATGTCTCCGTAACAAGCCTCCATGGACTCCATTGATCCTCCTAAGCAATGTACTCACCGTGTTAGCTTCCCCCTCCAAGAATACTGTCACAACCTAGGCGTCCCGAAGCCAACTCCAAGCCTCTAAGCATGAATCCAAGCAACCCCATGTCATCTAGGCCCTAATGCCCTTCTCTAGGATGCACAACGCTTCTCCTCGCAAGTATGGCATTCTCCAAGCCAGTAAAATCTCCATGTGGCCATTATGAAGGGCGTCCATCAAACTATCAAGAGAACTCCAATGCCTAAGGGAAGAATACAAAGACAACACCTAATTGAGGTCAAACAATCACTGAAAAAACTATCTCCACCATGCAAAGCCATCACAGGTCATCTCCCATGTGCCAATTCATCTCGGACCATCTGAGGGATGAACATACACCATGTACCTGAAATCTCACAAAGCTCCTCAAACATGGTGCAAACACTTTTGGAGTAACCCCAAAAGCTAACGTAATGTTCATTTCATTGTATTTATTAGGTGTTAATATTAGATAATAAAGTGTCTTAGGACATAATGTAATGAACTCATGACATAATAAAGGCGTAGGTTGTACGGGTGATTCTCTCTCTCTCATGAGACATGGGTTTTATATGTCTTTTTCATATTAAATAATAGACGATCATCTCCCTCTCACTCTCTCTCTCTCTCTCTCTCTGCAATTCTGTTTTACATTGTGCATGTGCATATTTGTATTCTGTAGATTGCGGTCGCTGATGATGGGTGCTCAGCTGCTAGAGATCAATACTTGCTGCAACTGATATTTTTCTGTTTTGTAGCCGTGGTTGTCCAACCACCCTTTATCTTGTTGAGAGTATTCATTTTGCTTTAACCTGTGGTATTCTCCCTGCTATTGGCTGGTATCTGACTTGGTATGTGGTAATTGCATATACTGCATGCAACAGACTGCAGTAATGTTGAATGTGAACTATAGGAAGTTGAGAAAATGAACAAGAAGGCTAATATGATATGTTTTAGGACAAAAGTTTCTCATTTTTAATATTTATTTGGATTGTTTGAGTATATCTTGAACTAGGGATCAATCATAAGTAAGGGTACCTTATGACGTTGTTAAAGAAGTGGTTACATGACAAATTATTGAACCCCTCAAAGACAATAAGGTTTCATAAACTTTCTTTCCTGGTCCTACACTGTTGGCCAAGAAAATCTGAATGACAAGTATGGAAAATGACAATTTTATTGAAATGTGATAACATGCTTGTAGATTGATTCTAGGACAAAGAAGGATGTTATATTCCAAAAATATGCTATCTGGAGATGATTTGTTAATAAGTAGATGGAGCAAAACTCCCCTAACTGTTGGTGCTTTGGTGAAGTCATTTTAAGTAAAATAGATTCAAACTGAGTTTGCGTGCAGGTCTGAACCATCGACCAGACAACATTGAACACAGAAATTCCAGAAGCCCTTTCAGAGCTAAACTGAGTCTGCGTGAACAACATTGATATCCCTCCTTGAATGTATATATCTATATTGTGAATTTTCTTCAAACCCAGTTCACTAAATCAATTAATTTTTCTGTTAACTGATTCTGCCAGGTTTTCTTCACAAATAAATAATACACAGCAGAAAATAATAACCAAGAACTTAACAGTAAAAGATAACAGCAATCACATCACATGTACACAAGTAATTTTTGGACAATTCGTCCCTGGAAAAACCCCGGAGGGAAAACCAGTGCAGCAGATTTGGATTTTATTATTATTGAGCAGGAAAATATAGAGATCTTTTACAATAAAATCAGCCCAGCCAAATACAAAACCTTCTCAACAAATGTATGGCCTCCTTCTGCAAATCCTCCTGATCAGATCTGTAGGAAAAGACCTCTGCAATGCTGAAGATGTGTGCCAACCTCAGTGTAGAAGCCTCCTCTGTCTCCCTGCAAACTCTCTCTCCAAACCCTCAAGCAATTCTCCTTTTTCTCTCTTCAGAAAATTGCCTCTCTCTTGTGCATAATGCAGTCCTCTCCAAGTTGATATCCTTTTTAGTCAATGAGCATGTGAGAAACCCTATCTCCAGAAGGATGGAGGGCCAAGATTGATCCTCATACACCTTATGAGATCAATGGTCAAGATTAAAAGACCACAACTTAAATTATTTCTCACTTTAACTTTATAAAAAATACTCATTAAGTCAACATTAAAATATAACCCATTTAATGTACTTTTTCCTAAGTACAATTTTAAGAAAAAGATTAACCCATCAACTTGGATAAGTTTCATTGTCCTCCTCCATGCCAGGACGCCATGCATGGTGAAGACCTTCCTTGCTATCCAATCTCAACATATACTGGGAAATGTATATATTACATAAAGACTTTGGAAATTGGGAGTGTTGATTTTAGAAAAGGGATGTCTTTGGAGCCCGATCATACATACATATCCCTACGGGAATTGACTTGCATTGTTTAGTAGGAATACGTTAATAACCCTAATTTCTTGATAATGTCGTTAGTTTCTATAATAACACCAAACTGCAGTGTGTTGCTAATCAATTTTCTGAGGTTGGGAATTCCACAAAAATGCACTATTCATCTATCTTCGGAACAATTAAAAACAAAATAAATTGTTATTCAGTTCTCAGGAGGCTTACAAATTTGATACATAGATTCTGTTGAATCTAAATATCATAGATGTTGTTGCAATATGAACTTTGAAGCTTGTCCTCCCCCCCCCTTCCCCTCCTTAATCCTTGCAACCCCTAATATTAGATCACTTTCCTTTTTAGTTTGTCCTTATAATCATTAGTCATTACGTAATACTTGATGTAGGACAGAGGCAGAGTTCCTTCCTGAGACAGTTTCTTGATTATATGAATTTACAGATATCAAATTTCGGATCTTGTGAAGCTCGATATACTTCTTAATGGTCAACAAGTCGATGCTATGGCAACTATAGTGCATAATTTAAAGGCCCAGCGCATTGGTCGCGAGCTTGTGGATAAGCTTAAAAAGTTTATTGACAGGTTAATTCTTTCAGAAACATTCCTATTAGGTTGATTAGAGTTCATGCATTTTGTATTATGAAGTTCAGAGATTATGGATCAAATGCACAAATAATATTTGATGTATTTGAATCAGAAATATGCAGGGTGCAGTCTAGTGATGGTTGCAGTAACACATTTTATTGTGCCTTTTTATTGGCAGGCAAATGTTTGAAATCTCCATACAGGCTGCTATCGGATCAAAGATCATTGCCCGGGAAACGTAAGCAACTTAACTCTTTTACATGTGATGATATGTTAGTAAGAGATCTGGTTAATATATCCATATTTGTAGATGATGATGGATTTCTAATTTGTCTTTTCTAAAATGATATCATGACTATGAGATTTAGATTAAAGGAAATCAGATATTCAGTTTTGTTTCTATCCCTTCTCACTGGTTTTGAAGGACATATGCTACATTTTGTGTTAGTTCCATTTTCTTGCGAGGGAAGAATTTTTATGCACATGGACTTGAAGGATGTTTGTGGATGGATCAGAACTAAGCTGACTGAAATAGGGAAATGCCTAAGTTTTTAAAAATAGGGATGGTTGTAGTCATCTTTTATCACTGTATATTCACCCGAGAACTTTACTGTAAGTATCCATTTCTTTGACATTCTGTAGACAAGGAACAGATTCAAATTATTTAGTAAAGACATGCTGCAAGGGTAATAGTAACATAGCATAGCTCTAATGATGGGATTTCCTCTGTGTTCAACATGATCCTGCTATTATGTTCTCTTTTCTAATTGTCATTCACTTTTTGGTTAGCCTAACCTGTGCATCTTTTCTTTTTGATGGCCTCGATATATAACGAATGTTCTTACATCTGAAAAGTAAGGAACTCTGGGAAAATTTATTAGCATGATTATCCTTGATGAATGTTCTTACATCTGAAAAGTAAGGAACTCTGGGAACACTTTTGATAGATTGGATTCTCCCTGGGTCTACAAAAATCCCCCCTTCTGAAAGTATGTGTCCCAATAACCTTCCCTTATCTATCCCAAAAATAGACTTTTTAGGGTTCTAGGAAATACCATATTTCCTACACCTTTCAAAGATAATTTTGAGGTGCGAGATGTGATCTTTCCTTTCCTTTGACACAACCGTGAGATCATCTTGGTAAATTTCTATAATTTTCTGGATAAGATCCCTAAAAGCAAAATGTATTGCTCTTTGAAAAGTTGAACCCGCATTCATAAGCCCGAATGACATTCTTAAGTACATGAATGTTCCTCATGGTGTAGTAAATGCTGTTTTGAGTTGATCTTCCCTTTTGAGTAACACTTGATTGTATCCAGAAAATCCATCCAACATGGACATCATGCCCGCCCCTGTGACCCTTTGTAACAAATGCTCCATATTTGGGAGGGGATAATTGTCTTTCAATGATAGTTGGTTAAGGTTCCGGAAATCAACACATAGGCGAATGTCACCACTCTTCTTTCGGACAACTACCAAATTAGACATCCATGATGAATACCTAATGGGAACTATGATACCCACATCTACCATTTTTTGGAGTTCCTTTTGTATCTGGGTTGCTAACTTAGGATCAATATGCCTTAATTTTTGTCGGAAAGGTTTGGCTCCCTCTGTCAAAGGTATAGCATGTTGGATGACATCACTTCTATAAGCCTTCAAGTCATCATAGGTCCAAGCAAAGGCATCCTTAAATTCTCTAATGAGGTTAAGTATTTCATTTCTTTCTTCTTCAGTGGTGCACTCTCCTATCTTTACCATTGAAGTGAAAGAACCACTTTATCAAATAAGATATAAAAGATAATTCTTTATGAAAAAAGTATATTATTTTATGAATTGAATGATGGTTACATTGAGAAGGAGGGTCCATGTTTATTTTGGCCTACGTATCTTTTTGAAGAGTCGTGACTTATTAGTCATGATTTTTTAAAGTTAATTGTAATGTTTATTTTATTAATTTTTTTTTTTTATCTTTTATTTCATTTAATAGTTTATTTATTTATTATTTATTATTTACTTATTAATGCTATTATTTATGTTTACTTATTTGTGTTCATCACATTGCCCTTCCCTTAAAGTTGCTTTGTCCTCAAAGCAATGGTAAGGAAGGGTGTAACTGTCGAAAATGCACCGACTCCCACGCAGCGTCTTCTACCGTGATATTTTTCCATTTAATAAGGTACTCTTTGATTATTCGAGTACGCAACCTCTTTTCCTTGGTGGCAAAAATGGCTTCTGGCTCCAAAATGATTTTCCCTTCATAGACCAACATCAGAAAAATTGTTTGTGCCTTTTGATGTTGCCCTAAAACCCTTTTTAAACATGATACAAAAAAAACGTTATGGATACGACTTTTATCTGGTAGTTCCAACCCATAAGCCATGTGACTAATTTTCCTGTTAATTTGATATGGTTCATAAAACTTTGGGGCCAACTTATTCTTTCCTTGTCGTTAAGAGATAACTGTTTATAAGGTTGAAGCCTTACAAATACCCATTCTCCAACTTCAAATTCTCTTTCCGTTCGATGTTGATTCGCTTGTTGTTTCATTCGGTTCCTTGCAACTGCCAGGTTTTCCTTGAGTATTTGAACATTTTTTTGGCTTTCGTCTAAATTCTCTTTTACTGATGCAACTTTTATCTGATATGTGTTGATGATTACAGTTGCGTGAGACATCCTCTAGGAAACAGACTGAGAGAGTTGGCCTGAGAGAGAGACCATGAGTTGGGTATGCCCGTGAGATGGGTGTGTGGTTCCTATCTAAGACAGAACTGGAACGTTGTGTTGGCCTCCTCTGTGCAGAGAGTTGAGATGATACTCCAAATGATTCTCCTGTGTAACGTAGTGAGAATGAAGATCTGCTGAGTTGGACGTGCTTGTGGCTGAGCACAGGTGAACGTGTGGAAAAGCCCATGAGTTGGGTGCATTGTTCTAAGACAGAGATGAAATGATGTATTAGCCTCCTTTGAGCAGATAGTTGAGATGATGTGATACTCCAGATGATTCTTCTGTGTAACGTAGTGAGAAGCAAGATCTGCTGAGTTGGACGTGCCTGTGGTCGAGCACAGGTGAACGTGATCCTAGTGGTTGAGCACTAGTGAGTGTGGTTCTCCCGTGAGACGCAGTGAGATAGAGATGTGGACATCCCTTTGGCTGAGCACAGATGGATGTGCCCCTAGTGGCTGAGCACTAGTGGGTGTATGTGATCCCTTGCTATATTGTTGAAGAGTCAGACTTACCTGTAACCCTATTTGTGATGTAAAGGGTACAGGTCGGCCCCACCATAAAGTGAAAGATAATTAATGTAAAAGATAATTAATATGGTAATTATTAATTATATTGTGAGTTATTGAGGTCGGCCCTGTTGTGCCAATGGACACCACTGTTGATAGGTTCATTCTAATATAAGTAAAGGTAAATTCCCCATTGAGGAATGATATCACAAGTGGGAGTTTGGAAATTTCAGCAAACACTTGTTCTTGGAAAAAGTGCGCACCTCTCTTGGGCGCTAGTCTTCTAGGGTTTGTGAGCACCCTTTTGTGTGCTAGTCTTTTATTGTGGTGGAGGTCTTTCTCTTGAAGAATATAGAAAAGGATGGGCTGGGTTTTCTTCCCTTGTTGAGAAGGGTTTCCCAGGATACTTCTTGTGTACTTGTGCATGGTGTTTCTTCTTGTGATCTTGGTTGCTGCAACAAATTGGTTATGGTTTAAGTAAGATGCTAAAAATGGAATGAACTTCATGCTTAAGCCTAGCCTATTGAAAAATCAACATGGTATCATAGCATAGGTCTTGAAGAACCCCTGCATAAGCATTTAAAGCTAAGTCGTCCTTCTATTCTGTAATTCCGTACGACCTCTAGGGTTTATTGCAATTCCGTATGATGCTCCTTTTCTGGAGTGTTTCAGCCCCTAAAACTTGGATGTTGAGGAAAATTTTGGCATAGGTGAGTACGACCTTCTCTAGCGCATCTCTAGAGACTCAGAGTGAAATTCTGAGCATTTTGAAGTTTTGGCCCTAGGGTTTCTAGGGTTTCACAATTTTCTGCAGAATTTTGGCTTTAGGGTTTCTGCAGCTCATTGAAGGAGCCTTTTTAGCTCACAAGTGTTCCTGTAACATTCTTAAGGCTTATTGTTGGTAGTCATAATCCCAACAAAACCTAAAAGTGCTAGCCTAGCCTAGCCATTAGATTTTCTAAGTCCAGTTGGCGAGAGTTTGTGAAGAAATCTGAAAATATGAAGAACAAAACATTAGTGGAAGATAGGCTTGATGGATCAAGCAACTTCATCTCTTGGAAGTCAAGGCTTCAGGTCACCCTTGAAGAAGATGACCTTTTGAGTGTCATACTAAAGACTTTACCAGAAACAACTATTGATGAAGAGAAAGAAATAAGAAGGGAAGAAGATGTCAAGGCAAGAAAAATAATCATCTACTCAGTAAGAGATCATCTCCTACCTCATATTGCCAACCTGAAGACAACTTATGAAATGTATGAAGCGCTGAAAGATATGTTTGAAAGTGACAACACCCTCAGAGCCCTTACCTTAAAGGGCCAACTTCAAAGTACCAAGATGACAAAAGGTGATAAAGTTGCTACCTTCTTTATGAAGATATCAGAGATTAAAGATCAACTAGTTTCCATTGGAGAAATCATGTCTGACAGAGAACTGGTCTTATTCACTCTCAACAATCTTCCAAAACACTGGGAACCTTTTCTTCAAAGCATCAGTGGAAGAGAAAAATTACCAACTTTTGATCGTCTGTGGACAAACTGTACTCAAGAAGAACTTAGACTTAGAAATAGAGGAGTGGAAGACTCCCCTGATGACAACCATGCTCTTGCACTTCATACAAAGAAAGGAGGAAGATTCAAAAGAAACTTCAGACAAGCATTCAAAGATGAGAAGACTCCATCAGCTTCAGGTCATAATCAGAGAAGAGATGTTTCAGAGATTCAGTGCTTCAAATGTGACAAATATGGACACTATGCAAGAAATTGTCCAACTAGGAAGAAATCCAGACCCTCCTCAAAAGGATGAAGATAAGAGAGATGAGAATTACTTCCTCTAAACCAAATACAGAACTAAGCATGACTGCAGACCCAGGTAAATTGTTTGATCATTAAACTTATAGTTGATTGCATTCTTAATAAGTGAAGAGTATTATCTTTAGTGTGGGAGCCCTCATGACTTGGACCATTATCCCTGGTACGGGAGTCCAAACCTTATTGATTGATTATTATACTAGTCAGTAGAGCACCAGAAGACATAAAAGATCTAGCAAACAAGTAAAAGAAGACATCCATCCTTCAGACTTCAGAGGGAGTTACTTGACTCAGAGGGAGTCAAACAAAATGAGAAGAAGGAAGAGATATTATCTTCTCCCTTTCAACAGTTCAGAGGAAAGCAGTCATTTATCCAGTTGCTCCAGTTGATATTCGCAGGGATTTTTGCAATAGGCCATAAAAGGCCTGCCTAGGCTCAACAAATTTTGCAGGAGGCAGAGGAACACACAAGCCCCTCAATGCACATCCCAAGAGAGCAAAAGAGATTTTCGAGCTACCCTTCAACCATGAACCACTTCATTGATTCTGAGCCTTCTTATCATGGAGAAGGGACAGGTGAACAGGTATTGCAAGATGCCATGACAAAAGAATACCAGTGTATCTTAAATAAAAAATGATGTATGAGATATTGTTCCAAGACTAGAAGGGAAGTCTATGGTGACTTCCAAGTGGATCTATAAGATCAAGCATGCAACTGATGAAAGTGTGAAGAAATACAAAGCGAGATCTGTAGCTAGAGGATTCCCACAAACAGAGGGAGTTGTCTATGACAAGACACTTGATCCAGTAAGCCCGATGCACTTCCATCCGTACTACCATCCATGAGTTGGAAACTACATCAGATGGATGGATTCTTGATGAGTTTGGGCTTCAACAAGAGTGTTGTTGATCCAAACCTATATTATTACATTGTTGGTGACAAGAGCTTGATTTTGATGACTTATTCAGGAAGTCTTGTTGTTGGATACAAGCAAGCCTTGACCTCTGATTTCGAAATGAAGGATCTGGGTATGATGCACTACTTCTTGGGACAAGAAGTATGACAAAGGACCGATGAGATTTTTCCTGAGTCAAGGAAAATATACAGTGGGGATATTAAAGAAGTTTAGTATGACTAAATGCAAAGCCATACCTACACTGATGGTGATGTATTTGAAGAAAATGAATGATGATGATTTAGACAAGATTGATCCACAATTGATTAGATCATTGATGTATCTGGTTAACACCAGACCTGATATATGTTATGTAGCAAATATGCTTAGTCAATCCATGAGTCAGCCGAGACAGACTCACTGGATAGCAGTGAAACATGTATTGAGATATATACGAGACACAATTAGATATGGCCTGAGATATGCCTCCAGTGTGAACTTGAGTTTGCAGGAATATGCCAATACAGATTGGGTAGAGAGTATAGTGGACCGAAAGAGCACATCTGGTTGTTGTTTTACCTTGGAGTTTTCCATGGTTTTCTGGTGCAGCAGGAAACAAAGCTTTGTGGCCTTGAGTACCACATAAGCAGAGTATATAGCATTGAGTGTGCGAAGCAGTGTGGCTTCACAAGCTTCTGGCAGATTTACTTGATCATGAGATGGATTCTATGATTATAACCAGAGGTGTGTGAAGCTCTTTGAGAACCCTGTGTTTCATGATAAGATCGAAACACGTTGAGATAAAATATCATTATATCAGAGACATAGTGCAGAGGAAAGCAGTGCACGTGCAGTACCTTCCTACACATGAGCAGATTGCAGATATATTCACCAAACTGCTTGCCAAAACAGAGTTCGAGTACTTTAGTGAGAGACCTGGCCTAGTGAAGATTACCCCCTTAACTAAGAGGGAGTGTTGATGATTACAACCAAGACGAAGTTCGAGTACTTCCGTTAGAGACTTGGCCTGGTGAAGAATGCCTCCCTTGCTGAGAGGGAGTGTTGATGATTACAGCTGCGTGAGACATCCTCCAGGACACAGACTAAGAGATTCGGCCTAAGAGAGAGTCCATGAGTTGGGTATGCCTGTGAGATGGGTGTGTGGTTCCTATCTAAGACAGAACTGGAATGTTGTGCTGGCCTCCTCTGTGCAGAGAGTTGAGATGATACTCTAGATGATTCTCCTGTGTAACGCAGTGAGAAAGAAGATCTGCTGAGTTGGACATGCCTGTGGCTGAGCACATGTGAATGTGTGGAAAAGCCCATGAGTTGGGTGCATCGTTCTGAGACAAATGAAACGATGTATTAGCTTCTTCCGAGTAGAGAGTTGAGATGATGTGATACTCCAGATGATTCTCCTGTGTAACGCAGTGAGAAGGAAGATCTGCTGAGTTGGACGTGCTTGTGGTTGAGCACAAGTGAACGTGATCCTAGTGGCTAAGCACTAGCGAGTGTGGTTCTCCTGTGAGACGCAGTGAGATAGAGATGTGGACATCCCTAAGGCCGAGCACAGATGGATGTGCCCCTAGTGGCTAAGCACTAGTGGGTGTATGAGATCCCTTGCTATATTGTTGAAGAGTCAGACTTACCTGTAACCCTATTTGTGATGTAAAGGGTACAGGTCCACCCCACCATAAAGTGAAAGATAATTAATGTAAAAGATAATTAATATGGTAATTATTAATTATATTGTGAGTTATTGAGGTCGGCCCTGTTGTGCCAATAGACACCACTGTTGATAGGTTCAGTCTAATATAAGTAAAGGTAAATTCCCCATTGAGGAATGATATCACAAGTGGGAGTTTGGAAATTTCAGCAAACACTTGTTCTTGGGAAAAGTGCACACCTCTCTTGGGCGCTAGTCTTCTAGGGTTTGTGAGCACCCTTTTGTGTGCTAGTCTTTTATGGTGGTGGAGGTCTTTCTCTTGAAGAATATAGCAAAGGATTGGCTGGGTTTTCTTCCCTTGTTGAGAAGGGTTTCCTAGGATACTTCTTGTGTACTTGTGCATGGTGTTTCTTCTTGTGATCTTGGTTGCTGCAACACATTGGTTATGGTTTAAGTAAGATGCTAAAAATGGAATGAACTTCATGCTTAAGCCTAGCCTATTGAAAAATCAACAATATGTAGCTAACTCCTTCCAAGTTGGGGGTTCATATCCACAGAGAGCTTGAAATGGTGTCATTTTGGCAGACGTGTGATATGTGGAGTTATACCACCACTCAGCAAGGTGCAACCATTGAAACCATTTATTTTGCTTGTTGGTGACAAAACAACGAAGGTAGGTTTCTAAGCATTTATTGACAACTTCTGTTTGTCCATCTGTTTGAGGATGGTAAGCTCAGCTCATATTAAGGGAAGTCCCGATTTGTTTGCAAAATTCTCTCCAAAAATTCCTTTTAAACTTGGCGTCTCTATCACTGATGATGACCTTGGGAAACCCACGTAGCTTGTAAACATTTTTACAGAAGATTTCAGCTGTTTGTTTTGCGGAATCAGTTTTTCTAACTCCCATAAAGTGAGCATACTTGGTTAGTTTGTCTACTACCACTAATATTTTATCTTTTCCTTCTAATATGGGTAACCCTTCAATAAAATCCATTGAAATCTCTTCCCATTTTTGGTTGGGAATGTGTAACAGATGGAGTAACCCTGGGGTTAATATATTTTCGCTTTTGTTTCTTTGACAAAGGTCACATTCTGCTACATATTTCTGAATATCTGCATTCATCCCCTTCCAAAAGAATGATTTACGTGCGTTATAGAATGTTTTGAAAAATCCAACGTGACCAACAACTGGACAATCATGGGATTCTTGAAGAACTTTGGATTTAAATTTTGAATTGGAATTTAAATAAATTCTTCCTTTATACCATAATACATCATTCTTCCATTCAAACTTGGGATATCTATTCAAATCATTGAATATGGAATAGGTCTTTGGGTTTTTGGCATACTAAGTGCAGATCTCATCCAACCATTCGGGAATTGCCATTGATATTGGAAAAACTTGTGTTTCTTCGTCTTTTCGTGAGAGAGCATCGACCACTACATTCTTTTTTCCCTTTTCATGTAATATCTCCATATCTCATATATGGAATTGGGTATACAAATAGTTTGAGTTTCCTTGCGATATTAATGTTGAGAAAGTTGTGGGTATTTCCTGTGTCAATTAGTATTGTGACATTATTATTTTTGATATGCCCTCTTAATCTAAGAGTTTGTGGTTGGCTGATGACTGCAATGGCTGCGAGTGATATTCTTGGTGTGTTGTCACCTTCGAAGTTTGATGTGATATTTTGGGGGTTCTCTACCTCTTCACTTTCTAATTCTTCGTCTTTTTCTGCTTCACATGTATATAATTTTTTTGAGTTATCTTCTATGTGACACCTGTCTTGGATCCCATTTTTCTCCGCAGTGTTTACATTTGCCTTCTTTTATTCTTTGGGCTTCCAAACTTCTTCTTTTATCGTCCCGAAGTTGGGGTGGTATGTATTTATCTTTTTCTGTATTCGTGGATTGTGGTGTATTCCTTCTTGAATAAACCTTGCCGAACCTTGATTGACCTTCTCACTTGTATTCTGCTGCTTTGCCTTATGTATAGCAGTTTCCATTTCTGTAATATCATGTAATTTCAATTCGCTCTGAATGTGGGGTTTAAGACCTATTATATATGATTGACTAGGCATTCTTTTGATACTCGGGGTACCCTTGTGGTCAGAGTTTCCCACTCACGAGTAAATTCGTCCACATCTCCTTTCTGTTGAAGTCTCATGAGTTCTGTAAAGAACTCTTCTTCTTTGATACCTTGAAATCTTTAAAAAAAATCATTCTTGAACTTCGTCCAACTTATTGCATAACCCGTTTTCTTCCACCACATATACCAGTTATACGCATTCCCTTCCAGTTACATAGATGCATATCATAGTTTTTCATCATCGATAGAAATACCATAGATGTCGAAATATTCTTCTGCCTTATTAAACCATGCCACACCTTGCTTTTCATTCCCATTGAATTTTGATAACTCTAGTTTTGCTCTTGGCGGATAGAAAATGGTTTGGTTAGCATATGGAGGGAACTGGTTAGGGACTATCATGCCTTGAGGTACACTAGTTTGTGGAATGGCTGTGTTTAGCGAGGGTATATTCATTTGTTGACCAGGGTTACTAGATGGGGTCGATGGGGTGTTAGGGCCCAGGGGTACTTGGCGAGTTGGGTTGCGGATTGGCTATTATTAGTGATGTGATCTGTGTTGTTAGTTGGGCTATGAGATCTTTTAATTCATCATGATTGGTGGTTATCTGGTTACTCAGCCTTGCTTGTTCTTGTACTGAGTCAAGGTTATTTTTTTCAACTTCTGCCTTTAAATTGATAACTGTATCATCGAGCTTATCGTGATTTGCCTGTAGACTAAACTGGTTATCATTGATCTTTTTTTCTATTTGTTCGAATCTTTGGTTAAGTTCGTCATATCTTTCATTAGCCTTCTTATTACCGTCCTTCTGCTGTCTTTCTAAATCCTTCAATCTGGTGTTCATATTTGTCATTTTTCGAGTTATAGGTGGTGTGTTTCGATCAATTTTTGCAAATTTCGTAATACCACATAAATTCTTCTAGTTAATTTGTACGGATTTTTTATTTATTTTTATTTTTATTAATTGTAGAAGGCGGATGAATGTGCTACTACCGTCGTACGGTGATTGTACGACACTGGTACGATCGACTGGTATGGGCGGATGAAAATAGTCTGATGGAAAGTCGTATGGACGAGTCGCGCAGGTGTATAGCAGCTGAAAAAAATCGTATGGCGAATCGTACGAATTGTTGACGACAACAATGGTTGCGGCTGTACGAAATTGAGGTTGATTGGTGGTACGGACGACGACGGGATGTATGGATGACCAATCGACTTGCTGCAACGAACTGTACGACGGTGGGCGACTTTGATACCACTGAAGTGAAAGAACCACTTTATCGAATAAGATATAAAAGATAATTCTTTATGAAAAAAATATATTATTTTATGAATTGAATGATGGTTACATTGAGGAGGATCCATATTTATTTTGGCCCACGTAACTTTATGAAGAGTCGTGACTTATTAGTCATGATTTTTAAAATTAATTGTAATGTTTATTTTATTAATTATTGCTTTTTATCTTTTATTTCATTTAATAGTTTATTTATTTATTATTTATTATTTACTTATTAATGCTATTATTTATGTTTACTTATTTGTGTTCATCACAACCATCCTAGGGTCTATTTCGGTGCCGATATTGAATTCCAAGAACTTATCTGTTTGTTGTTTGGGGCCTTTTCCTTTGTATACATCATGTCTATCAAAGAGTTGTTCTAAAGGAATGCACCCCTTTGGTAAAGTATTATTTTGCAAATTCACTACCTCAAGGTCCATGGATTCAACTAGGAAATTTACTTGTGAATGAGTGAACTCTTTACTGTTTTCCATGAATCTAAGGATTTGATTGTCATTTTCAAAAACTTGCCAATGCTCTAAGTTATCATGGATTGATGGTCTAAATAAAACCTCCATTTTGCACAAATTCTGGAGGGGGCCTTCACACGGTTGCAAGGTAGATGCTGAGACAACCAAAGCATCTGCTACGCAATTTTCCTCTCTGGGAACTGCTTCGATTGACACTACCTCAAAGGATTTTGCAACTCACCTTGCAAAGTCTCGTTACCTTTTGAGCCTTTCATTCTTTGTGGCAAAGTTTAGTAAAACTTGTGATACTATCAGGTGTGAATCGCCAATAACCCTCAAGTGCGTTATACCCCTTTCAATGGCCAGGTTAAGACTTATGATCAAAGCCTCATATTCGACAACGTTGTTTGTGCAATGATACTCAAGCCTATAGGAGTAGTAGAAAGTTTCCTTAGAAGGGGCAGTTAGGACGATGTTTGCCCCTGAGCCAAAACTCGAATGAGCACAATCGAATTCTAAGGTCGATATTCCTTCAGGTATTTTGCAAAATTCATTTTTTGAGTGTCCTCCTTGGACAAACCAACTTTCTACCCCATTGTTTACACAAAGGAGTTGATCAATGGGTTCTTCAGAGGCTTCAATGAGGCATCCAGTGATAGGTTCCTTGTGAAGGGTAAAAAATCCCCCCTCGGGACAAGGTATAATGGCCTTAGATCTTTGGTCTTGGAAGGTTCCGCCTAGTTTTTCTACCAAGTCCTTGGAGAGTAAGATCCCCCAACTACTTAATGTGTCTATCACCATTACACTGATCTTGAAAGAGACATCAAGGCAAGTGTGGAAGGCAACCACCAAGTCTTTGATAAGACCCCGTGAAAAACCATCTCGTGTATCATTATCTGGTTGTGATATGCTAAGCCCTAATTGGTGCATGACCCTTTCAGTCATGATATTCCTGGGAGTATTCGGGTCAAAAACGCAGTTATGGAGAAGGAAATCATTGATCTGGAGGGTAACATAAAAAGGTGTGGGTTCACCATGTCTTGTCCCAATGCTTCCGACATGAAAGATAACAGGGGTTTCTTCTTCAAAATCATCTTCCTCAGTGATTTGTGAAGGCAAGCATTCAATGTCTCCTTCCTCATCCTCCAAATCTTCAAAAGGTATCTTCAGGAGGACTTAGATCTTCAGGAGTTCATGTTGTTTTGAAAAGATAAAGGAATCTTCCATGTTTGAAAATCCCGTGCTCCAAGGGATAGTTTTTTTAGGGAAAGCATCTAGTTTAATGTCATTTTCTACCTCTAGTATCTCTGGGAGATCATGCTCTTATTCTTCCATGCTTTCCTCATTGAACCATAAGATGTCATCTTGGTTATTTAAAAGATTAACCTGAGCAAAGGAATTGCTTAGTTTGAAATTTTCTTCAACCCGGCAAGCACCATATTGTGCTTCCTCAAGGTTTGTAGGAAATCGGTTCTTGAGGGTGGATTGGAAGTCCCCTTCGAAGGAATCCAAGTATTGTTGGAGAATAGAGCTCTTTGGCTGAAAGTTGGGCTCAATTCGGCCAAGTAAGGTGTTAAAACTATCATTAAATTCCCTAACATCTTTGTTATCTTGTTTGCAAATTGTTAGGTATCGAGAATAAAGAGAAGCCATATTTTCCAGCATACCCCATCTTTTCAAGAAATCTTGTTCTAAATCTTCATGGGTTGTGAGGATTTTGCTTGGGAGTTTAGTGCTACATCTTCTAGTGAGTGAGGCCAAGAAAAGTCTCATAATTGTGTCATGATGTTCTATCCGGGATTGATGGAACTCATAACTCTCATAGAATTTAGTCCAATGTGTATTACCAGAGGCCCCAAATTCGCCTGAACATTTGGTTATCCAGGAATCGACATCTTTTGAAAGATCATGTAATCCTCCTTGGATATTGGCCAAGTCTAAAGGGTCGAAGAGATCTTCTGGGGCCCATTTAGGAGGGGCCATAGGGACAAAAGGGACTGTTATCCCTAGTTTAGGGATAACTAAGGAGATTATATCTTGAGGCCCATAGGTCCTAGACATGGAGTACCGAGAGCCAGATCGACTTGAGCATGGCCCTGGAGGGCCCATCTTTTCTTCCTTTAGCGCCTCCACTTTGTTAGCAGCAACAACATCCATCACCTCGGCCTGGTCCTGTAGCAGAAGTGGGTCTTGCTCCATGAGGTAATGAGTCTGGGTATCATGGTATGTGTCACTCTGATCCTCAAAACCTTTGAATATGTGCATTTGATTCTTTTTGTTTCTAATGGGTGCTTGGATCTTATACCTATCCACTTGACCATATCTGGGGGGAATGACAGGATGCCCTAGTAAGCTTGTGCCCATAGGTTTTGAGTTGCCACTGGGGGGATTCATGAGAAGCCATCGTCCGCTCCCACCATACTTACCACTTTCCATCTTTCTCCCGCTCATCCATCCCATTACATTGGTCCGGACATTGGGTTGGCCAAATATTTTAGGGTTGCACCTTACCTTGTGGGAAGAAGGGGCTAAAGGCCCAGAGGGTAAAGGTAGCTGGAAAAAGATAGAAGCCAAAGAATGAACCTCGAGATGCTTCGCCCAGGGATCCCCGAGAAAGCAGTAAAAAGCTTCTCAGCAAGAAATAGAGGGACCCATAAAAATAAAAACAAGACTTGGTTAGTGTTAGAATATTGGATGTGCTCGTTTAACCATAGACAATATTGCTATATTGTCACCCAACCATAGGTACTAATGCCACCCTCGAGCACCTTGACCTTGACAGAGAGAAGAATTCCGATAGCAAATCAATAGCCAACCAAGGCTAATGCACCAAGCAAGAGGTAACCAAGACTGATCAGAGAGTCCAACCCAGAAAGACCGAAACTATAGACTTTAGAACTGGCGACAACACCTTCTCCAGAACTTGCGCACAAAACTGCTCAACTGCAGTGCGCACATTGTATCTCTGCGATTCTAAGAATTGTGTGTAAAGTGAAGACTGGCCTCCTATATTTATACTTCCTTTGCCAGACTATCAGGGCCGACTTCTCACTCTGGGTGCTAATTAATTCATATTAATTATCTCCTTTAGCCGACATCTCTTCTAGGGTTATATTCAATTCTTTTCTTGCTTCCGGAATATTCTATTCTTGTCAAAGGTCACAATGGAGGTTAATACCTCCCGCAACTACCATAATATCAACAGTTAGAGGATAGGGGGTCTCATCACGAGCCAACCTATTAGGTCCATGGGCATCTAGTGGTATGACACTACTAGTAGCTGGTCACCACGCTAGGGTAGTGGCTCTTGGTGGCATAGCCAAGAGAAAGGGGGTCTCATCACGAGCCAACCTTCTCATTTTCGTGAAATGCTTGTGGGTAACATTGCCACCACTGATCACCATGCCAGGGCAGTGTCCCCTAGCCAACTTCTTGAAGAAAAAACAATAAGAAAAAGACAAAAGGCATGAATGGGCTTGGAAACATTTGCATCCATGACAGGTGCAACTCACCCTCTACAAAGGCACCCACAGGTAAGCCATGCATTTCCCTGTTATCATTGCACCCCTTGCCTAGACATCCCTTATCCACTTCACCCACTCACATGGATTAGATTTGATCTTTCCCGGAAACACCCCACATCCAGTGAGTATTAGCCCAATAGGACGCTCTGTCACTTCCTCCAAACTTGGCTTGTAGATTAGTATAATGTCTTTGAGCACTTGTCCGGGTAAAAGGGGTTTTATGCACATGTTTAATAAACTTGATGATTAGATGTGATTGACATTGCTATGATCCCTGTGACTTATGAGCCCATGGAGGGCGTATCTGTTGATGTGCAGGGCCATACTTGATGGACAGGTACCCTTATTGACAGGTACACATGGGGAGATGATTAGTTTGAATATAATGAAATTAATTGGTTCATCTATTGAATACCAAAAATAAATATGATATTGTAAATTATAAAATAATCCATATGGATTAAAATATTGTATTGGATACATAATATGATAGATAATGATTACATGAATGAGGCATTTGTATGCCAATGGTGATCCTTAATATACAATCATGTATTTTCTAGTTGTACGTTAAGTTCTATGTTCCTATATCTTTGTGTTATTTTATATTGATAACATTGCCTTTCCCTTCAAAATCTTTGCCCTCAAAGCATTCTTGAAAGATTAGTGTTTGGACGATTCCCTATCTGAAGTGTTCTTGTTATCCCCCACTTAGGGATAACTAAGGAGATTATGTCTCGAGGCCCACAGGTCCTAGACATGGAGTACCGAGAGCCAGATCGACTTGAGCATGGCCTTGGAGGGCCCATCTTTTCGTCCTTTCGGCGCCTCCACTTTGTAAGCAACAACAACATCCATCACCTCGGCTTGGTCCTGTAGCAGAGATGGATCTTGCTCCATGAGGTAATGAGTCCGGGTATCATGGTATGTGTCACTCTGATCCTCAAAACCTTTGAATATGTGCATTTAGTTCTTTTTGTTTCTAACGGGTGCTTGGATCTTATACTTATCCACTTGACCATGTTTGGGGGAAATGACAGGATGCCCTATGAAGCTTGTGCCCATAGGTTTTGAGTTGTCACTGGGGGCATTTTTGAAGAGTCATCGTCCCCTCCCGTCATACTTACCACTTTCCATCTTACTTCCCGCTCATCCATCCCATTACATTGGTCCGGGCGTTGGGTTGGCCAATCATTTAAGGGTTGCACCTTGCCTTGTGGGAAGAAGGGGCTAAAGGCCCAGAAGGTAAAAGCAGCTGGCAAAAGATAAAAGCCTAAAAGTAAAACCTCGAGATGCTTCGCCCAGGGATCCTCGAGAAAGCAGTAAAAAGATTCTCAACAAAAAACAAGAGGGACCCATAAAAATAATAAAGAAAGACCTAGTCAGAGGATAGGGGGTCTCATCACGAGCCAACCTATTAGGTCCATGGGCATCTAGCGGTATGACACTACTAGCAGCTGGTTACCACGCCAGGGTAGTGGCTCTTGGTGGCATAGCCCAGAGAAAGGGGGTCTCATTACGAGTCAACCTTCTCATTCCTGTGAAAGTGCTTGTGGGTAACATTGCGAGCAGTGGTCACCACGCCAGGGTAGTGTCCCTTGATTAGCTTCTTGAAGAAAAAAGCAATAAAGAATAAAGAATAAAATGCATGAATGGGCTTGGAAACATTCGCATCCAGGACAGGCGCAACTCACCTTTTACAGAGGCACCCATAGGTAAGCCATTGCATTTCCTTGCTATCACTGCACCCCTTGCCCAAACATCTCTTATCCACCTCATCCACTAACATGACTTGAACTTGATTTCTTCTGGAAACATCCCACATCCAGTGAACACTAGCCCAATAGGACGCCCTGTCACTTCCTCCAAACTTGGCTTGCAGATTTGTATAATGTCTTTGAGCATTTGATTGAGTAAAAAGGGTTTTATGCACATGTTTAATAAAGTTGATGATTGGATGTGATTGACATTGCTATGATCCCTGTGACTTATGAGCCCATGGAGGGCGTATCTGTTGATGTGCAGGATCATACCTGACAGACAGGTACCATATTGGACAGGTACACATGGGGAGATGATTAGTTCAGACCTCCATGGGGCTGAAGAGCCCACCAGATGGATGCTGAGACCCAAGCAGGGGGCAGAGACAGGTTAGAGGGGTTTGCACCGGAGAAGAGGGGGACGTTCCACAGAGGCAACCTAGCAGAGCCTTACCTAGGGGGGTTGTGCCCTCTCCACTGGGACGTTGGCCTTGGAAGGCCCATGATGTCACCCATGACCTCTTATGATGTGATCTAGTGAGATGGGAGTATTGGGAGGCAGTTGTGGCAGTTTTGGCACATGTGGCAACTTCTAGAGGCCCAAGGAGGGCTAACGTTTTTCTCTAGGAGGCCCATGTTGCCCTAAAAAGGGCTAACGTCACCCTAAGAGGGCATGACGTCTTCACTTTTGCTTGATTAGGGTTTTAAATTATGACATTTAGTGTGAAAACAATATTATTATGTATTTTGGCCATGTTGGCCTTTGGTGACCTAAAATTAAATTAAGGTCATTGCTATTGTATAAATTGAGGGTTTTAACTCTCATTTTCTCATGATGATTCACTCACTCTTGGTGAGGTCTGAAATTTGCGCCCTCGTTTAGGGTTTTGGCTGAAATTTTGATGCGCACTTGTTGAAGGAGGCTCTTTCTTGGCTATTTTCTGCATCACCCTAACCACCTCCATCATTCTATTCTCACCTTAACCTCCTTCCTTGGAGCTCATCTTGGCTTGGATTTTTGACAAATGGAAAAGATCCAAGAGGGGTCTCTTTGCCTCTCAAGCTATAAGTAAAGCCTCTCCCTCACTCATAACTCACCATTCTTCTGAGTATTGTTATGCTACCATTTTCTTACCATCTCTTTCTCTCTCACATTGTTCATCCTTCTTGATTTCATTTGTTCTTGAAGAGCTTGGAGCAACTTTGTTGCTACAACCTCTTCCCTTGGTAATAAAGAAAGCTTTGGAGGAATCGTGGAGTTCAAGACTTTGTCTGGATGTTCCATGCTGTTATGAGGTGATATTGTTATTGTTTTGAATATTTATGTGGAATATTGAATATTTGTTTGGGTAAATTTTGTTTAGTTAGCTAAGTCTAGTAATAGTGTAGTTGCTGGCTTATATGTTTTGCATGTGCCTATGATATAAACTTTGTTGTGTTATTGATGCATGCTATACATTATCTATTCTTTTTCTCACATTTTGTTCAAGATTTGCAGGTCATCTCAAGAGCATTGTTGGGATAGATTCGAGCAAGAATCTACCTTCATAACTCACCTAAACTTCATGAGTTTTTCCCATCTCTTTTTTTGTTCTTACATATTTCAGATTTTGGTTGCTAGCTCACTTAAATAGGTCATTTCAATACATTATATTTCTGGTTTTTATATGTGGAAAATTTCTGTTCCAAAACACAAATTTTATTAACGTTTTGTGAGTGTGTTGCAACATTTTCAACAAGCAATAGCTTGCTGATTTTTGCAGGTTTTCGCTAGGTCAAGGGTGCATGCTGTCCGTTTTCAGTCACAACACACCTCCAAAGACCCCCTTTCAAAGTGGTAACAAAATCCTTTCCCTCTCCTTCTATCTAAAGCATTGTAAGCAAGCCCAAAGGAGGGTCCCCAAGTGGCTTGCCTTCTCTTTGATTTCAGTTTTAGCTTAGTTTCTTTTCTGCTTTTCCTTTTATAGTATAGCTAGCTTAGTTGTGGATGTCTAACATGCATGCTAATAGTTAAAATTATCTAGAATAGATCTCACACAACCAATGCTAGTATAGGCCCGTGAAGGCATAAAGATAAAATATTTTGCTTTCGTTATTTCTTTGCATGCAAGCTATCGTTCCTCAAGCTTTGATCTTTAACAGTTGCATGCAAACATGGGTATCTGAGAAGAGTAAAACTATCTTTTCATTTCAACAATCTTTTCAAGTTCTTTTACTTTACATGCAATAATTTCATGGTTTAAGAACTTAACTTTCAATTTCGGTTTAGGCCCATTTGACACTTTTTGAGCAAGTATAATTTAATGTGATACACTCAAGCACTTAAAGAACTTAGCCCTTAGGTTTAACAACTCATTAGACTTAATAGGACACCTTTACCAACCATCTTCGCCATTTAAAACGGGGACTAGAGGAAGCAACAGAAAGGTGATAGGTCGGGGATGGTCTCGTGGCGCGTAGTGTCCTTTTTCGGGAGTACTCTTTTTCTTGTACTGACCTATGGAGCTAGGGTAGGCCTCGTTGCCATACTTCTTGTGCACCCAACAATTACTTGGTAACAGGGTGAGGAAAGAATTGGGTTGACACTTAGCTAGGATTGAAATCTCACTTAACAACTTTAATCAATCCTTAATCCGCATTTTGGGCAATCTATCGGTGATCTACATTTACACTTGCAAGCTTATTCATTTCATATTTACGTTTACATGCTAGAAATCTTCGTGGATTAATTTGCCTAAGTGGTTGTATCTTTATTTCAGAACACTTTCTCTTTTCAAGTATCCTTCATTTATATTGTTATTCATATTTGTGGTGTGATCCCTCAAGAAGTTGCGTATCCTCCTGGAGGCACTCTCTTGACTGGGTCTTGAGTGATTTTTGTGGTGCCATTGAGAGCAGTCCAATAGAGTAGTGCATTCTCTTTCAAGGAGACACTCTATTGCGAGCATGCTAGGCTTGTTATGTTGATGGTTGTCTCATCTTGATTATCTTTAATTTCTACACATACAAGCAACTTGTTAGTTAGTATTTGTATATCTTGTATCCATTGTATCTATTTTAGTCTAACTTTGCTGTAATCTTAAACATTATTTATTGTAGCTTTGTATCTAGCTTGTACTCAATCTTCTTGTTATATTTCTAATCTTTGTAAATCTCGTGTAATTAATCTCCTTTTAATTTAGTTGACCCTTGGCCCAATCTTAGGCACTAGTCTTAGTTGTCCTAGGAAAAGGTTTGACTGTTCATTCTAATTGTTGCATCTTGCATTGCTGGTTTGCATCATAGGCTAGATTTTCCCCCAACTATTTAACTAATTGAAACCAACTCCTAGAACTTAAACTCTAAATCTTATCTAGAAACTAGGGTCTACCCCCCTTGGCTTCCCTAGGAGTAAGCCTAGACGGAAGAGGTTCAAGTCAAAGTGACAGCGTGGACTTTGAACCTAGGCATTGTGCCTCCAAGGACACACTAAGTAAGCAGGACTTAGCTCACGTTTGCAAGTGTGTATAAGGACGACAACACCTCCCATCATGATTCTGCTCATTTTTGGATTCTTCACAAACCCTTGTCAACTAGGCTAGAAAACCTAACGGCTAGGCTAGGCTAGCACTTTTAGGTTTTGTTGGGCTTATGACTGCCAAAAATAATCCTTTGAAGGATATGATAGCCCTGGTAAGCTAAATAGCTCCTTCAAGGAGTTGCAGAAACAAAATTCTGAAATTTTCTGTAGAAATTAGTGAAAACCTAGGGCCAAAAAGTCAAAATGCTCAGAATTGCAGTTTGAGACTTGTTGGAGGTACGCTGAAGGAGGCCGTACACACCTATGCCCTTTTTAGCCCCAACGTCCAAGTGTCAAGTGTTGAAAACCCCCAGAAGAGTAGGCCGTATGGATTTTCTGGGAGCCCTAGGAGGGTTGTACGGTATCTGCAGAAGAGAGAGAGAATGGTTGAAAGTTGTTTGTGCAATGGGTTTTTCAAGACCTATGCTCTGATACCATGTTGATTTTTCAATTAAAAAGGTTTAAGCATGAATTTCATTCCATTTTAGCATTTTACTTAAACCATAAACAATTTGCAGCAACCAAGATCACAAGAAGAAACACCATGCACAAGTACACAAGAAGTATCCTGGGAAACCCTTCTCAACAAGGGAAGAAAACCCAGCCAAAATCCTTTGCTATATTCTTCAAGAGAAAGACCTTCACCACCAAGAAAACCTAACACACAAGAGGGTGCCAGCAAACCCTAGAAGACTAGCGCCCAAGAGAGGAGCGCACTTTTCCCAAGAAGATGTACTTGCTGAAATTTCCAAACTCACACAAAAGATATGATTCCTCAATGGGGAATTTACCTTTACTTATATTAGACTTGACCTGTCAACAGAAGTGTCTATTGGCACAACAGGGCCAACCTCTCTATCTCATAATATAATTAATATTAACCAGATTAATTATCTTTTACATTAATTTTCAATTACATTAAGGTGGGGCCGACCTGTACCCTTTACATTACAATTAGTGTTACAGGCAGGTCTGACTCTTGAACAATATAGAAAAGGATCTCAGGCTCAGCCACTAGGGGCACATCCATAGGGATGTCCATATCTCTGGCTCACTGCATTACACAGAAGAACCACTCTCACTAGTGCTCAGCCACTAGGATCACGTTCACCTGTGCTCATCCACAGGCACGTCTACTCAATAGATCTTCTTTCCCACTACATTACACAGGAGAGTCATCTGGAGTTCATCATCTCAACTCTCTGCTTAGAGGAGGCTAATACATCATCTTCATTTCTGTTCTCATGATGATGCACCCAACTCTATGGGAATTCACACGTTCACCTTGTGCTCAGCCACAGGCACGTCCAACTCTGCAGATCTCCTTTCTCCCTGCGTTACACAGGAAAAGCATCTGGAGTTCTTCTCAACTCTCTGTAAGGAGGAGGCCATTTCTACATTCCAGCTTTGTCTCAGATAGGAACCACACACCCCTCTCAGGGGCTCTCTCTCAGGTTTGTGTCCTGGAGAATGTCTCACGTAGCTGCAATCATCAACATTGTTTTCATTCTGTTTGTCACTTTCTAAGGGGTGGAACTTATTGTTGTTGCGTTGGTTTGTGTATTACAACTAGTTATCTTCTTGGATGGTTGAAAATGTACTCTTTGTTGACCAAGCATTTTTCTTTCGATTAGCATTGTTGCACTTCTTGTTGATGTTTGTAGCATTGGATAGGTACTTCCACATAGGTCTAAGTGTTTATATGTGAGGAAGTTGTCCAAAGCCTTCAACCTTAGTAATTCACTTTAATTAAATGAATTATTAAAGTAAAGTGCTTTTTATAATTAAAGTGAGTTTAATTTAGTGAAATGCGAAAGTTATTAGCATTAGTGAATTAAATGAATCTTAGCCATTGATCTCAAGTGAGTTGAGATCTAATCTCAATCGTTAATCACTTTGGATATTAGGGTTATGTTTGATTTGGTCATAAGTTATAACTAAAGATTGTAAAAGCAAGGCTAGGTGAAGGGGAAAAGATATCCACTTGGGAGCAAAGAAGGACTTCTTCGCAAGTGCTTAAGTCACGAAGGACTATGACTCAAGGGGATCTTAGTAAGGGTGAAGAAGGACTTTCATCTAGAGATCATGTGCAAATAGTGCAATAAGAGGAGAAAACCCAAGTGCCAAAAATCGAAGGAATTTTTTTTGGGTAGTCCAGTAGCAGGTTGTAGGTTCGACAGAGCGATTGTACAACAACAGGGTGTTGAATTTTAATGCTTAGCTCATGCACACATAGTTTATTTCTGTTTTAGCATAAGCTATAGTTATAACCATGCAACAATACAATACAATAGCTGCAGTAAACCAAGATCACAAGAAGAATAACCATGCACAAGAACACAAGACGTTATCCTGGGAAAACCCTTCTCAATCAAGGGAAAAACCCAACAATCCTTTGCTAGATTTGCCAAGAGAAGATCCTCCACACCAGAAACCCTAGAGCACACAAGAGGGTGCTTCTATGACTGAGAAAGATGGCACCTAGAAAAGTGCACCCTAAATTACATCTCCCAATTTCAGACCATGCGTTGAGTGTGAGTGAGAGAGATGATCCACAATGGGGATCTATCTCTTATTTATACAAAACCTAGCACAACAATAGGTGTGTCTATTGGCACAATATGGTCGACCTGTACAACTGAATAATATAATTAATCTTTACACAATATTAATTATCTTTACATGGTGGGGCCGACTTGTACCCTTTACACAATTAGGGTTACACAATAAATCTTACTCTTAGACAATATAGCAAGGGATCCACACATCCTCTAGTGCTCAGCCACTAGTGACACGTCCACCTGTGCTCAGCCACAGGGACGTCACTCTCAACAGATCAACTCAACTAATTCCATAGGAGTACCATGGAGAGCCATCTCAAGTTGACTCAACTACGTCCATAGGAGTCTGATAGGAGACCATCTCAAGTCGTCTCAACTCAGTTCAAAGGAGCACGACAAGAGACCACACGTCATCTCAAATCAGTCCAGAGGAGTTTGACACACCCATCACATGGGCTCTCTCACATATCGTCTCAACTCAGTCTAGAGGAGAACGACCTGGAGAATGTCTCATGAAGATGCAATCAACAACACTCCCTCTCAACTATGGAGGCATTCTCCACCAGGCCAAGTCTTTCACGGAAGTACTCGAACTTCGTCCTGGCAAGCGATTTGGTGAAGACATCTGCAACTTGCTCGTGTGTAGAAAGGTACTGCACATGTACTGCTTTTCTCTGCACCATATCTCTAATGTAATGGTATTTGATCTCAATGTGTTTCGAATTATCGTGAAACATAGGATTCTCGGAGAGCTTCACACAACTCTGGTTATCGCAATGGATAATGGTGGAATCCATATCATGACCAAATAAGTCTGTAAGGAGCTTGCGAAGCCACACTGCTTCGCGGACTACTACACATACTGTAATGTACTTTGCTTCTGCGGTATTCAAAGCCACAAAAGTTTGTTTCTTGCTGCACTAGGAAACCATGGCAGACCCCAAAGTAAAACAACAACCGGATGTGCTCTTCCGGTCCACTGTGCTCCCTGCCCAATCTGCATCGACATATCCCTGCAATCTCATGTCTACACTGGAGGCATATCTCACGCCATAACCAACTGTGCCTCGTAGATATCTCAACACATGCTTCCCTGCTATCCAGTGTGTCTGTCTCGACTGACTTATAAACTGGCTGAGTACACTCACTGCATAGCATATATCAGGTCTGGTGTTAACCAGATACATCAATGATCCAATCATCTGTCTGTAAAGTTGTGGATCAATCTCGCCTGAATCTGAAGAAGCCTCGTTCATCTTCTTCAGATTCATCACCATCGGTGTAGGCATGGACTTGCAGTCTGTCATCCTGAATTTCTTCAATATCTCAACTATATATTTTCCTTGACTCAGGAAAATCTCATCAGTCCTCTGCTACACTTCTAGTCCCAAGAAGTAGTGCATCATACCAAGGTCCTTCATCTCGAATTCAAAAGCCAATGCACGCTTGCATTCAACAATGAGGCTTTCTGAACCGGTGTGGAATAAGTCATCAACATATAGGACCAAAATCAGGCACTCATCACCAACAATGTGGTAGTATAGGTTGGGATCAACAACATTCTTGCTGAAGTCCAAACTCATCAAGTATCCATCAATCTTCTCATACCAAGCACGATGTGCCTGCTTTAGTCCATACAAGGCTTTCTTCAACTTGCAAACATGAGACTCCTTCTCATGTATCACGAATCCATCTGGCTGCTCGATGTAAACTTCTTCCTCAATCTCACCATTGAGATAGGTTGTCTTTACATCCATCTGATGTAGTCTCCAACCCATGGATGCTGCAAGAGAAATAATCGTACGGATGGAAGTGTATCGGGCAACAGGAGCAAATGTTTCCTCATAATCTATTCCCTCCACCTGAGAGAATCATCTAGCCACAAATCTCGCTTTGTACTTCTCGACACTTCCATCAGCTGCATGTTTGATCTTATAGATCCACTTGGAAGTCACTACAGACTTCCCTTCCAGTGTCGGAACAATACCCCACACATCATTCTTCATGATGGACTGATACTCTTCGGTCATGGCATCTTGCCAAACCTGTTGACCTGCTGCTTCTCCATGACAAGAAGGCTTAGTATCAATGATGTGGCTCATGGCTGAAACATAGCTCGAAAATCTCTGTGGTCTCTTGCTCTCTCGGAATGTACCACGAGGAGCTGCATGTTCCTCTGCCTCCTGCAGAGTTTGTCGAGCCCATGCAGGCCTCTTCTGGCCTACTGCAATGTCTCTGGGAACATTAGCTAAAGTTACGGGATCAACTGAATCAACTGGGTTTGTAACTGTCTCCCTCTGAACTGTTGAAGGGGGAGAAGGTATTGTCTCTTCTTTCTTCTCAAATAGTTTGACTCATAGTTTTAAAAACCGGTCTAACCGGAACCGGAACCGGCCGGTTTGACCGGTTTGATGGTCGACCGGTTCGAACCGGTCAATAAACCGAACCGGTCGGCCGGTTTATGACTAAACCGGCCGGTTTGGTCCCAGAAACCCAAAACCCTCTAAAACCCCCTAAAACCTAAAACCTAAGTAACAAGTTGGAGTTGTAAGGTGTTTTGGTGTGTAGCTGAGGGTAGTAATTAATGGTAATGTTAAATTCTTAAAGTAAAAGTGACATTCTCCTTTATCTTTCATTTTCATCCTTTTACTTAAA